>JANRMT010062814.1:95065853-95088302 GCA_026402145.1 Polypterus bichir lapradei
ATATATATATATATATATCAAAATAACCGCGCTTGGCAGCGGAGAAGTAGTGTGTTAAAAAAGGAAAGAGAAACAAAAGGAAACATTTTGAAAATAACGTAACATGATTGTCAATGTAATTGTTTTGTCACTGTTATGAGTGTCGCTGTGATATATATATATATAGCAAAATAACTGCACTTCGCAGTGATGTCGTGTGTTAAAGAAGTTATGAAAAAGAAAAGGAAACATTTGAAAAATAATGTAACATGATTGTGAAAGTAATTGTTTTGTGTATTTGGCGGCAGCGTCACGAAGTTGTTTTCGTCTAGCTGCATTAGAAAATGTACCACGACATCTGACACGCCTCCTTTTTACTGTTTTCTCACAGCTTGGATTGCTGCTGTCATAATGGGTTTGAGTCTACATACATATATATATATATATATATATATATATATATACATACATATATACATATATATACACATACATATCTTCATATCTATATACATATATACATATGTATATACAGTAGATATCTACATATACATATATATATACATATCTATCTACATCATATATACACACACATACATACATACACACACACAAATTATATATATGTGTGTGTGTGTGTGTGTATACAGTATATATATATAATGTAGATAGGTGTGTGTGTATATATATATATATATATATACACATACATACAAACATACACACAGGTATATATATGTGTATATATATGTATGTGTCTATATGTGTGTGTGTATAGCTTTGGTCACTGAGTGCAAGGGAAAAATAATACAATATAGTCTATTAGTTATTAAACAGTAAAACATTAACGTTTTAAGAAGTACAGGTACATTGAGCACTACTCGAGTGGTTGCGGGTAAACTACATTTTAAACGACGGTATAACAGAACAGGTAAGTAGTACTAACAGCAGCTAAAATGTATATGGATCATCTCTCGGTAGTTGATCCCTTTTGAAAGGCGCTACACGACGGCTGTGGTATAGATTACATTTTCTATGTGAACGTTCAAATTTCTGCCACTGGTAATGTGCCTTATAGGTATTACCAGCAATTAAAGAAAAATTGTTTTGTGTCCTCTGCAGTGTTAAGAGAGAAAGGCTTTGGTTTGGGATAAAATGAAAAAAGGTGTAAAGAAAGGAAAGTTGCCTTTTTCTTTTATATAGTATAGAGAGATGTGTTCGATGACATTATGATCGCCTTTTGGGGACAGTTGCGGTGGGTCTTGTGTAGACTGGTGAGACGTCTCTGCCATTAATCGGCTGTGATGGCACTGTCAGTCCTCCACTCGTGTGCGTGTCTTCATAATCCGAGCTGAGGACCTCATAATCGTATACGTGCAAAAGAAAGTGTGAATCGCCTTAATATTATTTTGCCGTGGTGTAGAAAAGGGGTCCTGTGTTTGCACTTGTCTGGGCTATAGCTCAGGGGGAGGATGAAAAAAATTAAAAGTGCTCACTTTGACTTAAGGCAGAAGCGCAGTCAGCGTCTCAAATCCCGGCACAGCTATGCGCGCGCGCCGGCTGCTCGACTTTTGCTGGGCAGGAGACCCCAGTTTTTGTACACACGTTCCACAAATGAGACACACAGGTTTACCGGCAATGTCAGTAAACATATACTCAGCCTCCCATCGGTTTTTAAAGGCTCTATGTTCAGAATCACCTTTTCTCTTTGGCATCGTGTAGGCTAGCTTGGCAATAACTTGTACCATCATAAGCTAGACTTGATTAACGTGGTAAGTGTTCGGCAAGGCAGCTGAAGCGCTGGATTATGGGATCTGTAGTTTATTGTTTTACCAGCGCTTCATATCACCGGGCCATTAATAACAATAATACAGTATATAAAATGATCTCGCGGGCCGGATATAATTACACGCCAGGCCGGATGTGGCCCGTGGGCCTTGAGTTTGACTCATATGGACTAAATAGAACTTGAAAAGAAATATTTTTTGGAATGTGATCGCGCAAGTCAGATCTAGTTGACGCGCACTACAGTACATCGAGCCCGCGTGCTATTGTGGTTTTGCTTGTGTGCTTCAGTAAGTTACCGTCCCCTCGCTCTTACTTTTTTACCGTTCATCTAATGAATACACTGAGTATGGCTTTACCAAAACAATCATTGATCGCGAATAAAGTATCCATTATTCATGAAGCTTCAATAGGTGATCTGTCTTTCTGCGTTAACCGCATGCGTTTTCATACGTCTCAAACTAAGGGGATGCGAGGTTAAAATGAATCAAGAAGCGCACGTACATACTTAGTGCATCCCCTCTCGGGAATCGAACCTCGGACGTGGGCGCTACAGGCGAATGCTCTACTATTGCGCCACGGCGTGTGGTTTGTCTATTTGAGCGTAGCAGTGTAATTCGGTTTTTGTTCAGCACTCTTTGGAACTGTTGCTTTTTGTCTGCGCACTGCGTCAGTTCACGTGAGCCGCTAAATATGGTTTTATATGTCACTCACTCGCTTCTAATTGTTTCGCTGCCTTCTTAATTATATAATGCATGTTTTCTTCAGCGCGTTTTGTAGCTCTTCCTGGTTTTCTACGTTATGCGTGATTACGTGAGAGGCGTGATGATGTCACACGAAACTCCGCCCCTCGAGCTGAACTCCATTACAGTAAATGGAGAAAAATAGCTTCTAGTTATGACCATTATGCATAGAATTTCGAAATGAAACCTGCCCAACTTTTGTAAGTAAGCTGTAAGGAATGAGCCTGCCAAATTTCAGCCTTCTACCCACACGGGAAGTTGGAGAATTAGTGATGAGTCAGTGAGTGAGTGAGTGAGTGAGTGAGTGAGTGAGTGAGTCAGTGAGGGCTTTGCCTTTTATTAGTATAGATTTCAAACCTTTTGCTTTAGTAAGCAAGAAAATGAAAACATTAGCACAAGTAATGCAACACTGGTCTTCATAACATGGGATTCCATGACTGCATTAACACTAGAATTACCAGAGCCTACAAAAAAACTCGTAGATCCGTCCCACCATAAAACGTTTCGCACCTCTCCATCAGCATCTTTTGTCCATACATACAAAGGATGGTGCATGAGCCTAAAACATTAACATTTATATGTTACTTACATAAAAGCCAGATCGAATGTGTTTTACCCATTTACCGTCATCATGATTTGAGTTCATCACAGAATTCATTAGTGTAATAAGTTTCTTTTGCTTGGAGAATATAATATGGAATGGAGTGCTTGGCAGACATGGTTTTGGACATGCCAATGCAAATGGCATGAGACTGTTCACTCTCTGCACTAAGCACAACCTGAAGGTGGGAAACAGTGATGCAAGAAATGAGTCCCATCACTCCCTAACTGAAAAACTAAGGGAGCAGGAACTCATCTTAAGTTCAGAAAACACCATGGACTCTTATCAGATTAGCACTGTATGAGGCAGCATCTCAAGCCTTTGGATATAAGAGCAGGAACTACCAAGACTGGTTTGACAATAATTTGGGTAGAATCCATAACGTGCTGAATGATATACATAGGAAACCCTAAATAATCCCCTCACCCAGCACCATTAGCACTACTGTGGCTACAGGTTTTCATTCTGACCCTTTTCTTAAATAGTGCTCCGTATGTGCTTCTAATTAAACTTTTTTGCCTTCATTTTAATTGGCTTGCCATTTAAGACTCTGACCTCTTGTTTCTTTTTTCCTTAATTAAAAGCCAAACAATAAAAATATACAAATGAGATGACCAAGTCCATCATACAACATCAGAAAATAAAGAAAGGTGAAGGTCTTAGTGATGTTGATCTGCTCAGGTCCTCTAAAACATTTTGACAGCTCTTTTAGAAAAAAGAAAATCAACAGTTTTGGAAATCTCTACTGCAGCAGAAGGACAGCACCAATGAGCCATGGAATTAAATAAAAGAGTTTAATTAACAACAAGAATTGGCTTCTAATTAAGGAAATGGTTGGAGTGAAATTGGTTGGGGTTTGAGGCCCTGGCTTAGCTGGTCATTTGTTGGCTCATTAACTTTACATCTCATTTATGTTTGTGTGCCATTTAAGGAAAAATGATGCAATTCAGAGGACTGAATTTCAAAAAAACAAGTAAATTAAAATGAAAGGAAAAGGAGTCAATTAGAATCAAAAATGGGTCACTATTTCAGAAAAGGGTTAGAATGAAAACCTAATCCCAAAGCAGCGCTCCAGCACCAGAGTTGGAAACTCCTGGCTTAGTGCATCATCTAAATTATCCCACATCATGAGCCATTTTGTTCTTTTATAAATAGTTTTCAAAGAGCACTTACCTTAGCTGGAGAAGTGATTGCGATTTGGGACTCTGGTAGTCAGGCGGCTGTGCAACTGCATGATGATCATGCCTGGGACACGTGGGGCAGTACTTCACAGCCCATACTGAACGTGGAATAAGAAAATAATGGAGTCCACGCAAGTTTGATGCTGTGTGGGGAGAAGTTAAAGGATCAGTATATTGACACAGATGGTGAGGAACCATGAGAAAATTAAAGGTAAACTTAACTCATAAAATTAGGCTTACCAAAGGGAGGATGAATGGATTGGGAGACAGAGAGAGAGAGAACGAGCACAGGGTGCTAAAGTGCATTTCTGTGCTGAGTCCTGGCTGGCAGGATACGTGATCTAACCAGAGTTGCTATGTGCTCCTCATTGGAGGTGAAGGAACGTGCTTTGACAGAGATGGGTTGGGTCAATCCTGTGACAGTACAAAAAGGCATGGCAAACTCAAAGGAGTCATTTTTGTCTACCACTGGGAGAAGTGCAGGAACCTTTTTGAGTGAGTGCAGAAGGAAGAGGTGTCATCATTTAATTTAGTCCCAGAGCAATTTTGGTGAGATTTGTTTGGTGAGCAAAGTGTTTGATTCTTTTTTGTAAATAGTTTTTCTTTGTGTTTTTTTCTTTGTTTTGAGCCAGCTGGACTGTGTATGATTTTTATTAATGACAAAACATTTCTTTATGTTTTTGTTCATTTACATTGTAAATAAAGACTCTGTTTTTTTCACTTTTAAACTTCCTCCACCACTTCTCAGATATAACTCCATATGCCTGGGGTCTGAGTGTGTGCCACTCTCAGTGGGGTCTTGCAAATAATCATTTCACTGTACCATGTACACAAGATAATAAACTCAATGATTCAATAGCTGCACTAGTGATAATCACAACGCCAGATCATGCAGATCTTTACCAAAAATCTTGCATTTCACTACCATGTATGACACAATTTTCTTCTGTTTGAACTTGCTTTGCATACCGCAAACAATTGTTTAGAGTGGATACCCAAAGGTCAGTCCAAAAAAAAGATCGGAAAAAATGTAGGTTGCTAAACAGTCAGTCAGTCAGTCATTCTGCAATCCGCTATATTCTAACACAGGGTCACGGGGGTCTGCTGGAGCCAATCCCAGCCGACACAGGGCGCGAGACAGGAACAAACCCCTTGCAGGGCTCCAGCCCACCGCAGAGGTTGTTAAGCAATTTCTAGAAATCAGAAAACAGCTAAGCAAAAACAAGAAAAAATAGGTTAAGGCAAAATGTAGCTGAAGAAACAAGACAAAGTGTCAAAGTAGGGTTTTGATGAGTGTAATGCAGAATGCTGTTACCTAGCAATAAGGAACACAAAAAGCAGCAACAGATGTCAAAACTGACCCCTCATACCAGCACAATAGAAGGGATAACTACTAAATATTTGCTACAGCTAAAGATTAATTTTTAATTTAATTTCTGGCTCACACCAAACTTGAAATTTGTGATGTGATGCAATAGTTCATGGATCTGGAAAGAAATGGTAGAATCTAATTTCCTCTATAAGAAAATATTGACATCCCCATCTTTTCAGTCTTAAGCTTGTAAAGTAACCTGAGATAACTACTGTATATGTATTGTTAACTTGATTAAATGATAGCTTGCTTTACATTCTGTATGGGAGAGTAAATAACATAAGTTTGAATTACAGGGAAAAACAAATCTACAGCAGTTAGATAATATGAGAAATTAATGCAGCAGCAAAGCAAATTTGACTATTTTTCTAGAAATAAACTGAACAGGCTATTAACACTGCAATTTCACAAAAATGAATCCTTCACAATGAAACTCACAAAGAAAATAAGCACATAGAAATGATATCTATTATATCAGTGATATTTCCTTTATTTTTTATCTAGATTAAACATTAAAGATTCTGCTACTTCATCCAGTGGCTGAATCGATTCTTGTCACTTATCAGTCTTGGAAACTGCCTGGTTTGATGCAGCAATAACGCCAATTGAAGTTAAACATACCCTTTGTGGTCTTAAAAGAGCAAACCCCAGCTGTTTGGTGGTATACCACCTAAATCCCTGCTGATATTTTTGTCACTCCTCAGAGGTCAGTGTAAATATTCAACATACTATAGATTTTCCTTTGTCATATTATTAAAAAAAAAAGCCAACATACTTCTTAGTGAATACGATGTGCTTTTCATCATGATCACCCCATTACCACTGAATGCCAGTGTCTGACCATTGTAGTCAAATGTAGCCATAATCACAACACAGTAAAAGAAGAGACTGATCATCAAATTAAAGAGATTGCACTGAATATTATGCCAGAAGTAAATCTATGGTCAAATGCAAATGTTTATGAACAAAAACAATACTCAAAAACATTTATTTCTGCAAAGTATTTCTTTTGTATTGTTACAAATTTCAGATAATTTTAATGCGTGTGGCCATCTTTTTTAACATGGACACCACAATGTCACTGGTCAAATGTTAAAGGATAAAACAATCATTGCAGGTAGCAAAAATGATTTCTCAGAAAGACTGATGACTGGTCCTGTGTGTTTAAATGTAATAAAGAACCATCTTCTATCTTGTTACTTTGACTCCTTTACACATGTCTCAGACTGAACTACTGTTGATTTACATTTTGCATTAAACATAACAGAAGATGTCTAATACAAGCTATTACATTTAAAAAGAAGAATTTAACTGGATTTCAGGGAATTGCCACTGGCATCATAATAGTTTCTCTAAAGTTTCTTCAGAGTCTTCTAAGAGTCATAGACTACACTCATATTACAAACTTTATTGCTCAATTCAGATCTTTTGCTCAGATTGGCTTTGCCTGTCTTGATGGTTCACATTCATAAGTATCTAACAGTAATCTGAATGTATCTGTCCTCTGAAACGGCACACATGTGGAATTTGAATCATTTGTGGATGAGTAATTTTGGTCAACAACAACAAAAACATCATGTTTGAGAGACAAATCCCGGTATTAAAACCAACAAAATGGACATGCTAGTAGTTAGTGTATTCATCGCATTTCACTTTGGAGGACAGAAAACAGTTTGTCATCTGTACACGAGAAGGTTGAGAAGGCAAAAAAGCAAATGGGTAGCTTTTGTTGTTTTCACAGCTTTTGGTGGTACTGCTGCACCAATGGGTGTGTGGTTACGAGAAATGAGCCTGCAGTGGTTGGACCATGACTATTGTCACAGCTGTAGAAAATGCACAAATTCCAAATTGATCATTCTCATTCATGTCGCAAGGTCATGAATCGGATACGCATCCAATCTGGTGTCTCAAATCTGATTTGAAAAGATCAGTTTACTATGTTTACGCAGATTTGTGTCACAGTATGGCAAAAAATCAGATTTAAGTCACTTCAGCCTGGTAATGTGAATATAGCTATAGTGGACTCCTCACTATCTACATCCAGACAGTATATAGAAGTGATTAGGAAAGCTAATAGAATGCTAGGTTACAGTATATATCAAATTTGGTGGAATACAAGAAAAGGGAAGTCATGCTTAACTTATGTAATTCATTAGTGAGTCCTTGCCTGGAGTACTGTGTACAGTTTTACAGTTTTGGTTTCCGTATTTCGAAAAAGACATAGCAGAACTAGAGAAAGTCCAGAGAAGAGCGACTACGAGTTATGCTGATTGTGTGACTAACAGGTATTACCGTGTTTCCCTGAAAATAAGACCAGGTCTTATATTAAGTTTTACTCCAAAATATGCACTA
This sequence comes from Polypterus bichir lapradei, assembly GCA_026402145.1. Classification (NCBI taxonomy): domain Eukaryota; kingdom Metazoa; phylum Chordata; class Cladistia; order Polypteriformes; family Polypteridae; genus Polypterus; species Polypterus bichir. The sequence continues at coordinate 95,073,867 of JANRMT010062814.1, forward strand.
GGGCTTATTTTCAGGAAATGTCTTATATTTATTCGTGTACAACAATCTACACTTATTCAAATACAGTCACGTCTGAATTATCATCATAACTCTCCACATTCAAACCATGAATTCCAGCCTGAATTTCTTGTTACTCCAGCCGCTTTTAGGATCTTCCAGGATCGATGTGCGTGCTTCGAGGTTTGATGACTGGTTCGATGTGGTGGAGCAAATGCTGACATACAAATGCATTTGTGGTGCTTTTATATTGAAGCATTGCATATTCCCCAACGTAATTACACAATATATTTTAAAAGTCTCGCATTGCATCTTCTGTGCTGTCTTTTTGTGCATCTTCACAATAGTATCAGAATGTATGGCAGCGTATTTGAGCCACAGAGAAAAAAATTAAGGACACACTGAAAAAGTGTATTTTCTGATTAAAGTGAAAATTTCGGCTTTAATCTCGAAAATGTCCACTTTATCCTCGTACACGGAAGCTATGAGAAGAGATTGAAAAATAAATACATTTTCATTTTAAGCAAACAGAGATAAAGAACTGACATGATCAAAGTGTTTAAAATTATAAATGGAATTAACAGATTGGACACCAGTTGGTAATTTAAAATAAACTCTACTAGGGACATGGTTGGAAACTTGTTTAAGGCAGATTTCATACATTACCAAGTAGCGTGATGGAAAGTAGGACTTTAGGAACCATTTAAATCTCAACCTGATGTTGTTTTGGACGATCTAAGTGAACAGGATGAATGAGCTTGTGGAGCTGAATGTTCTGTTCTCATCACATTTTTTCTAATCTCCTAATGTTTTAATCTAACATTCATTTTTTCTAATCTTCTAATGTTTTAATCTAACATTTACATGTAAAGTAGGCTGCCAATTTGGCCACAAAAGACTCACCAACCAAGCAGTACCTTAGTATTTTATCCTTTGAGAAGTTGTATTCAGCACGCTAACTACTTGTGAGTTATGTTTAACAAAGCCTATCATGCCCTTTACTAAAGTTAGTTAACTAACAAATAATAATTCACATAGTATAAGGAGGCAGAGCTCTTAGTTTCTGGAACATAGCTAGCCACAGTTCTCCTACCCCACTCTTTTTAAAAATTAAGCCCAGGTGGGTAAAAAAGGGGAACCAAAGAAAGTTATAAAAAGTTGGGTAATGCCAGTTTGACGTGTTGTGTAACTAATGGCTCCGGTCCATTCAGAAATTTTTTGGCTTTTAAGTCTCATATATACTGGAATCATTTGTCAGAATACAAACTTTGTCAGAATAAATTTACAAATTTAAAGTAGTTCATTAATCATTTAAAACACCACATACAACTGGGCAGGAAAAAAAAAATTTCCCATCAGGGATTGCAAGAAAACATTTGATGTAAAATCCACATTTGTATGTTTTATTTCAAGAATGCACATAACAATTCAGTTGACCGGCACATCAAGCTGTACGAGAAAAACATGTTGCAACCAGTCAGTCAGCTGTCCACATCTCTGACTTATAAAGATTAAGCATCAGATCCCGATAAGGTCTTTGAAAATGTGGATGAAGTGCTTTTTTTTGAAAAATGTGTCTCTGTTTTATTTGAAGCTTCAGGCTTACCTTATGTGCATCAGTAATTCAAACTCTCATTAAAGAAGTCCAGGACATGCAGGTACTGGGTGTAACAGAGCAAGATGCAGAGGACAGAAAGATATGGAAAAAGATGATCCACTGTGGCAACCCTTAACAGGAGCAGCTGAAAGAAGAAGATTGAAGAGGTCCAGGAAATTCATGACCTTGTCTTTATTTGGGGTATCTAACACCAGTATTACTATTCCATTTGAAGGGCTCAGAAAAGGAAGATATTGTTATCAAGGGAAATAGTTTTTTATGTTCATATCAGTGAAGAAAGTCTTTAAAAACAGCTTCAATTATGTTGAACTGCTTTCTTTGTATCTTGGTACTGATGACTCAGGACAAGAATGCTTTGCACAGTATTTTCCAATAAAGGAGCTTTCAAAAATTTCATTCTTGTCTCTTAACCCAGAATATCACACATCATAATTAGTCCTGATTCATTATCAAGATGTATTTCGGGTTGTCAGTTAATTAGGATCTGGGAGGAAGAAACACATAGTACTGGCAGTATATCTGACACTTGTTGTCATTTTGCTATATACTAAGTCACATATTGATACACGTCATTTGTTCATGTCTGCTTGGTGAAGGACTTTGTGTATTTTGGGCAGGAATGACTATTCAATCCATTGGAAAAAGACCCGAAGGATGATGGTGTTATTGTTTTGAAGGATGGACAAGCATTAGAGGTGCCCAATGTGCCATAGCTGAAGATATTCTTAGGTCTAAGCTTTGGGTAAAGTTTCAGTAAGACCACATTTTGTGTAGATTTTACCAAATACATAGACAAACATTTGTGTCTAATGTTTGCTAGATCAGCTCAAACAAAGCAATTGAATCTTCAACATATACAGTACAGGACATAGGAACTAGTAACACATACTCATTGAGTAACAAAAAATTTAACACGGTATTCAACCAGCTGCGCTACTTTCATGTTTGCCAGCCTTCCACCATGTATCCAAAATGATCTTTTTGAGGATGTTGTTTCATTTGTTTTAGTATTATGCAGCAACTACTAGGTAAATCTAGAGAAACACTTCACTTACACGGAGCTGAACAGAAGCATAAACCAATTCATAAGGAAGCCAATGGCAAGCCTCCCGTGTTCAGCCCTGGCAGTGGGAAGTTAAGTGGTCATGCAGTCTAGAATAGGTGCTTATTCACAGTCTTGTTTCTCTAGATTGGGAAAGGATACAATGATTTGAAAAGTAATGTTTTAAAGTTGACTTTGCTCTTAAGAGAAAGGCTATCTGACTTCATAAGAGGTTACTGCTCAGCAGTGTAGAATGAGGTTATTTACATTTCATCCTCTTAAATCAAATCACCATCATCTCTGTCACTATCCTGCGCTTATTCTTAAATTTGGACCTTGAGATTTGAACCTAAGCACACTTTCTTCAAACTGCATGCAAGAAGAATGGCACACATTAACCTTTTGTGTGCTACTGTTTCCACCTGTCATTCAGGTTGAAATAGGAAGTCAGTTTTATGTTAATGACTATAACAAGAGCATAAAGACAGCAACTGGAACATTTTATTTCCCTTTCTGTTCCCAAAACCTGGGACCTATTAACATAACAATATGACACCAAAGAATACTGAGCAGGTTATTTTATTTAGAAAGGCTTTGGCTTCATAAGCAACTGTGTCTGAGACTAAAAAAAGCCCATGACAGATTCTTAGTTGATTTTTGCAGGATTCAGATTCCTCCTTTTGTCATTGTCAGTGGAGGGTCTATTCTCTGTCACAATGCAAAAGTTTGCATGCTTTCTTCAGCTAGTCCAGGATGAACTTTGATAAAACATATGCCAGTTGCCTCAGTTAAATCCCACTCATGCTAAGAATTTCAACTTGTGTTTATTTTTTGTCTAATTGAAAAATGTATTTGTTATTCTAACTGGCTAAATAGCTAATTGGTACTGTCCATCTTTAGCAAGAAGTGCCGTGTTCTAGCTCTGTTTTCTGACCTAATTTAGCTTTATTAATTCCATTCACGTCTGGATGATTTTAACTGTGTATTCATGTCAAGATGATGTGTCCAGAAGCAGTCTGAGCTGTTTTTATAACTGTATATTTTATGAAAGGAACATTACATTTAATGGCAAAGTTACAAATATAAACGTTATGTACAACCTGAGGTCTGTTACATTTTGCTGAAGCCTGTTATGCTAAGCTATGATAAAAGCATTTTACCTTTTAAACCATGAGAAAGAAGCAATGCTTTCCTTCACAAAACAAAATGTATATGTGGTGCATGGGCTATGTCCATCATCTGTTTGGCAAAGCTGGCAAATATAAGTTTATTTAGTTGTGCACAAACAGATCTCATTTGAAGCTGTTAGGTTTCCCATCACTAATCTTTTAATTAATTGCTGTTTGGATTTAACCTGTATATATGAAGCAGGGAGAGAACAGTCCTAAATATTGCACCAGAAAAATCTTAAAAAAGGTAAATAATTTTATTATTATGACATTCTAACAAAAACACTGAACTAATACAGATTTCATTAGATAAAATTATTTTCCTTAAAATAAAACAATTTTTTTTGCATGCCATGTTTCAGACTTAAAGTAACTCCATCTAGGCCACTGAGCCTTGCCTATGTTGTCTTGCACAACTGATAGTTCAACGTTGAAATGGATTCTTTCCATATATTTTAGTGGAAAGGGCTATTCTAGATGCTTGTGCATTTTAGTTATATTGTTTGAAAGTATGTGTTTCTATAATGATAAATGAATTAATGCATAACTTTCACCAAAATTGATGCGTAATGTGTCCTGGCAAACTTGGATCTTGAAAACGTTGGCTCATGGTAGTGAAGTACTTTAAAGAGCCCTGAATTTTGAATCCCAGCCTAAGTGTGTGAGGAGTTTGCACATCCTGCCTATGTCTACATGGGTACTCCTTTTTCCCATGACCCAAAGAGGTGACTGCTATCTTAAAAGGTGACTTAATTTGGGCCGGTGTGCATTATGTTTGTCTGTGAGTGAATCCTGTGATCAGCTGGTGCTTTTCCCAGAGCCTATTCTTGACTTGTGCCCACTACTCCTTGGACATGCTCTGGCTCCCAACAAGTTAGAATTGGACAAAGTAAGTAAATTAACTCATGAACATATGAGTGTTTTGCTTTCTGGGCTTTTATACTCCTTGTTATAGTACTGCCAGGGTAGACAGCAGCTCCTATTGATACAAAACTGTTGTGACCACGAGAGGGTGTTGTAACACCCCAAACCTAAATCACAACTTCATAGACACTAGCCGCAGTATAATAAAAATGTTTATTCACACAAAATATCTTGTACAAAGACTTCCAAAGTGGTATCAATTAAATATAACATAATCCGTCTCTCTCTTTCTTTCCTTCCATTCCTCCAGGCAAGTTTCATTCTCTTCCACCTGATTCTGACTCACCTGGATGAAGTTGAGCAGTCTGTGTTATTTCAGACCCTGGGAGTATTTCCTGTGCTAATGCATTACACGAAGGAAGTATTTCCGGGTCAATCGTACGTCCCAAAAAGTAGGGATTGTGATTTCCTTCAGCTTCCCTTGGAGGTCCACACAGAACCCAACAGGGATGCCCCACAGGACTACAGGTCCCAACATGCCCTGCAGGCATCTGTGTGGAAATCCTAAACCAAGGATACTGCCACCTAGCGTAAAGGGGGAGAGAATAATCAGCAATCCTTATCTCCCCCGGTCCTTCCATTACAGTGTCCTCCCAATCTGTTAAGGATCTATGTTTGCATGCTGTCTGTTACACTATATATAATGGATGAATCTTGTAATTTTGTAGGCTATACTAATGGATAATAAATGTGTATATTTCGTCCATTGAAAGGCCTCCGTTCAAAAATATGTATGCTTTTGGTCGTTTTTTGCTTTAGTTTTTCAAATTGCAAACCTAATTCCTCATCATATATAGAAAACAAATATTTTATGCTTTAAATGAAACATTTTACAAAACTGCATTTTTTTTAAAAAACCTTGCCCAGCTCTTTCCAGATCTTTGCTACCACAGCGCCATTCCAGGACGCAGATATCACTGTCTCTGATAAGTGTTACTCTTGTCTGTCTCTTCCATCCAGTTTATCTGCATTTTATCTTTTCTTCATTTGTCTGTGTAATCAGTTCTATTAATACAACTTCATATGAATGATATTTAAAAGCTCTGTGTGGGCTTAATATTATACTTTCCATACTGTGATGCCTCTTGCACCCGCCAATAAAATCACTCACTATTGTGTAAAGATGACAGTCATGTTATTTCTCTACTGAAGCAGCATAAAAGACATTAATTTTAGCACATAATGTCAGTCAGCCATGTATCAAAGAGAACAAAGGTTTTATTAATATAGGAACCAGCATTGTGTGGAACATTTTCTTTTGGCATTGAACAAAAGATGTTACTACCAGAGCAAAGTCTCTGTAAAGGTAATTGAATCATAGTAGAGCATGTCTGTTATGAGGGCTGTGCTCATTAAATGTAATCTAGCAAATCACCCCTCCATATAATCTCTGTTGATCAGTAGAAAGAGTGGAAAATTAGTTTATTTCCTTTAACCAATCCATCAGTGAACCTGTAACAACATTTTACTTTAGATTATGTTTTTATGATCAAGACTGAGAGGTCAGTGAAATTGGCCTTGCTAAACAATGCAATTGTGCAATATATCTAAAAAACACAAAACATGTACTTTTACAACCATTTTAATAATTAGATTTAGAATAAGTGAATTGAAATACTGTATTTAGAACAAACTACAAGGACCACTCTGCCTTCTTACCACACAACTGTAATAGTAGTGCTTTCTGATAATGCAATCATGGTTCTCAAACAATACATTTGTGTGTTTTTTTTTATAATTCTTATGTACAGGTTCTGTAGCATGCAATAAATTCTGAACAGTAGCCATCTTGTTGCTCCTGTTGGTTGTTACAAGTTCATTTCAGTATATGCAGAATATGAGTTTGAGCATATTAATTATGTACAATACAAAAATATATTTTTTTTGTATAGCGCACTTCATTGAGTATAGGCACAGACCGCTTCTCACTTAAAATATAAGTATAGATTATACTACTTACTAAATACAAAACTGGTACACCATTTAAATAAGGATCTGTTATAACAAGGTGGAAACTGATAAAACATAAATGGAAACCAACAATATCTGTCTATTAATTAATTAATGAATTATGGCCAGTTAACAAGAGAGGAGATTAAAATTTTAAAAGAAAAAGTCAGAAATAAACTCATAGTCCTGGAGACCTCAGCCCACTGGCCGCCTTCCCCGTCCAAGGTTTTCTATGGTGGAATCTGTGCTGGTCATCCAATCTGATGAGAGAATGTTTCCATCTGACGATTACAATTCTTCTTAATCTGAGATGACTTTTCAATGTGCAGGAGAGCAGCCTAGCAAATATAATGCATAAATAAAACATAAATGCAGTATGCATACTGTAGCTAATCAGCAGCTTTAGTCAGGGTATGCTAAAGTAGTGAGACTTCAACCTAGATTTAAAAGCTGAGACTGAAGGGAAATCTCTTATAGTAACAAGTAAACCATTCCACAGCTTCAGGGCCTTGTAATTAAAAGCTCAACCTCCCATTTTTATTGTATTAATCCTTGGAATCTTAAGTAGGCCACCTTCAGGTAAGTACGCAGGCCATTTGCTGTTTAAAGCTTTATAAGGCTTTAATGGCTTTATAAGTTAAAAGGAGGGTTTTAAATTCATTCCTAAACTTAACCAGGTGCCAGTTTAAGGGCTTCAGAACTGGAGTTATGTGCTTGTTTGTGTAATAATTCTTGCAGCAGCATTTTGAATTAACTGACACCTGCATAAAGAATGATTAGAACAGCCAGTGAAAATGCATTGCCGTAGTCAATCTTACTAGAAATAAATGCATGAATGAATTTCTCGAAATATCTTATATTTTTAGAAAACACCTTTATCCTCCAAGATTTTTAGGATGGAAAAAACATGTTTTGGATAGTTTTGTAATGTGTGTTTTAAATGACATTCTAGTGTCAAAAGATGACACCTGCATTACATGCTGATTCAGTAAAACTAATGGTGGTTGAGTTAAAGAGTGACAAAATGTTGTTGCAGTCAGCATCATTCCCCCCAATAACTAACATTTCTGTTTTTTTCTGTATTCAGAGACAAGTAGTTCTCATCCATCCAGTCCTTTAACTCACTGACACAATTAACTATGGAAGCATCAGAGAAACACCATTTGGTATAAAAGAAAGGTATAGCTGGGAGTAATCTGCATATGAGTGAAAATTAATGCTTGTTAATGTTTTCTGGTGATATTCCCCAAAGGAAGTGAAAACAGTAAAGGTCCCACTACTTTATTTTATTTAATAAATAAAAACCAATAAGAATGTATATCTCAGTGCACAGTTCTTTTCATATTTTAAGGTACTGTATAATACAACATTAATGACTGCCATTTTATGATTTACCTTATGTCATTCAGATATAAATATATTGTCAAGCATTACTGAAAAGGCTAAAAAATACATCAGTACAGAACTATACCCTAATTTAATCTCCTTAGAATTAACTGTATGTGTTCTGCCACTCTATGGTAACTCATCAATAATCATAAATTAAGATGGTGCCTTCTACCAAAAACACAGTGGGGTGTAAACATTCATCCATTATCAAACCTGCTATATCCTAACTACAGGGTCACGGGGGTCTGCTGGAGCCAATCCCAGCCAACACAGGGCGCAAGGCAGGAAACAAACCCCGGGCAGGGCGCCAGCCCACCGCAGAGCACATACACACACACACACACACACACCCACAACACACTAGGGACAATTTAGAATCGCCAATGCACCTAACCTGCATGTCTTTGGACTGTGGGAGGAAACCGGAGTACCCGGAAGGAAGCGAACCCGGGTCTCCTAACTGTGAGGCAGCAGCGCTACCCACAGCGCCACCGCGTCACCCGGGTGTAAACAAAAAGCTGCAAAGCCAGTTTTAGAACAAACTGAAACTGAACCATTAGTTGAATCAATCAATAGTGATGATAATGTGAACTTGTCATTAGATATTGACATGGATAGTGAAAGTGATGTATATGGCACTGTATGACTGAACCGCTGTGATAATGCCTGGTGACCAGTCAGGTGAAACTTCAGCATGGTGCAAGTAGCAGCATGATAAAAAGGCAAAATGATGGCAATGAAAAGGAAGGACAAGAAAGACATTAGCCTCCTAAGCACTGTTCTCAATGTAGGAAGGTAGAGTAGAATATTTAGAAAGGCATACATTTGGTCACATATTTTAAAAATACCATGGACAGACATTTATAACAGTTAGCTAGAATTGTATTTTTCCTTCGCTGTGATGCATTGCAAAGTGTTTAAAAACCTGTAGATTCATGTATATTCATAACCAGATTATAGCAAGGGGATACTGGGGCAGTAGCCCTGGGCTCCTACCTGTAGGGAGCCCCGAATAAGGCATTTATCACAGTGAATTTGCTGGGTTTATCAGCAACCTTGTTTTGGCCAGCTTAGACAAATAGTATTTTTTCAGCATCTTATGATGCTTTGCAGGACTACAAAATCACTCATGATTACTAAATGCACTTGTTGCTTTAGTTCCCCACATGAGCCTCCAGCCCTCTGCTACGCTGTGTGCCTTTCTTGCTTTTGGGTGCAAATGATGCAAAGTCAGAAGCCATTTATATTTTATACTAGCAGGCAAGCCCTACTGTTGCTCGGGTTGGAAAAAAATTAAAAAGTTTCCATTTATTATTTGGCAATTAATTTATTATTCAAACATTGGTTAAAAGTCAAACTGCCATTATTAAGGAATAACGGATTATAGTTAGTACAAATCATTTAGAGTGCCTATTTAGAGTGCCTATTATACACAATGTTTTTCATTTTGCCATTAGAAGAAAGAACATATAAATTCTTTCTTGGTCCTACTCTGGAACAGGTGACATATATCTAGCTGTGTGAAAAGCATCGTGCTTTTGGAAATCTCCAGCAATTTTAAGTGGCTGTCCTTGCGGTTTATTTATGGAAATTGCAAATGCAAAACGCAAGTCGTTTTAATTCAAAAGGGAGTTCATTAGAAATCATAGGTATAAGTGGAATGAAAACGTCCTCTCCCTTACCGATTCCAGTTAGAATAGTAGCCTCGATTACGTGTGGGTGACGTGACAGTGTTGCCATATTTCTCACAACCTTTATAACTAATTCTTTCCAAATTAAATTAGAATTTACTGTTTTAGGGTTTTCCTTAATTTTTCTAATTATGTTCATACATTTACATTTTTTTATTTATCACCGAAACTAGCTTTTATATATTTATTCCTCCTCTCACTTGGTGATTGCTTTGTGATGAACATCGGGATACACAAATTTTCTTGCTTATTTATTAGATAAGTTGTGGCATGGTGAGTCTGTTTGCCTTTCATAAATGAGGTTACTAAATGTACTAAGTGTTACCTTGTAATGATCTTTAGTTATTCCCTCCATTTTCATTAACAGCAACATAAAAGAAATTATAAAGCATAGGTTATAGTAAAGCATAAAGCATAGGTTATAGTAAAAGAAAAATCAAAGGAAGCATGTGAAAGGAAGATCAAGCACACAGATTTAATAACTTCTAAGAGCAAGGTGCCAGTGGTGATGGATACTTGGTTACTTGTGCAGCAATCATTAATTAAAGATAAAAGCTTTGATACAGCACATTTTGTCTTTCATAATTTTAGAAAGTAAGCCCATATTTTTTCTGTTCTTCATATTTTTGCCATTCATTTTAAATGTAAGACTCTGTAGCGGTTATTTACTTTGTTCTGTGTGACTCTGAGACTTTGAAGTTGATGTCCACTCAGTATTTTGTAACACTGTGAGTTTGTAAAGGTAGGGCCAAACAAATGCCTCCAGCTCAGGGACTCCCACCCTCCTTACTGGCCCTGTGTATATTTAAGAGAATTTTCTGGTGTGTAGTGATTTGCACTGTTGCCCCTCATTTCCATTGTCCTAGTGTTTAAATTGCTGCACTTTAGGTGTTTACACATTCACCTAGTGCCTTTCACATACCAAAGTCCTGAATGTTAATTTGTAACTCTTATCTGACATGACCTGTGTGACTGACTACTGCATGTCTTGTGATTGACTGGCATCCTGTATAGCTTTAGTTCCTGATTTCAGTCACCAGTTCCACACTTGACCTGAAATTGCTCAGTGGGTAAAAGAATAGGTGGAAAATGCATTAAGTGTTTTTGTGTTTAACATTTTTTAATGTCATTTTGTGTTTTAATTTAACCACATTATACTATATTTGTAATATTGTATAAAGTGCTGAGCTAATAAGTAGAAATTTGCATTATAAACATAGATTAAACTGATCATAAATTAAATCACAGTCATTGTTTTTCTGGCTCATGTAGCTAATTACTTTTAAAATATCAGAAAGGTTCAGGTCTTAGTATGATGTGCACACAAAATTTGCACAGTGCAAATATCTTTAGTTTAAACTTTTTTGGGAAGTTCAAATTAAAAAGTTCATAGAAATGAAGAGAACATTTCGCGGCACACAAAAAAATGAAAGATTTCTTACATAAAACTAGCTGTCCCTTGCGGCTCCGCCCACATAGTAGTGAAACAGGACAAACTTTAAAAATCAATAAAAAAACTTGTAAAAAATGTAATTCTGGCCAAGCATAAGGTAAGTATTCTCCAATGTCAAACGTTGGCATTGAATCTGATCGTGTTCTGCTCTGAAGGGAGAGCGTCCTCCGCGTGGGGAGAAAAGCACATGGCCGTGATATCTGTGGCAATCAGCAGCTACTCTCTAAAAAACACGTAGCTTGGATCTCTCTCTCAAAAACATCAAACATTACTCCTTAACAATCTGTAGATGATAATGTCTGTTGAACAAACAGGTATCGCTAGCTAAACGGAGGCAAGGTACACTCCAACACCTGGTGAAACGTAGACTGACTCGAACGTAGTCCCTTGGCCCGCAGCTACTCTCTTGGATCTGCACTAACAGATGAGTACCATAAGCGAACTATGATACTTTGCTTGATGAGAGAAATCGCAAAGTCAACATGTACAAGTGTACAAGCACATTATAGAAATAAACCCAATCTAAAACCGTTAAGTAGTTCTCTTGTGAAAAGCGGGCAGACATACAGACAGACATACAAACAGAAGATGGATTTTATATATATATATATGTATATAAAAAAATGGAAGAGAAGGTCTGTGATACGGTTTGCATACTTGCAGCTGGAGATCCACAAAGGGAGAAAATGAATCACGTATCATAAAGTAGTTTTTATTCCTGAGCTTTCAACCCCTATCAGGGGTCTTCATCAGAGGATAATGCTTAGACTTACAAGAATCTAAGGCAATATATAGCAATAACTTACGAGGGGGTGGCTAGGTCCGTGTGGTCGGGGGGTGGGGGTGGGGGTGGGGGTTTTGGAAGTAAAGTCTTGTTTATTAAGAATAAGTTCTTCTTAAGTTTGCATATGCTGGATTTATGTCCAAGTGTCTGTTGATTGCGTTCTCATTTGATAACCAGGATTCAGCCAGCTCTCTGGCACTTTTGTTATTGGCTTTAAATTTTACCTGTACATCGTCCCAATTAAATGTATGTCCTGTTAATTTAGTATGCGTATAGATCAATGATAGTGAGTCCTTTCTTCTGACGGCGTTGCGGTGTCCCTGTATACGTGTTGCGATTCTTTTTGAAGTTTGTCCGATGTATACAGCTGCGCATGAACTGCATGGAATGCTTTACACTGCGTTTCGTGTTTCTGCTGTCGATTTCTTGTTTTTAGCATTAAAGAGGATCGTGCGCAGATTGTTCGTGGGTTTGTGTGCTATTCTGACACCTGACTTGGCCAGGATGCGTGCAGCACCTTCAAACACATTGTGGTGATAAGGTAGTGAGTGGCAGGTGGGGTGGGGGTTCTGATTCAAGTCAATTGTTTGTTGAGTTTTTTGGCGTCTTCTGTGTAGGCTTCGATTAATGAATGTTTTTGAGTATCCGTTTGAAGTGAAAAGGTGGAAGAGATAGCGTCTCTCTTTCATTTTTGTTTCCTTTGTATTACAATGGGTGTGGACTCTTCTGAATAGAGTTTTAACACAGCTCCGTTTATGAGATATCGGGTGGTTGCTGGCGAAGTGTAATATCTTGTCTGCGTAGCATTCTTTATGGTAAACACTAGTGGTCTGGGTGGCGTCATTACTTCTTTCAATGTAGATGTCTAGGAAGCTGATATTTTGGGTGTGAACTGGGATAGAGCCAATTTTTCAAATCGAGTTTCACACCCAAAAATCCAGTCCACACCCAAAATGTGGATACGCTATGTGGACGACACATTCATCATAATAAAAAATGATCAGCTGAATTAATTCTACAACCACATCCACTCAATATTCCCGGCAATCCAATTCACAATAGAGAAAGAAATTAACCGACATATCAGCTTCCTAGACATCTACATTGAAAGAAGTAATGACGCCACCCTGACATTCATTAATCGAAGCCTACACAGAAGACGCCAAAAAACTCAACAAACTCTTTAATGCTAAAAACAAGAAATCGACAGCAGAAACACGAAACGCAGTGTACAGCATCCATGCAGTTCATGCGCAGCTGTATACATCGGACAAACTTCAAAAAGAATCGCAACACGTATACAGGAACACTAAATTAACAGGACATACATTTAATTGGGCCTCATGTATAAATGGTGCATACACACAAAAATGTTGCGTAAGCCCGTTTCCACACTCAAATCGCGATGTATAAAACATAAACTTGCCGTAAAGCCACACACATTTTCACGGTAGCTAAATGCTTGGCGTACACATGTTCTCTGCTCAGTTTTACAAACTGGCGGCACCCAGCGTCAAAGCAGTACTACTGTTCCAGTGTGGTTTCCCTTTCTTTTTTAGATCCACATCCCTGACATGGCTTTATAAATACACTGAAATTAACTGCATATTGTTTATTAGTTTAATGCATCTGATTGTAATTAACCTTTAACAATATAAATGGTCCACAGAATGGTCAAACTATTCTAAATACCATAGCTGCTTTAGCGTTGTTACTCTCACTGCACCTTCTTCTTCTTCTTTCAGCTGCTCTCATTAGGGGTTGCCACAGCGGATCAACTTTTTCCATATTACTCTCACTGCACCACTTGGAGTATTTATATCACTGTATCTGAGTGGGGAATCATAGCTCTACAGCAGCTACTTGGAAAAAGAATTATCGGTATACAGCATCAAGCACACACTGCCTCAGCCATGCTGTCTATTGAACTGCTCTCATACGGCAAACGCTTCAGAGCGTTTCCTCACGGTTCAGAAACAGTTTCATCCCAAGAACTATAAAAGCACTCAATCAGTCCATCAAGTGCTCCTTGTAGAACTGTTTGTACTTTTAAGTACAATTACCTCACTCTAAACCTGAGCCACTTCATAAAGCATGTATTTACATATGATGAAAATATCATTTTTAAGATGAAATGCAGCAAAATATGTTTATTATATTATACAGATAAAACTTTAACTTAAATAATCTATATTGTTAATAATTAAACATGTGAGGACATGGTGCCACCGTGCTAGCAAAAGTAAAATTTAAAGCCAAAAACAAAAGTGCCAGAGAGCTGGCTGAATCCTGGTTATCAAATGAGAACGCAATCAACAGACACTTGGACATAAATCCAGCATATGCAAACTTAAGAAGAACTTATTCTTAATAAACAAGACTTTACTCCCAAAAACAACACACACACACACACACACAC
>JANRMT010062814.1:95088402-95128832 GCA_026402145.1 Polypterus bichir lapradei
CCCCCACCCCCCGACCACACGGACCTAGCCACCCCCCCGTAAGTTATTGCTATATATTGCCTTTGATTCTTGTAAGTCTAAGCATTATCCTCTGATGAAGACCCCTGGTAGGGGTTGAAAGCTCAGGAATAAAAACTACTTTATGATGCGTGATTCATTTTCTCCCTTTGTGGATCTCCAGCTGCATAAATATAAATATATATTATATATATAAAAATATATATATATATATACTGTATACAGATATAGATGTTGCAGTTTCATGCTTCTATATCTTTGGTTTGTTATTCTAGTTGCTAAATATGTTAATATTTATGCTGCTGTATGTGATATCATGCACATTAATATATGTACAAAGCTAAGTACATTCAAAAACTGTGTGCCCTCATACCTTGCCATTTAAAAAGACACTGTGGACTTATTTTACTGTTACAGTAGAATTATTGCAAAGCAGCTGGGCTATTCTGTTTACATGTTAGCTAGAAAAGGTACAGCTTTCCATTATCTTTTATATATTCTTTGTATCAGTTCAAAGCCATACAATTATCTTAACTAAAAAAAATACTTATATGGGATTGACATTAACATTAACTCACTAAAATACCTCTTATATATTTCCAAAAGTGATGTATTTATTAGTAACCAATTCATGCATCCTTCTGTTTTCTGAATGGGCTAAATGCAGTGTCATTTTTCACTCACCTTTTTCACCGGGCCTTTGTTATCAAATACTGGCTACATGTAAACATACTGTACACACAAAAACAAAAGAACTGGAGCTGTTTGTTTACTGGAGGGTTTTCAAGCGTAACTGATGAAGTTTGCCAATGATTACTTTAGCCACTATGGTCAATTGAAAAAAATAATACATCATTTGCAGAAAGCAGTGGTTCCCCTACTGATATTGATTACATTTTGAGGATGTGCTAGTCCAAGTTTATTGAAATAGCTCAACCTAGTAAAGTTCTTACTATGGTTTTTGAGCTCCCTATATTAAGCGGAATCCGTGGACAGTTGTCTCACCATGGTCTAAATTGTTAATGGTACATAATGTTTCAAGTATCTCTGCAATGGATAAAGCTTGTTCACAAATTAGAAAATATACAGTATATTGTAGAACAGGCAAAACACATGGTTGGTTCAGTCATGTCGCATTGAATCATTCTGTATGTCAAAGTCTTTCCTCTCTTTTCTTGTCACATTGTATTGGGAGAAATGAAGTACATGCTTAATGCATTTACATGCTTTTTACTTTCTTGTTCAATTGAGAAACAAATTCCTTTTATGATGGTGCAGAATTTTATTTCGTGTATAATTTTTGCATTATTCTACTTGCTTGTTGTGTAATATGTAAATTATAATTCTGTCCATATAATTTCATTTTCGCATAGTGAAAATTTTTTCACATCTTATTTTTATTTTGACACTCCACCATTCTCCACAAATGCCACTATTTTATACTTTGTTTGTGGTTGCTAGCCTGCTTGGTACCATGTCACATGTACAACACCAAGAGTGTGACATGTGACATCATCATTGTGACAGTATAAATGACAGCATGGAGCACTTTCAGGTTGTCCAAGATTGTGAATTCTTCCAAACATTTCTGAGAGTGTGTTTCAATAACATAATTTAAGGTAAAGACTTTTGGTTTCAATTAAAGTATTTTGAGTTTGGATTAGTGATAAGGAGTATGATTTTTTGACTTTGAGATTTTGACCCTCTATTTTATTTAAATGGTACCACTTTGGCCTCTTCAATCACCTGGGGCCTCATGTATAAATGGTGCATACGCACAAAAGTGTTGCGTAAGCCCGTTTCCACACTCAAATCGCGATGTATAAAACATAAACTTGCCGTAAAGCCACACACATTTTCACGGTAGCTAAATGCTTGGCGTACACATGTTCTCTGCTCAGTTTTACAAACTGGCGGCACCCAGCGTCAAAGCAGTACTACTGTTCCAGTGTGGTTTCCCTTTCTTTTTTAGATCTACATCCCTGACATGGCTTTATAAATACACTGAAATTAACTGCATATTGTTTATTAGTTTAATGCATCTGATTGTAATTAACCTTTAACAATATAATGGTCCACAGAATGGTCAAACTATTCTAAATACCATAGCTGCTTTAGCGTTGTTACTCTCACTGCACCTTCTTCTTCTTCTTTCAGCTGCTCTCATTAGGGGTTGCCACAGCGGATCAACTTTTTCCATATTACTCTCACTGCACCACTTGGAGTATTTATATCACTGTATCTGAGTGGGGAATCATAGCTGTACAGCAGCTACTTGGAAAAAGAATTATCGGTATACAGCATCAAGCACACACTGCCTCAGCCATGCTGTCTATTGAACTGCTCTCATACGGCAAACGCTTCAGAGCGTTTCCTCACAGTTCAGAAACAGTTTCATCCCAAGAACTATAAAAGCACTCAATCAGTCCATCAAGTGCTCCTTGTAGAACTGTTTGTACTTTTAAGTACAATTACCTCACTCTAAACCTGAGCCACTTCATAAAGCATGTATTTACATATGATGAAAATATCATTTTTAAGATGAAATGCAGCAAAATATGTTTATTATATTATACAAATAAAACTTTAACTTCATTTAAATAATCTATATTGTTAATAATTAAACATGTGAGGACATGGTGCCACCGTGCTAGCAAGGAGCTGGCGCTCTGTTCATGGATTGTTCCTGCCTCGCATTATATTCTTGCTGGTTCTGGAGTGACAGAAAGGATAGATGGACAGAATATTTAAACATGTACTACGAAGATATTTCAATGTTCCTTAAAAGTTTTGAAGAATCGGCGTTCTAAGCTTACAGATGGCTTAACGTCTACTACAGAGCTGAGTGTGTGGCGATTGGGTATTTGCAGAAAGAAAAGTAAGGACAGGAATTGGGGGTTAGTACATTTGAAAGAGACAGTACTAATGTAAGAAATGATTTCATCGAAGGTCGCACACGGCACAGCAAGCATCTTGCGTGAGTAATGAACAATCACTGCACCACAGTGTTCCAATGTTTAATAACATGCTTTAACTCCTATCATCATGAAAATGATACCAAATATACATCTCAGTATTTTAATTATTCAGAGAACTGCAATATCACAAATGTAATTGAGTCTGTGTCCTGTCAGAGGAAGAGAAAGCCTGTTTAAGAAGCACGTAGTGATTAACACACATAGAGCACATAGAAGATCAAATACAAAACAAAGCTTTTAATGTGCTACTTTAGTTATGATGAGATTTGAGAAACTAGTAAATTAAGCGATTTTAAGATGAAGTTTTATGATGTTCTACTTTAATGACCAAATAAACTACGTGATTAAAGTGGAAATTTCAAGGTTAAAATTGACATTTCGTGCTTTTTTCCCACTGTGTGCCTATTTTTTTTCTTTATACCCTAATAAACTTCCATATGACACTCAGACAGTGTGCTACGACATGCCTTTTCACTACGACTCTGATATCTGACAACTTCATTTTTATTTCGTGCACTGTGCGACATTGTGAACCTGAGCTTTTGAATTTCTCTGACACTCTATGTCATAGATCAACTTCCTTTTGTTGTTTATACCATTGTTTAAACCAACAAATAGTTCATTATTCCTTGCCTCCACTTGGAATTCGCTGAAATTCTTTTATTCCCCCCGTGCTTTTGCCATTGCTGTTTCACAGAACGCTGAGCTTAAGGGCTATTTATATTGATTTGCATATTCAAAGAGGCGTAATTCTGGGTGGAGTTTGGGGAGTGGCAGGAGGAGTATACACGTGCCTTACTTTTCACCTTGAACGAGATTTATGGTGCGGAAGAATGTGGAAGTTGGCGAACGCACAGATTTATGCATCTGGATTTCCACTTTTGTCCTTACGCCATGTTATAGTGTGAATTCTACGCACACCATTATGCATGAGGCCCCTGGTCTTTCTCCATAAAAAAAAATAAATAATATTGTCTTTTCAAACTTGAAGAGTAAGTAAAATACAATTCAGTCAGAAATACCATCAGTGCATTATTGTAAAGAATATGTTCCAAAAACAAATCAATCAAACTCAGCCCCAGTGCGCTATTCAATTCAGATAAGTATATGAGAAGCAAACTCAATCTGAAGTCATTTCTTATATATTTAGATATGTTACAATATCATTAAGCACTTATGTCCAAGTTCTCAAAATATTATGAACCATTTCTAAAATCAAGATTGTAATTTTTTTCCAGTTTTAGATAATGCTAGTAGAAACACTCCGCATAGCCATGGAAGTTTCATATTATATACTTGATATAACAGAATATTTATGAAAAAGGCTATCTGCATTGAAAAAATCTTATATTGTAAAGCTGATTAATAAGCTGTGTTCTTAGTTTTCGAAACAGGTGTAAATACATACAGATATTTTCCAATTCCAACTCTTCAATATTCTTTTTTTGTTAACAAATTTTAATTAATACAATAAAAAAGGAGTACATTAAAGGAATTCAGTAGTACATGTTCTTTAGAAAGTATAAGAACGAACACACAGCACAATCAGCACCCAACACCACACCTACCGCACCCAGAACGCCATGAGATAGTGAACCACAAACGAGCACAGCTGGAATTAGTGACACAAACACACTCCATGCAGGAGAGTGCACAGCAAAATGAGGGAAAAGAAGAAAGATTAAAAGTGGATGAAAGGAGGAACTGCATCACAGACTAACCATCGGCTCTTGATCAACTGAACAGCAAGAAGTCGGTTTTGCCTGGTAGAGTCAGAAAAGTTGATCTGAGATGTAGAGAGTTCAAGAAGGACAAGATTATAAAATGAAGACTTCCATATTGTAGCGGAGGCAAGGACTGAGAGCTTCTTTCAGAAGGAAGACATGTTTCTGAGACAACCCATTGGGCCTAGACATTTCCCGGAACTCATAGAATCCAGAGTTGCTTTTAGTTTGATAAGTGAAAGAAGGACATACAGGCCAGAATTCCTTTATTTTGAAAGTTCCAGGGTTATGGATTTGAGAAAGGAATACATTCAGAGGGATCAATGGAGGAGGATGGAAAAAATAGAACTGAAAAAGATAAATATTAATTATGTCATTTGGTAGCAAGTGACCTCATGTTGGCTTTAATAGCCCACGTAGGCTAACCTTGAAAATAAGGACTGAATACCAGGACAGAACACACAAATTGCTTTTCTGTGGTGACTAAGTTCAAGACTTGTTAACAAACAGAGTTTTTAATTAGTAATAATACCCAATGCCAGTGCCTGTTGTAAATCATGTATGGTGGTGTTTATAGCATCTTACTTGTTAATTGAGTTAGAGTTTTTAAGCATGGTACGTGAGTGTGTGCAATAGTCTGTGTTGGGTTAATTATACAGGATAGGCAGGATTAGAAATGAGTACATTAGAGGGTCAGCTCAAGTTGGACGGTTGAGAAACAAAGTCTGAGAAGCAAGATTGCGTTGGTTTGGACATGTGCAAAGGAGAGATACTGAGTATATTGGGAGAAGGATGTTAAGGATAGAGCTGCCAGGAAAGAGGAAGGTCTAAGAGGAAGTTTATGGATGTGGTGAGAGAAGACATGCAGTTGGTGGGTGAAACAGAGCAAGATACAGAAGACAGGACGATATGGAGGAAGATGATCCACTGTGGCAACCCCTAACAGGAGCAGCCGAAAGAAGAAGAAGAAGGTGTGGGTATTTAAACTAGTGTTATGTGGGGTTGCCACGAAATAAAAAGGTGGGTCAGTGTTAGATAGAGAGAGAAAAAACAGACCAACAACAGTAAAGACAGATCAAGGAAAAATCATTGGAATGTATTCTGATTACCAAAGTTGGGTCAGATAGCATTAGATTTGCTGAGCAGTATAAAGGACAGGACTGATGGGTATTTGTGAGGTATCCAGAGTGTAGTGGCATCAATTAAAGGACAAGAGGCCAAGAGTGAGCTACGGTGACCGGTTAAGGTGGCAGCTCTGGTTGTGTGGTGACCGACTGAAGTGACAGATCGTATTGTGACAGGCTGAGAAAGACGATCTAGAGTGACCAGCAGCTGATCCTTGGGTCCTGACTGGAAAGAAATGGAAATACATTAGGGATGTATTATTTAGATTTTAAATTTATTTACTTATTTATTTATACCATGGATATTTACGCAGACCTGAAGATGATGGTTTTCAAAGACATGATTTTAAAGAAGAATTTATTGATTTTAATGTATGCACTATTGGCAGGTTAATTATTTGTTTTAAAAATGAACTTCTTTTGCAGAGGAAGTCTTTCATGTCTCCTAATTTGCCATGGTCCATCTTGGGACATGACTACTGATATCACAGACAAGAAGGTGGTGCCAATGGCTGTGGACATCAGGACATCATACACCTTAACTAGTTCCCCTCAATTACAAATACCGTAGTAGGGAGGATTTTGGGCACAGAACACCCAGAAGAGATATACTCCATTTACATTATGATAAGTGACATATGATTTCTGGTAACACTGATTATTGCTGACTGGACAAGAACAACATGAGAGTGTTCAAAAATCATCTATCTGTTTTGCTTTTTTTCCTTATAGTGGCTTTGTTTAAAATGAATTAAATGTGGAAAATCAGATTCTAAATTTTATAAACTGAACTTTTGTTCAGAGAAGGTTCCTGAATTGCTTCCAGTGCTGCTGGAGTAGGTACTGCATCATTGGAATACTGAATTGGATAACCAAGCTAGACGAAGGATGGATGAAATTCACATTTACTTATGATTCTTTCTTGTTGTCACACACGTGCGAGTAGGAGGCAGCTAAAGGGCCTGAGTAAGTGTAATAAAACATCTGACCAGGGGACGGCGGAGTGCGCTGGCTGTCTTTCTCAGTTCCCTACAGACCTTTCCCAGGAAATCCTGCGAGGTTTTGGCGCCTCATAAGACGTCACTGCCGAAGCCAGCCCCTTTGCTGATGTCACTTCCAAAGCTGGCCCCTTTGCTGACGTCACTTCGGAAGCTGGCCCCTTTGCTGACGTCACTTCCGAAGCTGGCCCCTTTGCTGATGTCACTTCTGGTTACGGCCATTTTGATGACATCAGTTCCTCTCCAGGAGCCTCATGCATAACGCCGTGCATAGAATTCGCACTATAACATGACATAAGCACAAAAGCCGAAATGGGTTTACGCACAGAAAAATCTAGATGCAGGAATCTGTGCTTACTCCAACTTCCACGTTCTTCCGCTCCATTAATACCGGTCAGCGTGAAAAGTAACGCTTGTGCACACGCCTTCTGTCCTGCCCCCAACTCCCCCCAGAATAACGCCTCTATGAATATGCAAATCAATATAAATCGCCCTTAAGCTCAGCCTTCTGTGAAAAGACAATGGAAAAAGCAAGAGGGAAAATGGAAGAATTTCAGCGAATACCAAGTGGAGGCAAGGAAAAACGTACTATTTGTTGGTTTAAACAGTGGTATAAACAACAAAAGAAAGCTGATCGCCTGACATAGTCACATAGTGCCCAAAATAAAAAAGAAGTTGTCACATATCAAAGTCGCCATGAAAAGGCGAGTCGTAGCCCACCGTCTGAGTGTCATATGAAAGCTTATTAGGGTACAGAGAAAAAAAAGGCACACAGTAGGAAAAAAGCACGAAATGTCAACTTCAATCTCGAAATTTCCACTTTAATTATGTAGTTAATTATGTCATTAAAGTAGAACATCATAAACTTAATCTTAAAATCGTTTAATTAACCAGTTTCTCGTAATTAAAATAGCACGTTAAATGCTTTGTTTTGTATTTGATCTTTTGCTCTATGTGTGTGAATCACTACGTGCCTCTGCTTTCTCTTTCTCCGACAGGACACAGAATCCATTACATTCATGATATTACAGCTCTATGAATAATTAAAATACTGAGATGTATATGTGATATCTTTTTCATGATGATAGGAGTTAAAGCATGTTATTAAACAGGGGAATACGATGCGTGATTGGGCGCGACCTTCAAAGAAATTATTGTAGCAGTACTGTCTCTTTCAAACGTACTAATCTCCAATTTCTGTCCTTACTTTCCTTTTCCACATACCCAATCGCCACATAATCAGCTCTGTAATAGACATTAAGCCATCTTTAAGCTTACAACGACAATTCTTGAAAACTTTTAAGGAACATTGAAATATCTTTGTAGTACAAGTTTAATTATTCTATCCATCTATCCTTCCAGTGTCGCGTCAGCCCCAGAAAGAATACAGCACAAGGTAGGATCAATCCGTGAACTAGCTAGCACTGCAGAACCATGTCCTCACATGTTTAATTATTAACAATACAGACTATTTAAATGAAGTTAAAGTTTTATCTATATAATATAATCAACATACTGTATTTTGCTGCATTTCATCTTAAAAATGATATCATCATAATATGTAAATACGTGCTTTCTAAAATGGCGCAGGTTGTGCAATATTATAACTGTAGTGCAAGTTTACAGTGGGGTAATTGTACTTATAAGTACAAACAGTTCTACAAGGAGCACTTGATGGACTGATGGACTGTTTCTGAACCGCGAGGTCTGTACAGGAAAGGCTTTGAAACGTTTTACCGTGGCTGAGGCAGGGTAGGTTTGATGCTGTATACCGATGTTTCTCTTTCCGATCAGCTGCTGCTGTGATTCCCCACTCAGAAACAGTGATTTAAATACTCTGAGTGGTGCAGTGAGAAAAAGAAGGAGAAGAAGGTGCAGTGAAAGTAACAACGCTAAAGCAATTATGGTATTTGGAATACTATGGCTATTCCCTGGACCATTATATTGTTACAAGTTAATTACAATCAGATGCATTACACTAATAAACAATATGTGGTTAGTTTCAGTGTATTTATAAAGCCGTGGCAGGAATGTGGTTCTAAGAAATAAAGATAAACCACACAGGAACAGTAGCACTGCTTTGACACTGGGTGCCGCCAGTCTGCAAAACCGGAGAACTTGCGTACGATGTGGTATGAGGTACCGTGGAAAAATGCGTGGATTTAAGCCAAGTGTAGGTTTTATACATCGTGATTTGAACGTGGAAAGGTTCTTACACAACATTTCTGTACGTACGCACTGTTTCTGCATGAGGCTCCAGACCTTTAAAGCCTTCATCATGGGCTACTATAGCCAGTTCTTATTTGGACCCAGTGAGATGTACGTCGTATTTCTGATACAACAAACCCTTTTGCAACTGGGAAAAACAATATGGGTGGCTGCCCCAAACCTTTATGATGTCTTTGGCATATTATTATCACAGTGGCGTAGCCGGCAGGATGAAGTCCCAGAAGAAACCGGGACACGAACATGAAATCAACCAGGTAGGAAAGTACCAGGGCCAAGTTTCTGGGGGAGGGCGGGGGTGCGTTTGGGGGTCAAGAAGGACTCAGTGTAGGCTCCACTCCTCAAATACAGCACCGGCGTATCACTTACCAAAGGGAGAGTGTGAAGGGGACGTACAGACTTAGGCTGGTTTCTAGGGATGAAACGAAAAGGGCTTATTATGCTCTCTCGGAGGAGAGAGCTGAGCAGCCCATTGGGGCTAAGGCCCCAGATAAATATGGGCTATCCCCAGTCCAGCAGGCAAAAATAATAAAAAACTGGGAATTTGATCCAGAGAGATCAATCCAGACACAGGCTATGACCCTCTGGGAGCAGGTGGCCTTATGGTTAAGGCCATTTGAACTATCCACCTGCCAAATAGTACAGCAGGTAGCCTGCTTTATTTTTTTAAAGAGCCTCACCAAAAAACTTTGCCAGCCGGACTGGGGAGATTTCCGTTCCATGGAAGAGCTTATAAAGCTTGTAAAATCATCCATGCCAGTCTCGAAATCTGGGAGAGCAGAACCGTCCTCTAGTGGATTTCCTAGAAATTACGTCCTACAAAATAAGTCTCTTCCACATAAATCAGAGACTGTTTCTGAGTTCCCAGGCCGTCAGGCGTGCAACCTACCAGGGAATGAGGCGGGATGTAGGTGGAAGGGGGGAGACGGTTTGTGTGCTCTTGCCAAACCCCTGACGTTATCGAATACGGGACCCGTAGTCATTAATGGTTACAAAGTCAATGCCTTGTTTGATTCCGGCAGTAACATTTCCATTGTTGATTGCCGTTATGTCTTACCGTGACAAAGAATTAAAGAAAAGACCAGTATTAAATGTATTCACGGAGACACCCGGATGTACAATACCGCCCTGTGTTTCGTAAATCAGGGAGGATCGCTAAGAAGAATTCCCATGGTGGTATACCCCAATCCTCCCTTTCCAGCGATTCTAGGGCGGGACTGGTCGGAAAATAAATGCGGTAAACTATTGACTGCTCCCGATCAAAACTTAGGCCTAGTTATAGATGGGGATAATTCGTCTCAAGCTGTCTCCACGGCGTGTACACAGCCGGCGGAGAGAGATACGGAAGGAGGACAGGGAGATTCCTGGACTGTCGCAGGCAAATACATCAACGAGTCAGGAGGAATCCCCTCCCCTTGAGGTCAGACCGGATCCTTTCTCCGACATTCATTTTCAGTTTAGACAAACACCGGCTTCTTTTAAAAGGGAGCAGTGGAATGATGACTCCCTAAAATTTGCAAAAAATGCAGTAGTCCTTGTCAATGGCCAACGCACACACCAGCCCATGCCACAAGGACCTCACTTTGTAATAGAAAATGATCTATTATATCGGGTCGCGGAACATGGAACGGAGGTTCGGAAACTGTTGTTAATCCCACGAACCTACCGGTGGCAGGTTTGTGAATTAGCTCACGCCCACCTCCTTGGAGGCCATTTAGGCGCCTAACTTTAGAGTGGACTAAGCTCAGATTTTATTGGCCGGAAATTAACAAGGAGGTTCACCGTTTTTGTATTTCTTGTCCAGAATGTCAATTACGGCAAATTCCTAGGAGGGACCGGGCTCCTCTCGTTCCCCTTCCCTTAGCTGATGTCCCCTTTGAACGAATTGGGGTCGATATTGTAGGACCCTTAAAGCCCTCAGGCCAAGGACATAAATATATATTAGTCTTCGTGGATTATGCGACCCGGTATCCGGAAGCTGTTCCCTTGCGCTCAGCTACATCTAAAGCAATCGCACAGGAACTAGTAGGAGTATTTGCGCGTAACGGTATTCCTAAAGAAGTCCTAACAGACCAAGGAACATCTTTTACCTAGAAGACGTTCAGGGAAACGGCCAAGTTACTGAAAATAAAGCACTTAAAGACCACGGTGTATCATCCTCAAACCGATGGTCTAGTGGAGAGGTTTAATCAGACTCTCAAGCAGATGCTTCGCAAGGTGGTCAGCGGGGATGGGAAGAATTGGGATCAACTCCTCCCCCTTGTTCTCTTTGCCTATCGGGAAGTCCCACAAGCCTATACGGGGTTCTCTCCTTTTGAATTGTTATACGGACGACAACCCTGAGGTATATTGGATATTTTGAAAGAAGGTTGGGAAGGAGAGGCTTTTCCCTCTACAAATATTTTGGAATATATCGCACAGTTACGCGATAGATTTGGGAAAATTCGACCTATTTTAAAAAGTCATATGGAAGAGGCACAAGCAGCACAGGCCTGTTATTATGACCGTGGCATGACACTCCGAGAATTCCATTCAGGGGATCATGTCATGGTATTAGTTCCCACCTCCCATTCTAAATTGCTCGCCTATTGGCAAGGCCCTTATGTAATTAAGGAGAGAAAAGGATTGGTCGACTATTTGGTGAAATAACCCAATCGCAGACCAAGTGAGCGGGTTTATCATGAACCAGATCCCTCCTCCGCTCAGCCTTGCTCATTCTTTGCTCACATAGACACCCTTAATTTCGGCGAGGAATTAACTTATAGACAAAGACGAGAGCTGGAATCAGCTATCCTGTCTGTCTCAGAGGTGGGGAGTGAAAAACCCGGAAGGACCTCTCTGATTGCGCACGACATAGTGATTGAACCAGTGGTTATAGTCCGGGAGTGCCCCTATAGACTTCCTGAGCAAAGAAAGCAGAAGTGGAGCTGGAAATCAAGCGGATGCTGGAACTAGGAGTGATTGAGGAAAGTTATAGTCCCTGGTCCAGCCCAATTGTCTTGGTTAGTAAGCCTGATGGCAGTTAGAAGTTTTCAAATGACTTCCGTCGGCTTAACCAGGTGTCCCTTTTTGATGCTTATCCCATGCCTCGCATGGATGGCCTCCTCAAGAGGCTTGGACAAGTTGAATTTTTGACCACGCTTGACATGACAAAGGGGTACTGGCAGATTCCTTTAACGGACTCCTAGCGGACACTGGCAGTATTGTGTTCTTCCATTCGGGTTACACGGGGCTCCTGCGACTTTACAGCGTCTGGTGGATAAAGTGCTCCACTCCCATAATGCATATAGTGCTGCCTATCTGGATGACGTCGTCATCTATTCCAGCACATGGAAGGAACACGTACAGCAGGTCACTGTGGTATTGCGGACACTAGGAGAAGCCGGGCTTCGTATTAATCCCAAGAAATGTTTCTTTGGATTGAAAGAGGCTAAATATTTGGGCTATCTGGTGGGTCGGGGTACCGTGAAACCACAGTGTTCAAAAATAGACGCCATTGTAAAATGGTCCTGTCCACGAACCAAGAGGCAAGTCCAAGCCCTTCTCGGTTTGGCTGGGTACTACTGCCGGTTTGTACCTCAGTTTTCAGAGAGAGCGGCACCCTTGACTGATCTTACAAAGAAGAGGGCTTCTAATCATGTGGTATGGACTGACAAGGCGGACACTGCATTTAGTGACTTAAAACAGGCTCTTACATCAGCACCAATATTAAAAGCTCCTAATTTTTCTCTACCTTTTATTCTCCAGACGGATGCTTCGGACACAGGCCTGGGTGCCGTGCTGAGCCAAAGTGTCGATGGTGTTGAACACCCTGTCATGTACCTGAGCCGGAAACTGTTGGATCGGGAGACCAGGTATGCAGCGGTGGAAAGGGAAGCCCTTGCAATCAAATGGGTGATTACGCAGTTGAGGTTCTACCTCTTGGGCCAGGGGTTCACTCTAGTGACGGATCATGCACCCTTACAGTGGATGGCCATTCACAAGGAGTCGAATCCACGGGTCACTAGGTGGTTTCTTGACCTTCAGCCTTACAAGTTTTCGTTAATTCATCGTAAGGGTTCTCTCCATGCCAACGCTGATGCTCTCTCTCGTGCCCACAACCTCTCGGTGCAGGACGCCCAACCCAATGGGTCTGGACTGAGGGGGGGACTTGTCACACACATGCGAGTAGGAGGCAGCTAAAGGGCCTGAGTAAGTGTAATGAAACATCTGACCAGTGGGCGGCGGAGCACGCTGACTGTCTTTCTCAGTTCCCTACAGACCTTTCCCGGGAAATCCTGCAAGGTTCCAGTGACTCAGAAGACGTCAGTTGATGACATCAGTTCCTCTCCAGGCCTTTAAAGCCTCCATCTTGGGCTACTTTAGCCAGTTCTAGTTTGGACTCTGTGAGATGCACATCGTATTTCTGATACAAAAAATCCTTTTGCAGCTGGGAAAAACAATATATGGGTGGCAGCCCAAAACCTTTATGATGTCTTTGGCGTATTATTATCACATTGTCTAAAAGACTTCTCGCTCCTCCATCTGTCCTAGAGTGCATTACTCTGACGCACCCTTTTCTTACTTGGGTGGGTGGGCAAAAATAACCAGTAAATAAAAACTTAGCAGGAATTTACCTGTGAATTGCGTATTCTTCTCATGGCTTCTACTGAAGGAGAGTATGGCCTGCAGCATCTGGTGTGCAGCAGAGATCAATCACTAATCTCTTCACCGACTATAAAGTGGTTGGTGTTTAACTAAATTAAAAATAAAGTTAATAGTAACAAATTACTGCCTTTTTTCCTCTTGTTCTTGTCTAATATAAACAAATGCAGAACCCTTAATATATTGTTGTGTCATCTTGTTTATAGATTTCAAATTGTGCAAGCTTTAAAGGAACCCATGTTTAATTAATTAATTTATTGTGGTGCCTCTGAATATTATTGTCTACGTTTATTTAGTGAAGTGGAAGTGACATATAGGGTAACTGGTCACTTTTCAGAGCTTTACCTTTAGCCTCAGGTGTTGGGCCTAAGAAATTATCAATCCAATCACTTCAAACACTACCCCTCACTGTGTGTCCAGTATAGTGCCTTTTTATAATAAATATTTTTGTAAAATCCACACATTATTGCCTTGTCTGTTGTGACAAAGTGGGAATATGGTTAGAAAACAAAAGTATTTAAATACCCATGGGATAATTTAGAGTGGAGCTGACTGCAAAGTCTGAGACTAATAGGTAAAGATTTATGTTCAAGTTTCTCAAAGACTACCTTTAATACACATTATCACTGAACAGGTATTGGCAATTTGAAGGTCTGTGACTCAGGACATTAAGGCCATAGCCTGCCATTAGAAGAAACAGTAAAACTATCACTGTTGCATTTTGTTAAAAGCTGTAGCTGCAAAATCAGCACTAGACTTGATGGTGCATGTCTAGAGCTCAATTAATTTCACATTTATGAACAAATAAGCTTGTTTGAGTGAGAAGAAGCAAAGGTCAGCTATCTGGTATCAGTGTGTAATACGGTAAAATGGATTAGAGGTCTTGGAGCTGTATAAGCTGCACGGCTTGTTAAGTTTGGTGTTGGTTCCTAAGAACAAAGTGTTTTCTACTCACTATGAAAGCCTGCAGAGTTTCCAGGATTAAAAAAGTTGTCATTTAGGAACAAGGTATGTTACTCGCTGTTGCACATCTAGCACTTTTGAGTCATGGGTAGGGTGTCATTACTGGATTGATTTGTCACAGCTGAACTTGTAACCTTTATGGACAGATGGATACATCTAAAGTAGTAATTTGTTTTAGCAAAATGCACCCCACAGCTTTGGTGTGTATGCTGTACTGCAGTGGGTTGTTTCAACATAAAACAATAAAGACCATCAGCTATAATTTGTCAAAATTTAGACATGCTCATGAGGAAAAGTGAAGTTAAATGATTATGTTCCTGACATCCCCTGCCAAAACAACCAAATTATTGTAGCCATAAACTAAAAGATTGTTGTGGCCAAAATCACATCTCCACACTGTGGCGAAAAAATAAAAACAATACTGCCAATTTACTTCTTTCCATTCCTCTGAATCAATTTAAAAGTGGATTATCTTGACTGAAATGCACCTTCTGATAAGGTTATAAAACATTAATGAAGAACTTCTCAAGGGATGTCTCCACAAAGGATTTCTTTTTTCTGTTTTTACAGCGAATAACATGAAGATAAAAGCTCACTTTTATTATCTTCTTCAGGAGTTCGTGTACAATGATTTGCTGAGCAAATACTCTGCTTGTTTAAACAGTGGTCAAGGAACACCATTTGGAAGAGAATGATAAAAAGACAAGGTAACAGTATTGTTTGTTGTATTTACTGATCTTACCAAGGTTGCTGATAATACTTTTTTAGAAAAGTATTAAAATAGTGGCCAATGGTTTTGGCATAGATCTAATTTAATGCTTTGGGAACTGTTGTAAGAAATGAGTGAAAACATATGTACACAATGTGTTTTGTTTGTTATTCAGTGTGAAAATTGAAAAATTCTTTCTTACTGGTATCTTTATATATAATACACTACCATAGCTGTTCTTTGTCTGTCCAGGATTTCAAATCAGCTGTAGCTCGCAAATCGGTTGACCTATTGCCCTGAAATTTGGTACACATATACTATGTGAAGTCTACTATCTGCTTTCAGGGTGATGATTAACCTACAAGGTTATTCCTCTTTTTATTTTTATTTTATTGTAGAATCAACTCTCGGCAGTGGCCAGCAGGGCGGTCATGCAGTGCATGCGTATGGGCACCGTTCTCATCCCTACCACCTTCACCATCACTTCCCCTACCTCTTCATATCTCAAATCATTCTTGAGGCAGATTGAAGACTTAAATGTCATCTTAATTGAAAAATTAAAGAAAAAGTATTAAGTAATTGCAACACAAACACTGACGAAATCAGTTTTAATGCAAAAAGATGCAGATGAAAGGAGAGAAGAAGCAGGCTTCTAGGGTGAAGAAAAGAAGAGGTGCTCAGGAAGCAGCAAGCACATTAACCTCTGAGCAAATGAATGTTAAATGTACAGAGAAAGAGCATGCAAACTATGAATGCTAAAGTCAAGTGTATTCGTGCAGTGTGCTGTTACTGGTGGATAAATATTTAAAAATGATGATCGAGTTCACATTACTAACTATAGGCCAATTAGATTAACTTGTATCACATATACTGCAAATCACTAGAATTATAAGTTAAACGCTAGAAAATCACCTATCCAGCACCAATGTGGTAGTGGCCAGTCAGCACAGGTTTAGATAATGGAGAATCTGATGACGCTTTAAGAAAATGTGATAGCGCTGAAGTAATGCAATATCATTTCTTTGTAATATTGAAAAACTGTTCAATGATTTGAACATTAAAATGACATAAGCTTAATAAAATAAATACCAAGCAAAATTACACCTTTTATTGTCAATGTCAATTTATTTATATAACACATTTAAAACAACATAGTAATGCTGCGGCCAAAGTGCTTTACAATAATAGAATAAAAGAAAAAACAATAAACAATAAAACATAAATAGTAATAAAATATATGAACATAAAATAACTGTATATAATAACAACTGTAACCTGTGTATCAGAGATTTGTTAATCCCAGAATACAGCGAATTGCAATAATCGAGGCGAGAAAAAATAAAAGCATGAGTAACTTTCTCAAGATCTTTAGAAGATAAAAAAGGCTTGATCTTACCTAATAGACGAAGTTGGAAAAAGCAACTCTTGACTACAGAATTTACTTGTTTCTCAAAAGAGAGGTTACTATCAAAGATAACTCCAAGATTGCGGACTTGAGGTTTGGAAATGACAGAGAAAGAGCCGAGAAGTCCAAGACCAATTTGGGCTTTAGCTGGTGGACCCACTATAAGCACCTCTGTTTTATTTTGATTTAGATCAAGAAAATTATTAGCCATCCAGGATCTTAGTTCAGACAGACAGTTGTGGAGTTGATTTGTTGCAGAGTTGCAGACGGGAATATAAACCTGAGTATCATCAGCATAGCAGTGAAAAGAAGTGTTAAATTTCCTAAAAATCGCACCAATAGGGTGAAGGTATATAGAGAATAAAATAGGACCCAAAATGGATCCCTGAGGAACACCATATTTGAGAGGAGCAGTAGAAGAAAAAGAGGAATTTAAAGTCACTGAAAAGTGTCTACCAGTTAAATATGACCTGAACCAGTTAAGAGCAGCCCCTTTAAGCCCAACAAGATGTTCGAGCCGCATCAGCAATATTTCATGGTCAATGGTTTCAAAGGCAGCGGACAGGTCAAGGAGGAAAAGGACTGCCACATCACCTGAGTCAGTAATAATAGAGATGTCATTGAACACTTTCATGCTGTTTGAACACCATGATAACGCCTAAAACCAGATTGGTAGATCTCAAATAAATTATTGGAGTTAAGGTGATTGACCAATTGATTATACAGTAATCCCTCCTCGATCGCGGGGGTTGCGTTCCAGAACCCCCCGCGATAGGTGAAAATCCGCGAAGTACAAACCATATGTTTGTACTTTTAAGCCCTTAGAAACTCTCCCACACTGTTTATAAATATTCTCCGCACAGTTATACAGTAACCCCTTGTTTATCGCGGTTAATCCGCTCCAGACAGATAAATGAATTTCCACGAAGTAGGATTCTTTATTTATAAATCTTTATTTATAAATATTTTTGCAGTTAGAGCATAGAAAACCTGTTTATGACTTTCTAAATACGTTTTTTAACATTATTAGAGCCCTCTAGACATGAAATAACACCCTTTAGTCAAAAGTTTAAACTGTGCTCCATGACAAGACAGAGATGACAGTTCTTTCTCACAATTAAAAGATTGCAAACATATCTTCCTCTTCAAAGGAGTGCCGTCAGGAGCAGAGAATATCAGAGAGAGAGAGAAAAGTAAACAAAAATCAATAGGGCTGTTGTGCTTTTAAGTAAACGAAGCACCGCGATAAAGCCGCCGCAATGAAGGGATCAATGTGAAGGTAGTCTTTTCAGCATTTTTTAGAGGAGACTCCGTATCTTCTAAGCAAACAGCCTCTGTGCATACAGCCCCTCTGCTCACACCCCCACCGTCAGGTGCAGAAAAAAGCAAACAATCAAAAATCAATACTGGCTGTTAGAGCTTTGAAATGTGCGAAGCA
This sequence comes from Polypterus bichir lapradei, assembly GCA_026402145.1. NCBI lineage: Eukaryota > Metazoa > Chordata > Cladistia > Polypteriformes > Polypteridae > Polypterus > Polypterus bichir. The sequence goes on from JANRMT010062814.1 coordinate 95,106,630, forward strand.
CCGCGCAGGAAGCATATCGTATATCATTGAGGAGTTTTATTTAACATGTAATACGTGCTCTGATTGGGTAGCTTCTCAGCCATCCGCCAATAGCGTCCCCTGTATGAAATCAACTGGGAAAACAAACTGAGGAAGCGTGTACCATAAATTAAAAGACACATTGTCCGCAGAAAACTGCGAACCAGCGTAAAATCCGTGATATATATTTAGACATGCTTACATTTAAAATCCACGATGGAGTGAAGCCGCGAAAGTCGAAGCGCGATATAGCGAGGGATCACTGTAAATAATTTTTTCTAGAATTTTAGCCAGAAATGGCAGCTGGGAAATTGGACGAAAGTTGGTTAAAACTCCAGGATCTAATCCTGCCTTTTTTAGATGGGGACGGACTGCAGTATGTTTAAAAAATGAGAGCACAACCCCCGAACTAATAGAATCATTTATAATGGCTAGTAAAGATGGGCCCAACACATCAAAGGCTTCCACCAAGAGATGTGGTGGTACAATATCGAGGGGGCTGGAAGCTGGTTTAAGGGCGTCAATAGTTCTTTTTAGCATTGAAAGTGAGACTTGATCAAAGGAATCTAGAACAATGTCATAATTAACAGTAGGAAGTTCATAGCCAGTTTGAACAATGCCACGGCGGATAGTATCAATTTTGCTGACAAAGAATGATAGAAACTGCTCACATGAATGAACAGTGCTATTTAATCCCATCATAGAATGAGGGTGAATGGCTGCATTAATTGAATTAAATAAAACCCCAGGATTGTTTGAATGATGGGATACTAAATCAGCAAAGAAGTCATGTTTCGATTTCTTAACTTCAGCCTGGAAATTGAAAACAGAAGTCCTGAAAATCTGTTTAGAGATAGTCCATCTTTTTTCCAATGCTGTTCAGCAGTTCGACAGGCGCGGCGCAGTGATCGCGTAGTTTCATTTAGCCAGGGAGCAAGTCTTACCTTATTACTGCGTATCTTGGGCGGAGCAATTGCGTCTAAAACCGTTTTACAGGAGGAATTAAATTTTACGACAGAAACATCGAAATCATTATTTTGGTCATGCATATAAAGACTAGAGAAAATGGTTTTAAAATCAGATATAATGGAAGAATTTAAAAAGCACGAGCAGCGTGGTGGATAGCTATTAGTAGGGAGATCAACAGTAATATGCAGATCCATCATTACAGAAAAGCGATCAGTGAAAGAAACATCACACAAATCAATACTATTCACTGAAATATCACGAGTAAGAATGAGATCAATGGTGTAACTGAGAGAGTGAGTTGGCGTATTAATATGCTGTATAAAATCCAATGAGTCCAATAGTGATAAAAAGTCTTTGACCAAAGGTTTCGATTTTAGCTGATTATTGGCTAACTAAAAAGATTACATTATGCAAGCTTTCGAGGCAACTCAGGCCCCTTCTTTATGCAAGATGTAATCAAAAAGAAATACAAAATAAAAATAGATTAAGTAATGAAAAGCTTTTTCAAGTAATGGTTCTCTAATGGCAGTGTGATTGTTTAGCACTTGTGGGGGAGTGATATCTAGCATAAGTTAATAAATATTTTGTATGTCTTTTTTATAAGCTGGACAGTGTTTCAGGAGGCACATTTTATTTCGTTGATGAGAACAGAGGTGCTTTATGGTTTATCTAACCAAACACCCCCCCCACCCCAGTCTTAGGACTGACTAAGGATGTAAAATTTATGGAGAAGTGGATGGAACATCAGACTAGCTTGGCAAGGATGAATGTGCTTGTACTTATATGAGCCTATAAGCCCTCCCATGTATAAAGGCCATAAACTGACTAAAACCAACTGGGGGATGAGGAGTACATGAGCATTTTCATTAGTAACTGGCCCAAGAAAGGGCAGGTAAACTAATTCTGTTGGTCTGAAGAATGTCTGTTTATGATTGGTTTGAATTGGAGGCCATTCTGTACCACAATGCCCCATTTGTTTGTGTTTTGTGGTATGAAGTTGGTCACCTTGCTTTTATCTCTCTCTCTCAGTATCTGCCCATGAAAAAAAGACCATGATGAAGAACACTCTACTTCTGCAGCCATGTTGAGAAAGGCATGTGACCTGTTTCAATACTCCATTCAAAAGCCATGTGGAAGCAAAGCCAGCTAGACTGAAAATAAGCCAAAAGCCACCGATGCACTGCTACTTAGGCTACAATAGTATATTTTGCCAATATAAGTTGTAACATGCGTCCTTAATATTTTTCGGGCATATTATCAATAATACATAAATAAATGTGTAACTTAATTCCTGCCTGTTCATTTATTCTGACTAATTGCCTAGAATTACAGATATAGAACGTAAAGGAGGGGGGGAGTGCTAAGGTACCTGACCACAGAGTGGTAAGTGTATGGGATTTAAGACATTCTATTGATGTCTACACAATAAAGAGTATAAAAAGGAAAACAGAGTCAGCATAGGACCCTACAAGAAGAAACCGCACTGTTACCTTAAAGATCCTCCATTCTAATCCTATATCCTTTCATTGTCTGTGTGGAGTTCAGCATGTTTTCCCATGTTTGTATGTGTTTTCATCTCTGATTTTTCTCCCACATCCACAAAGATGTGCATGTTATGTTAAAATGGCAATGCCAAACTATTCCTGTGTGATAAGCACAAATGGGCCATGCAGTGCACAACTAAAATAGATTAAGTGGGTTTGAGAATGTTAATTTTAAAATTTAGTAGAAGCCTCGGATGGACTAGAGCCATCTTTGGGGTAGATTCTTACCATGTGCCTAGTGCTGCTGACATAGTCTTTGCTATCCTGAATGAGATTAGGAAAGTTTGGAAAAAGGAATAATGAAAATTTGCTTTAAAGCATCCTTACTAAAAGGTTCAACCAGTGTACATAACTACTTAGAAGTCTAATATTTTGAGTTATATAAGGTAGTACCCATTTAAGATCAGTTATACATAGGCTGAATAATACACTTATCAGATCACATCTGAAATAATTTGTGTAGTCTTGTCTTTCTATTATAACATTGACGTTGCATCACTAGATGTCACTGCTTTGTTGACTCAGAGTTCCATGTAGTTAGGTTTGAACCCTAAACCCCATCACTTTCATAAGGAAAGTTTTCCCAGGAACAACCATTCAGCCTAAAATATCATGAAGTCAAAATCTTTGGTGCTCAATCCCAATAAAGTTTAAATTGAATGTCAACCCCAAACTGAGCTTGTGTGAGTAAGTGAGAATAAATTAAATAGGTTCTGAAAATAGATGGACACAAGAAGGCTACAGCACAGAATAAATTACAGAAAATATACTAATTCAAGGACTCAGGGGTATTACATATAAGAAAAGATGGAAGAAATGACATTTTCCCCATAATTAAAGTTGGGAATAGTAAAAGTTGAAAATTACAAAGTGATAAATTTTGCAATAGAGAGTCAGAAGCATGCAGACAGTTGGTTAAAAGTAAATTCAGCATATTTCTTCAAATTTCTACCACAACATACAGGTTTGGTTCTTGCCTTCTGCCCAATGCAGCTACAGTAGAAAATGGTTTTCTGAAATCTGTACCTTATAGATCTATTCTGACCTTGAACAGTATATTAGACAAACAATGGATGTTTAATAACAGCAAAACCACGATGGATTTCTCCAAACCCCATCATATAGACTTTAGTGGTATAGAAATCAGTAAGCTGGGTTAAGAGACCCCTTTTTTATCAAGAATGTTGTTCTGTTCCCCTTCAGTTTAAGTCATTTCAGAAAAAGGGGTTCCAATGTTGTCATTTGTTCTATTGAAGCTATTGTTCTCTTTTTTGTAGCTTATTAAAGGTTTTAGCTCCAGCAAAATGAGTGAAACTACAGATGGTTTGATGCATGCCAATTTTTAATAATCTCGTTGCTTAATTAGGAAAACCAATTACGGTTTGAACTTTGTTAATCTTCAGTGTAATTTTTTGACATAGTCATTATTAGTTATTCAGTTTAACAAGATTTGCATCACTCTTTATTTTCTAGTATACTAAATGGAACTCATTTAACTACTCAGCTTTGTGGCATTTCTAGCCTTTCTTCCACCAAAACTCTCCTTTTGCCTATAAGGCTTCCTCACGGATGCAGAAAGAATGAGCTCATATTATTTTAATCATTTCAAAGTTTGATAATGCTATAATATAACTGGCACTACTACAGTAAGTATGAAGATTGCCTGTTTTGCACTGATGTGTCATATCATCATACCTAAGTGAACGTCAGTCCCTCTAGACCTTCTTTATCAGCAACAGATTAATGGCACATACAATTAGGTGCACAGTCCATAAATCTCTTGGGATCTGGGATAGGTTTAAGGCAGGAAGATTTGTTGCTCTGTCACTGTAAAATGAAAGTTTAATAAGAAGGCCAGTCAGCACTTAACAAGGTACAGCTGTGAAACTTTAAAAAATAAAGTCACCTTCCACTTGATCATGTGGGGCATTTAAGTCAAGCAATATAATAAACAGTATTGGCACAAAGTACTGTAGTTCATGTTCAGTCATTCCTTCAAGTATAAATATGAAAAATAATATGGTGTGGAGTGAAGGGATGCAATATTAGTTAATGCAGCACTCAAGTGTTTGGGTCTTCAATCAAGAATGCTGAAATAATCAATAGGTAAATGTAGCTAAAATAATCCTATATATTTTTTGTAAAAATATTCTATGCCCTAGAGGTGCTTTAATTGCTTCAGCTGGATAAGCACAAGATGGTTTTTGTTTTGCTAGCCCCATTAAGTAAAACCACTACCCACCATTAGCAGGTATTGTGTATGTTCATTCATTTAGTGGACCAGTCTGTATGGGCAGTACATGTCTGAAAGCAATTAATTCATTTTACACAAATGAAAACTTTATCTCAGATAGCTTATCTGCCTAGCTATTTAACTAGTTGTACTTTTCAGTTTTTAAATCTTGTCTTGACTATAATATACTGACAGAGACATTCATGTCAAGGGTGCTATGTGGGGTTGACCTTTGTTTTAGGTTAATAAACTGATAGATGCTTATGCTTTTCCATTACAGCTGAGAAAGTCCAACAAGTAGCCCAGTAAATCACAGGGACACTTAATCTCCAACAGTGTGTGCTGGCAGTAAACCATCGAGGTTAAAAACATTCTGTCGTTCCTCTATTTCATCCCATTGTTTAGAGGGTGAATTTGGGTTCCCCCAAGAAAAAAAAATTAGTTATAAAATTCTGGCTTCTAGAAGTCATACCCTTCTTGTGGGACATCTTCTTCTTTTTAACCCAATACCCTTCTATATTTCTCATAAAACAAAGAAGACTTAAAATGTTGATCACAGATTATCTTTAGAAGGAAGACTTGACAAACACGCAAAAAAGAGTTTATAAGCAAAAAGGAAATAAAAAAAACAACAATAAGAGAACAGTGTGACTGTTGATGTCTTGGTACATGGTGGATGAAAAGGAATATATAACTTTTAAAATCCATGTACTGTTTATTGGCATTCTCATGGAGAAAGTTACACAATTTCAAAGTTCCTGGTGTGACCCATGGGGTTTCAAAGTGTTCTTATAATACTGCATGGTATATTAAATTTGTTGACAATGGCCTAACACTAAAAATAAAGAAAGAAGAGACCTGATAGGGAATAAAGGCAGTAAAAAAATGATTCTTGTACAAAATTCGTATTGCTTTCACAATCTAAACAATATTTAATTTAATTAATTCATTTTAAAAAAATCAATAAATTTATTTATTCAAGGAACGTGAATTGGAATTTGCAGATAAATGTAAAGAGAAACAGTATTTTTCAGTTTCAAGGGTTGTTTTAAGAAAGAAGCTGGGATTAGCTCATAACTGGACAGGACACAAATTCATGCCATTTTTTTGGCTAGTATTATATCAACAAACTAAAAGTACAGACATCAGATTAGCCAGAAAGGCAGAAATAGTGTTGTTACTCAGTTTGATTAATTGTTTTCTGGCCATTATTACTGGCTTTGCGGCTGTAATCTTTCACATATGTTTTTATGTGTTTCACTAACAGTTGAATAGTTTTCTGTGCTCCAGCCATCTCACAAGCAACTAGATTTGAATCCTTGTCCTGGTGAACTCTGATTTCCTCTCATATCTTAAATATGTGAACATTGTATTGACGATTAGGTTGACTGGCAACTCCTCAGTGGTAAATATATTAGTGGGCTCCAAGAAAGACTGGCATCCTATCAAGTGCTGAATCTTCTTCGTAGTTCTTTCCAAGTCTCTTAGTCTGTAGGTCCCTGTGAACCACTACTGAAATAAGCAGGTTTAGGAAATGGATGGATATGTTTGATTTATATTGTACATGGGCAGTATTATATATGCTGTATACCACTTGCAGTGCCACCAAGCTATTTTATTCATTAGCTGCATAGATCTGTCACATGAAATCGTTTGGTGACAGACTAAAACCAAAGTATCATAATGCCTTGTTCTGATACATAAACTCTGTTCTACCTTGTTCTGATACATAAACATATATATATATGGACCAAATGAAGGTAATTCCATGCCAGGCCAGGGAGTGGCAGGGTGCACTAAACCTTCCTCTGTTATTTCTGCAAATACAGGAAATCCTGCCTGATTCAGCCCTAACGACACCACTTTCATTTCCGGGCCCAAGGATGATGACACTTACGGTTCCGGCCAACCCCTAAGAATGGTGCCACTTCTGCTTCCGGCCCCCAAGAAGGATGTCACTTACAGTTCCAACCCCTAGAATGACGTCACTTCTTGTTCCATCCTCAAGAACATCACTTCTGGTTCTGGATATTAATAACATCACTTCCGGTTCATTCTTGGGTTTTTACTGGATATAAATTGATAACAGAGCACACAATCAAAGGAATTAAAGAACTTGTAATGTGTGGAAACAATGCAATCAGAACAACAAAATTAAATGATTGATCAGGCCTACCTTTGCTTGGTGCTCTGCAAAGAACAGTAAAAGAGAGTTCCCTCCAAAAATAATCCATTTAGTTGGCCTACAAATTTTTAAAAATACTACTTACTGGCAGCATTCCTTAATTTGTGAGTTTATGCAGTTCTCTGAGTATCTGAGGTAAAGATGTACACAAGCAAAGATGATAATGTGGTCAATTCAATTTATAGAGGCACCAGGGAATCTAAATACCATTATGTTTTTAATAATTTAAACAGGAACCTTCCTAGTGTTTTAATATATGCCTGCCTTTAAAGAGAAAACCTTTAAGACACTCAAATAGTAATCTGTCTTCAACAATTAGCTTGGATGTACTTGTCCTTTGTTAAACTTTCTCAATCAAAGCAAAAAAAAAAACAGTTTCAGAAGCAATTCTAATGCTGGAAAATAGAAAACTAGTTTAGACTTAATTTGATCAAATTTGCTGGCTCTTTACTTTGTTTGGAACAATGAAGTTTTTTTTTATCCTTGTGTGTTTCTTTTTCTCGATTTTCTAAACCAATTTTTTTCTCATTACAAGCTCATGCTGGGCTAGAATTTATCCCAGGCTCATTGTAGTAGCAAGGCCCAGATGAGAGACAAGTTTTGTCACAGGGCCCACTACTGCACATACACAGTTGCCAATTAACATAACATGCATGTTTTAACCCTCTCGGTGGAAACTATAAGTACTCAGAGGAAGCCAAAGGAAACATTGTGAGAGCAAAATTCCACATGTAATTTGAACAGAATGTAGGTATTTGTAGCTTGTAACATATATTTTACCTCTTAACACCTCTCAATCCTTATACCTCCCATTTCATTCTTTATCATTGCCCTCCCCATTAGTAATTAGGCTAAATGATTGTTTGTCAGAATTCTTGTATCATAATTACCAAGAAGACTTAAATAAAGTAGGCAAACTTAAATAGATAAACAAAATAGGTTAAAGTAATCTCTATTGGAATAGGCAGTTTTTATTGATTTACTAGGTGATTCCCTACTGTTTAATTTCAGGGAATTTCATTGATAAATTTATTTCCTCTTTAAGTAGTGGGCACACAAATTTTGTGTCAAGAAATCCTTCCATATAAGGAAGAAAAAGCCTTGAATTGTAAGGTGAAAGCAGGTAAAATAACAGGTAGGAAGCTGCATTTGGTGCTATTGTTCTTGTATCCCTTCATTTGTCTCCCTGCCATATAACTAACACACCAGATTCTACAATTTAAACATTAATATTTAACCAAAATCTATCTTGCCTTAAGACCATGTCACTTTTGCAGGGATTTTTTCATCATAACCTTAATATACTGTAAATCAAGCAAATGACACTTCTTTGGGACACCTAGGTGAACTATGAATGATCGAATGACAAAAACTGCAAGAATCAACAAAAGCAAGGTCATCTTGTTCAGACAATAGCCTTCTTCACTCTGCCCCAAGACAGTGTCATAGTGGCAGGTTCAAGAATCTGGAACTGACATTTTAGATGGAGAGACCATCAATCGTGCGTTCTGTAGAAGGAGGAAGAGAAAAGACAAAAGTTAACATCGCCACCTTCTGGCTTGGAGAGTAATTTTAAGTAGATGAGCCCTGAGGTTGTCTCCCAAGCATGTGTGTGTGACATTACATAATCTTAGTGAGATGATGACAGTTGTAAGTGTAAGCCTGTGAAGGAAGTTACTTAATGTGACATGCCCTGTGAATTGCTCTGATAAAATTAAAAAGGTTTACTTTTTGTCTTTGGTCATAGGGATGGACTTGATGTGCATGAGAGCAGACAACCAATGAATGCTCATTTGGAAGTTTTTGTTTTAATGACAAAAACTATGACAACTGCTTTTAAAAATCATTGTTGACGAAAAGTAAGCAAAACAAAAATGTTACAAACAGACAACTGGATAATGAGCAATATGAAGCTTGTTGCTATTGCACATAGCATGGTCCACCTACAAACAATGAGCATGCATGTAGTGATGCAATTTTAAGAACTTGTAAAATTGGATAACACTAGTTTGAGCACCCGCAGGAAATCATCATGTCAGCCACAGTCCTGTTTCATTCTGCTCCGCTGAAAAAAAAAACACACAGGCATACACAGGATTTTGTTATTGTCATTTTTATCCCTTTACAAGTTACTTAAGAAACAGATTTGTGCAGCTTTGAGAGCGTAATCAGATGCGCTTAGCCTCTTTTGTGAGTTGTAACTATTTAGATAGTACTGTCACACATTTCTTACAGCAAATGATATGACGGGGGATTAATCACTTTTAATTCAGTGTCCTGATAAAGAAACAGAAGCCCTGCATTCATCCTGTGATTTTAAGGAGCATATACAGTATATATCCATGTTCATGGATAGGGTTCAGGGTTGCAGGTTACACCAATTTGCATGCACCCACTTACACATACAGGCACAGCAGAAGTGACGACAACAGTCATAGCAATTAAAAATCGAGGCAAGTTTCAGACAAAGTTGCTATTTGGCTTGTCTACATCATTGATGAAATGAGCTTCTCCATTTATTAATGCTAACATAAATTGTATTTAGGATATCAGTGTTTAAAGCGCTTGAAGCGCATCTCCTAATTAATATATGTACAATTACCGTAAGGCAAAACAGCTTTGCTGAATATGAATCTGCAAACACAAAATTTGTGGTATTCATTTGGCTTTTCAGGGCAAACTAATGTTTATGAGCATAACCCCTAAAATGTGAAGACTGTAGTAAAAGATCTTATGTCAGATATTAGAATGGTACAGTATGTTAATGCAATCCAGTCTCTCAGTTAAGATTAACTGACAACAGGTAACTTTTGTAATTCTGGATTTGCACACAGTCTAAGCAATAACAAAGTCTGATCACTCATGTGAGACACTTTGGAAACAGCACAGCAAAGGCTCTTTTACAAGAGTTTTGAAGCATTGCATTAATGTAAAAAATTGGAGTCATCTGTTAAATGTTACTCTTTAGTGAGTTTATTAACAAGCTAATGATGTAAATATAAATCTTATAATAGCAAATGTTACAAACTTTCAGTGATTCTCTGACAGATTTTAAAAGTATTTTGTTACAAAAACAGCTTTTAAAGGTATGTTTAAATGGAAGTATCCTAAATGATTTTGGAATTCACTAATTTGGCAGTACAGATATAAGGTTTTAATTTTTATTTTCAGTATATTTTAAGCAGTATTTTGCTTTTGCTTTAGAAAAAATATCAGGCAGTAAATAAATCAGATAGTCCATTATGATTTCATTCTTTCTAACTTCCTATGCTAAAATGAAATGTGTGCTGCTTGGTCTAGCCTTTTTTGAGAAAATCTCATAGCAGCATAACTAATGCATGTTGAAGGCCACAAACTGTGATGACAGACCAAGGGCCTCATGTATAAATGGTGTGTACGCACAAAAATGTTACGTACGATCGTTTCCACACTCAAATCGCAATGTATAAAACCTAAACTTAGCATAACGCCACATACATTTCCAAGGCAGCTCACACCCTGACGTACGCAAGTTCAGTTTTGCAGACTGGCAGCACCCAGCGTCAAAGCAGTGCTACTGTTCCAGTGTGGTTTCCCTTTCTTTTTTTAGATCCACATCCCTGACGCGGCTTTATAAATACACTGAAATTAACCGCATATTGTTTATTAGTTTAATGCATCTGATTGTAATTAACCTGTAACAATATAATGGTCCACAGAATGGTCAAACTATTCTAAATACCATAGCAGTTTTAACGTTGTTACTCTCACTGCACCTTCTTCTTCTTTCAGCTGCTCCCGTATGGGGTTGCCACAGCCGATCATCTTTTTCTATATTACTCTCACTGCACCATTCAGAGTATTTATATCACTGTATCTGAGTGAGGAATCACAGCTCTACAGCAGCTGATCAAAAAGAGAATTATCGGTATACACCATAAAGCATATGCTGCCTCAGCCATGCTGTCTATTGAACTGCTCTCATACAACAACGCTTCAGAGCCTTTTCTCGCGGTTCAGAAACAGTTTCATCAAAAGAACTATATCTGACCATCTTTTGGAGTAAATCTTTTCTACACCTATTCTTCATTTTATGTTCAATAACTACATGTGGTTTGGCTCATTTGTGTATCCATATGATTGACTGTTTGATTAATTTACTTTTATTTTTAGTTGACTAAAATTAATATAGTTTTTGTCAACTAAAACTAGAGTAAAACTAACAATAGTTAAATAACTAAAAGTGACTAAAACTAAAATGCATTTTATTCAGAAGACTAAGACTAAAACTAAATCAAAATCTAATGTCAAAATTAACACTGGTTTAAACTAACATTGTCCAGTGATCAGCAATTATGGTTGGCAAATCTGAAATACCCTACGAGTAGAAGTTGTGTAATGTGACATTGGCTTTAACTGTAGCCAGCAAAAATGTAAGGTTGTACTGTATGATTGTGTTTATTAATTTCATTAACAGTTGGATGGTAAATATTTACTGTTCTATAATATATATCTAAAACACAAGACAAGCAAGGATATGTTGTAGGTAAGCAAAGGTATATCTGATATATCTTTTTGTATAGTATAGCTAAAAAATCTATGTATGTATTTATTGTTATTGACCGCTCTGCGGTTATTGTTATCAATGTGTTGTGTCATTCTACCTTCTAATGTATTGCTTCGTGTTTCAGCCAAATGTATTTCTTCATGCCAAAGATGCTTTTTATTATACAACAAGTTACAATGACAGTAGCTGAACAGAATGAAACTTGTTACTGTAATACTGTGGCATTCATTTAAAAAAATACAATTAATTATACACAAAAATAACTTGATAAACTATACATAGCAGAAAATTACAGTGCATTTAGTTGTTATAAAGTAATTTGGAGTCCTGAGGTGTCATATAATCCCAAAACCATAGAAAACCAGAATCATCCTTGAAATCTATATTAATGTACATGTATCTGGTGGAATTAAACATATTTGACAGGTTCAGGCCTGTACTCAAACCTGTGACCTTGAGCTTTCCAGTTAGCTGCTGAGCAGTATAATGACTGATTAATCTGCAAAGGTATATTTTCCAGTTCAGCAAAGCAATGCAACTGCTGACTTAGGCAAAATATGAAAATTTAAATAGTAAAAGAAAATTTTAAAATACTGTAATCCAGGTCTGGCTCATCCGTAAATTAAATCCCAGCATTCCCACAGAGAGTTCTGCTACGGACTAAATTTACAAAAAAATGTAGCCTTAATCTTAATCTTAGTGCATAATCTTAAAAAGGTACAATGAAACCCCACAGGATGTGCTGGCCTACCGAAGATATATTTAAGTATAATATTATACTAAATAAATACAGACATAAGTGACGAAGAGTGGGTACTACTATAATCAATGCTGCTAATTCACAGTTGCAAAGACCTGAGCTTGTTTCCCAGTTCAGTCACTCTATACAGTATGTAGCACATACTGTGTGTCTCCATCTGTACCTAACAACAATTTTGTTTCCTAGAATTTGCTTGTGCACATTAGATGCAATAGTGATAGATTATGTTGTGAGTGTGCGTTACAATGAAGCTACTTCTTGTCCAGGCAGGGTTACTTCTTATACTGGAAGTTTCTAGGATTCAGATTGATAGAGGGTTACAAGAAGGTGCAATATATGTGCAGATAATGAACAGTTTGGTCATTATTATTGTTGATTGGCGAAAAATGTGTTTTTTACAGTATATATGTTTGTATATAATACAGTATATAATATGCTGTGTTTGCCACTTACCTTGTTTGTCAAATATTTTCCTGTAAATTCCAGTGGCTGGTTTAGATGAACATTTTTTTCGCAGTGCCCTATGAGGGTTTGTGAGGCCAGTGTTATGACATAGACGACATGCAGAGCTTTCACGTTTGCATAATTTAACGTCACTGTCCAATCTACAGTATTTCGCACATGCCTGATGACCCAACCCAAATGCAGCTGGATTTATACCCTGTATGCATTAAGGAAAAAAAATACTTCCAGTATTTTCATTTAAAGGGGACATTAGCTAACCAGAATGAGAACATTCTGAGTATTTTATATATAACACCAGATATATATCCCTGATTCCTTTGTGGTGGCTCATTCTATCGCATTGTACCACATGGATAATTAGCCATGCAATGCACTAAACAGTCAAAACAAGCTTTAAAAGAGTCCGCCCCCTAATTGAGTCAGAATGAGATCCTGTAAAATAATAAAATAAATAATGGTAGATTTATTACTCTTTACAAGACATTTCTATCTTTCTGATACAAAGTGCAAAGTATCTGCACAAATAAATCAGAAATGAAAAAGACATTAAAGCTGCAGCCAGAGCCGAAACTTGAAACATTGGAATAGGCTAGCCCCATGGTGCCACTCACTGACATGCCAATGTGTGTCCCAAAATTGCAACTCTGTGAGCGCAATGATATTTATCTTTTTTAAGTCATTGCTAGTTTGTGGCTCTTTGTTGCATTTTGCTTATGGTTATCATTTCTCCTGTGTCTTTTGTTGCTTGGGACACGGTGGTACAGTGATTAGCACAGCTGCCTCATAGCTTAGATCACATTTTTGGCTACAATAATTGGTTCAGTATAGTTGGCAGATGTTTCCCTAACACTCAGGGACACTAGATCATTGTACCATTTTAATCCATTCAAAACTAGTTCACTTCCTTGTTTCCACTGAAATTCCCTAAAATTTGCTGAATTCACAGTGAAGAGGAGACTTGGCGTTTGCTCATCACTAGTCATTATCTATGTAAAATTGCAACATTCTTCCCATGACCATACCCGCATGGATTTTGTCTAGGAATACCCACATTCTGATGAAATTAATTTTAGGCTAATTGCCACAGACTAGCTTTCAGTCTAGGTTGGGTTGTTAACTTGTGCCAGCTGCAAGCTTCATATGACCCTATAGTTGAAAAAACAAGTGATAGATGGGTTGATATATAAAAGGTGACATAATATTAATTAATAGTCACAGCACCGTCATGTTTACAGAGTGCAGTAAATTCCTTACTTGCATGCCAGAATAACCTGCAACAAGTCACCACTGTCTGGCACCAAGATAAGCAATAACACAGTTATTTTAATTAGCGGGAAACTAAAATCAGCTTTCTGTTCCTATGCTCCCATTATATGAAACCATATAGACAAAATTTACAGAAAAAAGTCCAGTAGCATATATACAGTATACACTGTGAAAATGAACAGACTCGACACAAGTAAAAAGGTTTGGGGCAGCCACCCGTATAATATTCCTGGCTGCAAATGGTTTTTTTTAAACACGATACAGAGCTGTTGACAGTACTGAGTCCAAGATAGAACTGATGAGGGCTGGAAAAGATGGCAGCTTTAAGGGTTCAGACCGGAAGTGATATAGGGTACCTGGAAGTGATGTCCTTCTGACATCAGCCTAGGCGCCGGAACCGGAAATTACATTCTTCTGGGCGCTGGAAACGGAAGTGACGTTCTTCTGGGTGCCAGAACCGGAAGTGTCATCACTGGCTCAGATAGGTTTTCCCGCAGCTGGTCTGTAGAGATAACAGGAGAATGTTTAGTGCACCCCACCCTCCGATGGCCTGGCATGGAATTACCTCTGCTTGGTCCACACAACGTCCCCCTACTCGCACGTGTGTGACAACACACACACACACATATATATATATTATATATATATATATATATATATATATATATATATATATATATATTTATATATAAAGAGAGAGAGAGAGAGCTGAACATTTTAAAGATTTGCTTTGCGTAACAGTTCTCTTCTTTGTCCATTTTAGTATTTGTTATAAAAACATCCAATTCTTACTTACATTTTATATTCATTTATTTTACAAACAGGGATTTTCATAATAAATCAGTTCAATTTGTTTCAAAAAGTGGGTCTTCATTATATCAGTTTACACTGATTGATATCCTTTAATTAAATTTTCGGGCACTGCATGACACTATGATTCACATATTGCAGTTTTCCTCCATAGCAATGTCTGTGTTGTCCTTCTGTGGATTCTAAACCACTCTTTTGAGATTCAGACTGTGGAAGACTTCATTACAGTGTGTCAGGTCATTTGCACAGTTTCATTGCTACTCAATAAAGATAAATACTGTTTCACAGCATTGTGCCAGCAATCACAAGGTGCCATCCCCAGCATACGCCATGATAAATTTCCTGTCATTACTGCAGCTACCTTAGCTGAAAATGAAAGGACTCCCTTGGGGCTTCTGCTCAATATTACTCAAACAAGTACACACTTTGGAATGCAGCATGGACAAAGACAGGAGTACACTGTTGAAGACACAATTGCAATAAATAACTTTTTATTTTTTATTACTTTACAACCCTAACCTTGAGATCAACTTTTTTTAATTTTGGATTTTCTTCATTTGTCTAAGTGGTTATTCAAGTCCACTGCATGCCCCTGATTGCATGTACCAAGTTTTGGCATTCCTGCTGGACCACCTTTTTTTGATTTGTTTTACCCCAAAACTGTCTAGAATATCTAGAATGTTTTAGTCACATATTATGATACTGAATCTATAAATTTCTTACATTTTTGTGATTGTATAACTACTGTGTCTCAGTCCATAGCAGTCATTGTCTGTTACCAGTCAGCTTGGTCTGTAACAGTTACCCTAACTTCCACTGCAGTATCTAATCACATAGGTGCACCAAGGATGATGATTGATTTTACAAAATCTGTGTCTCAACAAGAATAAATACAAAACATATCTAAGGTAAGTTTAAATATATTGATCAATAATTCAATCTTGCTCGTGAAACTGTATAAAATTGGTTGGAGTTTCTGTGAAGACTACATATATTTCATAATTTCACATAGGCCTTAACCCTCTTTTCCCAATTTTTGGCCAAGTATGGAGTATCCAGTTAAAGTAATGTACACATCTTTGGGAAATTAGAGTACAGCAGGTATAGAATGAATATATACAGTGATCAATGTGGTCCTTAGAGCTGTAAGGGAGAAGAACTTATTGCTGTGCCACCAAACAGCTTACAAAGAGTTATCAATTTAAAACATTATTATCTTATTCATGTTACCTACTGCTTCATTTGACACCTTATGACACTTTCTGTCTGGGAAACAGACAAAAAGGGCAAAATTCTCACTTACAGCTATATAGTGCAGTGGACAAAGATAAGAAATCCAGAAAACGCTGAATTCATTCTAGTATTATTAGTATATTCTTAACAAGTAAGCTTAATCATTTTGTTTCATTTTTCTCTTGTGCAAAACAACGAAGGTTGTACAAAATCATGTAACATTTACTGATTAGGTAGGAAGTAACACTCAAAATTCACATTGCAAATTAACTATCAAATCAAGCTAGTTAGCAATACTGTTTCTGTAAAAATGTCTGAAGAAGAAAACTGATACTAACAATTATCGTTTTACTAATGGATAGTCTGAAAAGTATGTCTTTATAATGCCATCATTCTGAAACGTTTAGCAGACCTGTCAGATCTGCAGTGAACAAGTCACTATTATAAGAGAGTCAAAGTTGAGACTAAATTGTCCACCACTAACCATCAGAAGCATGGCACTTTCGATTAATCCAGTATAAGGGTAAGTGCAGGAAAATAATGGCTTTGAAAACATGCAACGGTCACAGCAGGAAAATACCCATTCACTAACTCAACCAGATTGAGCAACAAGTGCATTGCTCTATACTACATTAATACTGCATAAGTATAATAAAGCCTTTAATAATGCCAAGGCTGCGGTAGCCTGGCACCCTGCCCGAGATTTGTTCCTGCCTTGCGCCCTGTGTTGGCTGGGATTGGCTCCGGCAGGTCCCCGTGACCCTGTGTTAAGATATAGCAGGTTGGATAATGGATGGATGGATGATGCCATGCATTCATTTTCTAATGTGTTAAACAGAAATTGTAAAATAAAATATTTTAGTATTATAAGAGTAAACTATAAAGCATTTTATCAGAGTTTGTTTGTGATACATCAATAAATAAAGTTTTTAAATATCTGAAACAGGTACTGTATCTCTGTCAGCTGCAACTGCTGCATGGCCCTTGTTTTAGCAGAGAGTTTCAAAAGCCAGGTAATAGAAGGTGTCATTCAGGATGATCACATATCGCTTGCAACTGATGCATCGACAAGCAACACAGACATGGTAAATTGGTGCTTTTATGTGCAATATCTTGAATGAACCAGAATTCAGAGAGAGAGAATGGGCATATGCAGAAGGTTAAGGGCGCCTGAGCACCTGCCACATTTGAACTGCTTGTTTCCTCTGCTTTTGAACAGGAACCATGTCACTCGCTACACCCTAACCCTACTTCAGTATGCTTTGTTAATATGAATTCAGCACTTGCCTCTTTCAAACTCTCTGCATGTACCTGATTTTGTAGATGCCTGACATTTACATATTTTACATGGAGTCAGAATAATCACTGCAGGAACAACGAATATTTTATACTGTAATTTATTATTATAAAATCAAATTCTTCATTTAATTAGTTATTATTTTATTTTACTATTAATAACCTCTGCTCAAACAAAATGCAAGCTGATTTTATGTTTGACTTCCTCCATCATTCTGTTACTAGAACAACCTGACATGTGGTAAAGGACAGATTGACACACAAACACAAGCAACTGTTAATGGCCCTTAGAATGACCGTTTATTAGTTCTTTTCTGATGATGACCTGGAAAAACCCCTGTTGTTGGCCTTGAAAAATTCCAAGTGATGAACATAAACTCCTCAGGGGAATTACTATCTTCATGTACTCTTTTCATTGTGCTACCCATCCTCATATTTTTTTCCGATTAAACCTACAGGGCTTTTTAGTGCAGTTTTTTATGTGCCTCCAACACATTCCGTTTCAAGGTGAAAACACATTGTAAAGTAGGGGCAATTTAACATCACCAGTTCACCTATCCTGCAAATCTTATATGGGAGAAAACTGGAGCACCAGTATTTATAAATATGCAGAATATCCACAACTATTTTCAAATGATGCTAATTTCTTTTCTAAACAAACATACTGAAACTGAAAAATAAAGTCACCAGCAAGCAATGATGCATGAATATGAAAATGTTACTAGACAATTTTTTTTGTTGAATTCACACAGCACATGTCAAATAAGTGAAAGTGCTAGAAAATCATGTCTTGTATAGCTTAGGTTTAGTTCAGTGGAAGGTATGACCTCTTTTTGCCCCATAATGCTGAGCCAGTTTGGGTAGAAGAGAAGACTTTCATGTGGACCGAACCTTCCTCGTCAGCTGCTTGATAATATCAGATATAGGATATCTCTAATCCAATATCCTTGTGCTATTTTATCATTTACAGGAAAGCCCAACATCTTTAGCAATGTTTATCTAATTGAAATAATCATTCAAATTAACAAATAAAATAAGTACTGTAAAACATTTAAAAAAATCCATTTAATTTTATGGATGACAGAATGCCTGAGACATCCTAACAGCATTGAGCATAAAATATAAACCAGCTCTACACAGAGAACACTTATGCAGACATCTACACTCACTCATACCTGTACAATATAAAGATTCAGATAAACCTAGCATGCACATCTTTAGGATGTAGGAGGAAAACACTCAGTCAACAGGAATTCCACTAATACATGAGGAGAACAAGAAAACTCTTTGCAGATTTTGATCAAGATCCAGTCAATTGGAACTTTAAGGTAGCTGTGCTCAGCACTGCACCACTTTGCTATCAGAATATGAAAACAGAACATAACATTATTAAATCCACATAGCCCAATGCATGGATCACAGAGGGAGGCTAATGAATTTGCATCAGGCACAAGACAGTATCACACATGTGTGATTGGGAGACAGCTGAAAGGCCTAAATGATAGTAATTCCATCCCAGACCGGGGGCGGAGGGGTCCGCTGACTGTCTCTCTCAATCTCTTGCAGACCATCCACGGGAAATCCCGCAGGGTACCGGCACCACTGATTATGTCACTTCTGGTATTGAAGACATCACTTCTGTTTTTTCCCCCAGCGCCAATGGTGACATCACTTCCGGTCCTGATGATGTCACTTCCTGTTCTAGCCCCAATGACGTAATTTCCTTTACTGGCCTTTAAAGCCGCCATCTTACCTCAATAACATCAGTTCTGTTTTGGACTTGAATCTGTGAACATCTCTGTTCAAATTAACTCATTTTTGCAGCCTTGGAAGCAACATACGGGTGGCTGCCCCAAACCTTCATGATGTCTGTGACTCATTTTTGTGACAAAAGGAACCAATGCTAGATTGTGCACTAGTTCATCACAATGCCCTTTGATGCACTAGCTGCATGAAACCACCCTGGAATCACCATTTAACCTAACATGCACATCTTTGGGATTTAGGAAACTCCCAGAGAAAATTAAATTCAGACAAAGGGTGAAGGTGCAAGCTCCATGCAGATAACTATCAATGTGGGGCTAAAATTCAGGATACTGGATATCCTAGGCAGCAGAGCTCTCCTTTGGGAGCCCATGATATGAAGATGCAAACAAAAATACATATAAAATGTGTACTATAAAAAAGTTCAAACGTCTCGATATGTCCTTATTACAATAAAAACTGTAATACCATTAATGGGCATGTGAACCTGTATCACTCATTACCACATATGACATGCCTAACAATTGTCACAGGTGGCTGGGGATGGTACCCGGCCGGGACGCCCAGAAGGACCAGAGGAGGGTTTACACCTCCCCCAGACCAAGTGGGGGCGACCGCCCTGGTAGCTATGGGGACCACGGGTACAGAGCTTTGAAGCTCAGCCCTGTAGGGGCCCGTGGTCACCGGCAGGGGGTGCCCCAATGCCTTTGGAGCCCTGGACCTCAGCACTTCCGCCACACCCTGATTGGGGACACCCGGAGTGCTTCTGGATGCGCAGCCGGCACTTCCGCCACACTTAGGAGTGCCGGAGGAAGACTGTCGGGAGGCACCTGAAGCACATCTAAGTGACTATGAAAGGGGATGCCTCACTCCATTCGATGGCTGGAATCAGGTGAGGAGAAAGACAAGGTCTTGGAGAAGCAAGGAGGCGGCCTGAAGAAAGTGAGGCATTGGACTGTTGGCCTGGACTTTTGGGGACTTTGGAGTTGTGTGTGCACTTATTATTATATATAGTAGTTGTAAAATAAACGGGTGGTGGTGCTTTTAAATATGTCTACCTGTCTGTGTCCAGGGCTCGTTCCAAACAATGTAGTTATTAATTTTTAAAAGCATCGATTAAAAGAATCTGCTTATATATCAGATGATAAATTGCTAATATATAAATGATTATAGGCTACAGAGGTATGTAGGAAAAATAATATAGCTGTGGCCAACACCAGTGCAAGTGTCAGTATGACTTGAAAGTGAACTTCGTGATGAAACAAGCATAGCAAGGGGAGGTGGACTAATCAGCCCTTCCACTGAATAGTTAAAGGCATTGTTTTATGAGTCTCTGGAGTAGGATCTGTTAAAAAATAACTATACTTGCTCTTGATCTCTGCACTCTTTGTTCATGTTTGTGCTTGCATCCTCCAGTTTTTGGGATTTAATAAAAGCCATGTCTACATTTTGTTGGAAGTGACTAGACTGCTGGAGAAAGTCTGCTACAAACCACTGCAGAGAACAAAATCTAATAACACTGCTGAAAGGCAATTCTTTTATTGTTTCTATCTCTGCCAGCAGTATGAGCAAAAATTAAGATAAAGCATCTGGTGTGCATTTGTCAGTCTCTGATTACTGGATTTAAAGGGTCAGCTCATAGCACGCCAGCAGTGTGCATATCCTTGGTGGCAGCTATTGATTTTGCATAGAATAACATTTGTCTTCCTTAGATTATAGCCCTATCTCAAATGATTTTAAAGGATTCCATCAATACCCAGGGAAGCACATGCTAAATAATTGAACAAAATAAATAAGTAAATAAGAGTACAGAAAATTTTGTCTGAGTTGTCTGAGATGCCACAACTCACATTGTACAGTTCCTCTTCATCTTGTTTCATGATTTGCTCACAGCTGAGTATTTCATTCAGCATAGAGAACAGCTGATGCATGAGTAGTCAGGCACAAAGTACAAAGTACAGTGAAATTCTTACTTGTATGTTCTAATCAAAATGCAGCATGTTGCCAATCTCCAGTGCCATAATTACCAAGTATAACGACCTTACCCAAAAACTTCTAAAGGTAATCTAAAAGACAGCTGGATATTCATACAGATCCCAAGTAATTAGGTTGATGGTTCAATTCATACCATCAATTTAGTACACCACAAAACCAGTGCTTGAATTGTAATAAAAAGAACCTTATGGACACCTTGCATGGTTTCATATGTTACCAAGCAGAAACTGTGCTGATCTTTTTACAAAGGTATCATAAAAAGCACTGAACTAAAACTGTTTTTGAAAAAGAGTCTAATAAAAGGCAGCCACATATCTTACATCACCTCCAAACCCCAACGTCCAAGATATATAGATCTGGTTTTATTTCTACTAGCACGGCACCTGATACTTTACAGATTCCTAAAACACAAAAAATGATACAGAGCCATTATCATAAAAGCTCAAGGCTAATTCCCTTTGGAGATCATAAAAACTCCATGCAAACCTGGTTATCCTTACTTCAAGTGCTACCACTGTGCCACCATGCCACCCCTATGAATAAGATGGGAAAGAGCATATTAATAAATAATGCATGATCTATACTAATAAAAGGCAAAGCCCTCACTGACTCACTCACTCACTCATTCACTCACTCACTCACTCACTCACTCACTCACTCACTCACTCACTCATCACTAATTCTCCAACTTCCCGTGTGGGTGGAAGGCTGACATTTGGCAGGTTCATTCCTTACAGCTTCCTTACAAAAGTTGGGCAGGTTTCATTTCGAAATTCTACGTGTAATGGTCATAACTGGAAGCTGTTTTTCTCCATTTACTGTAATGGAGATGAGCTTGAACGCCGTGGGGGCGGAGTTTCGTGTGACATCATCACGCCTCCCACGTAATCACGCAGTACATAGAAAACCAGGAAGACCTCCAAAAAGCGCTGAAGAAAACATGCATTATATAATTGAGAAGGCAGCGAAACAATAAGAAGCGAGCGAGTGACATATACAACCATATTCATGAGTTCTGCTACTTCGGAAACAAAGCACGATGTAAACCTACACTTTAAATTAAGTTCATAGACAGGCTGCCGCTGGCGTTTGTAATTTAGTGCCTGCCCATATAAGGCC
>JANRMT010062814.1:95129232-95143840 GCA_026402145.1 Polypterus bichir lapradei
GTATTTTGCTAGTCTTTATTAAAGGGTGATATTGCACTACAATATTTACTAGCTGTGTCCAGCAGATCTGGGGTTTTAAGATTGATTCCTTAACTGGCTCTCCAAAATTAGACTTTCCTGAATGGGCACTTGGATAATTGTGCATTTTAATGGTTCAGCCAAACTCCTTGCCTCTTTTAGTCCATAGGATGAGAAAACAAAGAAATACATTTTGATTAACAAAAGAGTTGGCATAACCAAATCCAAAGAATATACAGTAAATACTGATTTATTTTGAAAGGAGAGTAATACATCCATCCATCCATTATCCTACCCGCTATATCCTAACTACAGGGTCATGGGGGTCTGCTAGAGCCAATCCCAGCCAACACAGGGCGCAAGGCAGGAAACAAACCCCGGGCAGGGCACCAGCCCACCGCAGGGAGAGTAATACAGTCTGGCTAAAAAATATATATAAAACTTCCAGTACAAAAGCAATAGATTAATATTTGTAAAATGCTATTTATTTTAACTAAGTACATGTTTTTTTCTTATAAATCTGTTACTAGTTCTGAGAATTTATGTTTATTAAATACCCTGTTTGTACCAAAGTTGTTGGTCCCTATTGAAGTCATTGTATTCAATTTAGATTTTCTTAACTTCACACCATCTTTATGTAATAACGTCATCATGATATTGAGATTTAAAATTAGTCACAACTGAAAATGGTTTAGGATGTCGATTGTATCAGGGGTTTTGTTTAATATTTGGTATATTTTGGCATATTTTATGTTGGGAAGTTAGCAAAAAATGGATAGATAGATAGATAGATAGATAGATAGATAGATAGATAGATAGATAGATAGATAGATACTTTATTTATCCCAAAGGGAATTCACATAATCCAGCAGCAGTATACTGATACAAAAAACAATATTAAATTAAATAGTAATAAAAATGAAAAAATAAAAATAAAAAAGCAGACAATAACTTTGAGTAATGTTAGCATTTACTCCCCCGGGTGGAATTGAAGAGTCGCATAGTGTGGGGGAGGAACGATCTCCTCAGTCTGTCAGTGGAGCAAGACAGTGACAAAAGTCTGTCACTGAAGCTACTCCTCTGCCTGGAAATGACACTGTTTAGTGGATGCAGTGGATTCTTCATGATTGACAGGAGTTTGCTTAGTGCCCGTCGCTCTGCCACAGATTTTAAACTGTCCAACTTTACTCCTACAATAGAGCCTGCCTTCTTAACAAGTTTGTCCAGGCATGAGGCGTCTTTCATTTTTATGCTGCCTCCCCAGCACACCACCGCGTAGAAGAGGGCACTCACCACAACCGTCTGGTAGAACATCTGCAGCATCTTATTGCAGATGTTGAAGGATGCCAACCTTCTCAGAAAGTATAGTCGGATCTGACCTTTCTTACATAGAGCATCAGTATTGGCAGTCCAGTCCAATTTGTCATCCAGCTGCACTCCCAGGTATTTATAGGTCTGTACCCTCTGCACACACCTCTAATGATCACAGGGTCCATGAGGGGCCTGGGCCTCCTAAAATCCACCACCAGCTCCTTGGTTTTGCTGGTGTTAAGATGTAAGTGGTTTGAGTAGCACCATTTAACAAAGTCTTTGATTAGCTTCCTGTACTCCTCCTCCTGCCCACTCCTGATGCAGCCCACAATAGCAGTGTGATCAGCGAACTTTTGCACGTGACAGGACTCCGAGTCATATTGGAAGTCTGATGTATATAGATTGAACAGGACCGGAGAAAGTACAGTCCCCTGAGGCGCCCCTGTGTTGCTGAACACAATGTCAGACCTGCAGTTCCCAAGACGCACATATTGAGGTCTGTCTGTAAGATAGTCCACGATCCATGCCACCAGGTGTGAGTCTACTCCCATCTCAGTCAGCTTGTCTCTAAGGAGCAGAGGTTGGATGGTGTTGAAGGCGCTAGAGAAGTCCAAAAACATAATTCTTACAGCACCACTGCCTCTGTCCAAGTGGGAGAGGGATCGGTGTAGCATATAGATGATGGCATCCTCCGCTCCCACCTTCTCCTGGTATGCGAACTGCAGAGGGTCGAGGGCGTGGCGGACCTGTGGCCTCAGGTGGCGAAGCAGCAGCCGTTCCATGGTCTTCATCAGATGTGACGTCAGAGCAACAGGCCGGAAGTCATTCAGCTGACTAGGACGTGATACCTTTGGGACTGGGGTGATACAAGATGTTTTCCAAAGCCTTGGGACTCTCCCCTGTTCCAGGCTCAGGTTGAAGATGCGCTGTAGAGGACTCCCCAGTTCCAATGCACAGGCCTTCAGCAGTCGTGGCGATACACCATCTGGACCCGCTGCTTTGCTGGCACGAAGTCTTCTCAGCTCTCTGCTCACATGGGCTGCTGTAATTGTGGGTGGGCATGTCTCACCTATGCTGGTATCAGCAGAAGGATGGTTGGAGGATGCAGTACTCCGAGGTGAGAGTGGGTTAGGGTGATCAAACCTATTAAAGAAGTTGTTCATTTGGTTTGCTTTTTTCACGTCTGTCTTGATGGCAGCACCCCGCTTCGAGCTGCAGCCAGTGATAATCTTCATCCCATCCCACACTTCCTTCATGCTGTTGTTCTGCAACTTCTGCTCCAGCTTTCTCCTGTACTGCTCTTTTGCCGCCCTGAGCTGGACTCGGAGTTCCTTCTGCACGCATGCTGATCACCGTCTTTAAAAGCCCTTTTCTTCTGGTTCAAAAGGCCCTTGATGTCACTTGTAATCCATGGCTTGTTGTTAGCATAGCAGCGTACTGTTCTTACTGGAACTACAATGTCCATACAGAAGTTGATGTAATCAGTTGTGCATTCAACAGCCTCTTCAATGTTCTCACTATGTGACCCCAGCAATATATCCCAGTCTGTAGTTCCAAAGCAGTCTCTCAGAGCCTGCTTTGCCTCAGGGTACCACTTCCTGAATGAGCGTGTGGTTGTAGGTAGCGCCTTCACTCTTGGTTTGTAGTGAGGCTGAAGCAAAACCAAGTTATGATCTGCTTTCCCAAGCGCAGGCAGTGGGGTGGCGCTGTTTGCATCTTTAACGTTTGCATACAGTAGGTCGATAGTCCTATTTCCCCGGGTGTTGCAATCCACATATTGGGAGAAGGCAGGTAATGTTTTGTCCAGCGTCACATGGTTAAAGTCTCCAGAGATTAGCACAAGTGCCTCAGGGTGCTGCGTTTGTAACTTAGCAACTGTGGAATGGATGATGTCACTCGCTATCTCCGCGTTCGCTTGAGGGGGGATGTAAACAATAACAACAATCACATGTCCAAACTGTCTGGGCAAGTAATAGGGACGCAGACTTACGGCCAACAGTTCGATGTCCCTGCAGCAATTGGAGATTTTAACGTTTATATGTCCAGAGTTGCACCACTTTGTATTGACATAGAGAGCGAGTCCTCCTCCTTTCTTCTTCCCGCAGGTACTTGTGTCTCTGTCCGCTCTAACTGTGCTAAACCCGGGTAGCTCCACGTTAGCATCTGGGATGGTAGTTGTTAGCCACGTTTCACTAAAACACAGCAAGCTGCATTCTCTGTAGGTTCTGACATTTTTCACCAGCAGAGCCAGTTCGTCGATCTTATTTGGTAGTGAGTTCACATTTCCCAGGATCACAGAAGGCACCGACGGTTTATAACGGCATTTTCTCTCAAGTTGTCTCGCTTTTATCTTATCTTTTATCTTTGCGCCGGCTCGGCTGCCCCGATATCGTCTTCTTACCTCATCAGGTAAATAAGGAACCACACCGGCAATATGCATTTCTTCTTAGTGCTTTAAGCTGACTACTTGAATAGGCGAGTCTCGGAGTGTAAAAATCCATGTCAAGTAGTAAAAATAGTAAAAAGTGTCCAGGGAGCAATTCCACATAAAAGAAAGTGGTAGAAGTGATCAGTGAAATAGAGAAAGAGAAAAAAAAAATAGATAAAAAGGTAAAAAGATAAAATCATACACGGAGCTGCTGGAAAGGCTGCCACTCGGATGCGGCGCCGGAAATTCAAGTGTCAGCTTGTATTTTGAGTTACTATACTACTTTTTTGTACAGGCTGATATCACTTATTCTTAATCCCACAAGACTCTTCTATGTATTTGTGAACAATATGAGTTTGCTAAACCATATCAGAGAACCTGTTTATAGTCCCTGCTTAATTGTTCCACAACAGGCTGTGCCTATCATGTACAGCAAATGTAAGTACAGTATGTCATCTGTATCATGTACAGTCAGTCAGTCAGAGCTTTCAGTATTCATTGTAAGTCATGAAGCCTTCTCTGCAAGCTCTGTGCACATCACTTCCTATTTAGATGGCTGCATTATTATGAAATTAAATATGGTCTGAAAGAATGATGCTGCTGAGATATTATCACTTTTTATCCACCACCATTTTATTCAAAGCTGGACTAGTGCATTTTCTGGCATATCACTTCTAGTCCATTGTCAGATGTATTTATTGCATGTGTCTATGATTCTCTGTGTGAAGAAAAACATTCTAACATTTATTCAAAATTTACCTTTATGTTTCCAATTGTGTCCCTGTGTTCTTGTTGAACTCATTTTATAGTAACCATGATTAACTGTACTTATTTCCTTTCAGAATTTTAAAAACTTCAATTATGACACCTCTTAATTTCTGTTCGTTTAAAATAAAAATATGCAACTCTGTTCCTTGTAGCTCATATCAATCAGTCGTGCAATCAAACTAGTCACTTCTTTTTTTGTTGGCCTTCTTAATGGCTTCTGCACATCATCTGAATGTTGACATGGATGAGTTCACTACGACTCCTAGGTCCTACATCATGGAAGTTTTAGTTAAAATATAATCTTTTACAATCTATTATAAGAATATACTTAAATAATGTTGCAACAACAAATTATTGGAACATAAAGTAGTACTAGGGTGTCGTACTGTGTTAGCCATTATGAATGTAGTGTCAAGCAAAATGACACCTTTTATTGGCTAACTAAAAAGATTACAATATGCAAGTTTTCGAGGCAACTCAGGCCCCTTTTTCAGGCAAGATGTAATGAAGAATAAAGAAAAGAATACACTATAACTAAAGGGTTAACTAAATGTTATTTTAAGCCTAGACATGTGAGGTTTTTGCATCATCTTAGAGAAGCCCCCAAAGTAGTTACATTAAATCCTCTCATGTACAAGCAACAGAAAAAATATTATAGGAAAAGTGTGCAAAAAAACATGCATCTACTGTCCTGACTGCAACATTGGACAGGGCTTGGTAATTGTTTCAAAACATGTGACATGAAGGACATGTATTAAATCTGAAACAGTACAGCAGTTGACATTAGATATACCTAGACATACGTTTTTGGCTTATTTTTCAGGTGGGTAAACATAATGCTAAGTAGGTTAAACATCAGCAAAAAATCCACATACAAATGAGTCATTTGTAAATATATATCAGTAACATCCTTTTTTTTCCTCATGAGTTTGCAGCGGGGTAACAAGCAGGTGAAAAAGCACACATAAGCCAGTTGTGCAGAAGAGCCGTAAGAGAGTTAATTGGCTGGAGACAGCGAAAGTGAAAGAAACACACAAGTAAACATGCCTGGAAATAATAACACTTCCACCTAGTTTCAGGCTGCTTGGTTGGAATGTCATTGATTAGATTATACTGGACTGTCGTTAGCGATTGGCCACGTAATTTGGTTCAACACCCCAGCAGAGGTCGTCTTTTAACCATCTGGCATTGGAACAGCTTTTGTAGAGCAACTTAGATACCGTAGCTATTGAAGAGCATTCTTTAGTATATAGAGATTTTTTTCCCCAGTGAGGATTTTCTGTATTTTGTCCTTGTGTTATTTTTTTCTCTTCTGCTCTGATGACTTTTATTTTTTCTGTGTTCTTGATATTTGTTAAGCAGAACAAGAATTGCTGTTCTCTTTGGTTTTATTTTTTTTCAGAGCTACTGTAAATACTGCACTTATTTTTGTTTTTTGTTGTTTATAATTAGTGTCATTGCATAGGACTGTATGTATGTGAGTTCAACACACTGGTTTTGTATTTTTCTGGCACAAAAACAGAGCAAATTTGTTTTTGAAAACATTATTTTATAGTCTGTGCTGCCATTAATTATACCACTGGTCCGTTTGGGTATATTACAGATGCCTGGAGTTTAAAAGTGTAGAGGTGCCAGTACATGGGGCATCATAAGACCTTAACATTTTATTATATCTATATTACCTTTTTTGCATTTTATTTTTGTCAGCTGTTCTGATGATCCATTCAAGTGTGAGTTTCATTGTTGTATGTACATGTAACAATATACTTGACTTTTTGGTTTTGCATAAGACAGAAAGCATACAAAGGATAACAAGAATAACAGTGAAAGGGCATCATGATCTCTAGTCTAGTCTGAGCTATGGCTACAGAAGTTTAAAACTATAAAGCAAAATGCATTGTATATCCTCAAGTGCACTTTAATCATTTACACAAAAATAAAGTACAGAGTAAGAGAAAATAAGATGGAATATTGCTGATGCCCCAAAGCCGTTCTAATAGATTATTTACCTGGAGGCAATATGTGTTTGATTATTTAACACTTATCTGTAACCTGTAAAAGTGGAACATTCATTGGAAAGTTTTTCCACTTTTAATTGAATTTTTATGTAAGACTGTTTAGCCTCAAAGTTACCTGAATTGCAAAGGATCCTCTGAGATAATAATAAATAGTAATAATTCATTACATTAATATAGCATTTTTCTCACTACTCAAAGTGCTTCAGTGAGGGGGGAGATAATTCAACCATCATCAATGTGTAGCACCCACCTAGATGATGTGACTGGAACCATTATTGCACCAGTATACTCACCACACATGATTATGGTGTCAGAATGGACAAGGCTATGATGGGCATTTTTTAGCCAGGACATCAGGATACTCCCTACTCTTTACGAAGGATGCCCAAGGATCTTTAATGACCACAGAGAGTTCATCTAAAGGACGGCATCGTATTTACAGAATAGTCGCCCCATCACTGCACTAGGGCATTGAAATCCACACACAGACCACAGGGTAAGTGCCAAAATGCTGGCTTCACCCACACCTCTTCCAGCAGCAGTCCCAGGTTTTTCTAGATGGTTTCGCATCCAAGTACTGGCTGGGCCCAAACATGCTTAGCTTCAGGTGGATGGCCTGTTGTGAAGCACATGTGGTATGGCTGCTGACAGATCTGTGAGACAGTGAGATATGATGTCCTTCATTAGGGTGTAGGTATTAAAGGGCCCTGACAAGAGTAGTCCTGAGACTACTATACATACAGAAATACAGTAATCACCTACTAGTTTAATGGTATGTTAAATCTGAATTGACATCTTTTTTTTTAATTGGGTGAACAGTACACAATTGTGTATGCATATGAGACTGTTCTTGACTACAAACATCAGGATGAAAAGTATTCAGAAGGCAGAATGACAAACAGCTTGGAAATAAAAAAATGAAAAATGGTTATAAAGATTTTCTTTCTTGTAAAGCCCTAGGCCCACTAAGAGCCATCTACTGTAGATGTTTAACTCCCATTTTCTAGAAATAGTATAAACATTACTGTCATCAATGCATTTTTGAAGCCATTATATATCCTTCAAAACACTTCAGAAAAAGTAAAGCATCCAAGGTTATTTGAAAATAAACAGCAAGACATTCGGTGGCCTTTGCTGCTAAGGGTTATCCCCCGAGTGAATAAGTCAGAACCTTCATAAATTTTCTGTGATGGCCCTTTGTTAGTTACATTCATATTTGGCTTAGTTTCCATAGATACCAAGGTCTTTGCATGGAATAAATGCATCTCTGGTTCACAAAAGCAGCACATGATTTCAGATCAGGTTACAAGGCCTTGAATGAAAGTGGTAACTGAATGTATTTTTTTTTCAACATACAACACATTCCCTACATCGTATACTTGAATCTTTTTCATTTTTTTTTCTACAGAAACATCTGCATAATTTAATTTTGCTTCTGTAGCCAAGCATCCTGCAGCACGGATCACAGCGAACATAATTGGTTGGCATAACATCTGGCATATTACAGAAAAAAAAAGTTCTCAAAGGGGATAAACAACCTTCTGCAGCAAAACATCCACTTTTCAGGTGGCTAAAGCTTTTAGCCTTGTTTATTTTATTCAGAGTCAATCTGTAAATGTATGAAAACAGTGAAACAGTGATTAAAGCTTGTTAGATTTTTTATATATACTGTATGTGTTTATTTTAAAGTACATTTTGTGACTTTTCTTCTCAGTTTGTATTCATAGGCTAAGCTGCCAAGGCACAAGTCACTAGTCAGAACTTCACATATCATTTCTAAGTAGAAAAGAAGTGTATAGCTGTGGCACCTGTGAGGAGAAAGTATGTTGTGTACAAAACGCTAAGAATTCAGAATGGCACGTCATGTCGGGTGTGTTCCTGGGAAATGTGTCTTTTCAGATTGGTCAGGATTACCTGTCTGACCACCACCACCTATGGGCTCTACAGCATGGGTTTCCATATGGTGTCACTATTGCCGGGTTTCTTATTTCCTGACTCTATTTGTCAGATGTCTTGTTTTTGTCACTACTTGTTTTTTTTAAGACATTCAAAATATTGGGTGCTGTCCCACCACTCCGACAAGACTAAACAAATGGCTCATTGCAGTTTTGTCATTTTTTATTACACAGAACCTATTTGATGTTTCTTATATGTTTCCTTCTTTTGTTGTTAACAAATTGCTTCCTTAATTGATTCTAAATTTTATTTTAAAATGACAGTCTAAAAACAGCAGGCACTGATAGAAAAAAAATAGTCTGTTAAACAAGATCTGACAATTCAGTTAGAGTCTCCTGCATGCTCATCATCCAGCTTTAATCATATTTTTAAAGAATAAGAGAAAAAAGAACTTAGCAAGTAAGCCAGTGAAAATTAATCTCCTCCTGACTTAAATATTTAAAACAACAAAAATAAAAGTGTAACTTTGCTTTCAAGTTTGATTGGGGTTGGTATATTTTAAGGACATAGCCATGTTGAATCTTGCTAAAATTTTGTTGAATGAATACAGGAGATTCTTAATTTTTATCTTAGCATGAGAAAATAAAAATGACTTTTAAAAAGCACATTTAAGGTTATTTAAGCAATTTACCAATTAATATTCAAGTTGGTACAATTATATTACATATAAATTATCATTTTTATTAATGTTTTTAAATTGTACTGATTGATATTTTATGTTGTGCGCATTCATTCTATCATTACAAAGTGCAACATTTTACAAAGATTCTAAAATTAATACTAATTTATTCTTTCATATCTATATATTGTTATTTTTAAATGTTTATAGATAAATTGTTCTATATTATTATTTTTAAATATCAATAAAATTAAAGGAAATTAGCTTTTCAATTATTTTTATCTCACATTTGTTGTGTCATTGTATTTGAGCAGAAACAAGGTCAGATGTTTTTTGAAGAATTTGCCAAAATAAAACACTTTTATTTTATGGAAACCATTACCCTAATCTTTACCTGAGAATATGTCCTTTAAAAAAAACATGAAGCATTAATGTATTTTACTAAAAACAAGATTATACTTTCTAGCACACTCAATGTCAAGGCGTGCCTTCACATATTCTTTAAAATGAAGGAAGTAAAAAGGGATGCTGCTAAATAAATGAGATATACTGTACTGTATGTTTTAATAATCCAAGTAGTGTAGCACACAATCCAAGCAAGTTAGTGCAACACTTATATTATGCATTTCCTGGATAAGAACATTTATTTTTAAATTCTGCAGAAAACAACAAGGCAGCATGGCTGTTCAGCATTAATGGTGCTACCCAACAAATCCAGCATCTTGGGTTTGAAAGCTACACCTAGTTGCTGCCTGGGTGATTTGCACATCCTCTCCATTTTATATTTTGTATTCATCTTTAGGCACTTTGGATTCCTCTCACATTTCATCTATGGAGGTTAATTAGCCTTTGTGTGTTTGACTCTGCGTGTGTGCATGAGTGGGCAATGATGGACTGACGTCATGACAAGAAATGGTTTCTACCTTGTTTTTTTTACGTTTCTGGCGTAGCTGTAGCCCACCCCAACCCTGAGGTGGATTATATGGTTTTTAGGATGTTATATCATGACACAAGAGATCCTAATTAACCATGACAGTGACAATGTTCTCTACTTAGACAAACACCTATATTTGCAGCAGTGCTAAGTTAACAAATGCATTTCATCTGCTTCTATGTTCTGGACATTTGGGACACATTCCTGACTATAACTCAATGAAATGAAGACTATATTTCATCTGTAACCGGGGAACAAATAGCTATTTGGTAAGGAATATGTACTTAACATTATAAATGGCTTGTGCTGATCTCATTGTGGATCTGTAACCTTTTGGACCAAATCCCATATCCTCCTGATTGCCAATCATTCAAGTTAACGTTCAGTTTTCAATTTAGTTCATTGCTGAGTGGAGATGGCTCTTCACCTGAAAAAATGCATTTTGCATAATTAACACACAATTAAAAATATTGCTAAAATAGTAATCATTTTTATTTTATAGTGCTCCATATGTTAACTAGTGGAGGTTTTCAGTTAAATGTACTGTTGAGACACTGAGAAAAATTACAGACAAGAAACCAAAATTTACATCTTCCAATTCTATACACAAAATATAAAAAACTCTCTTAGATGGTGTCACACAAGGACATCGAAGGATTTCTCAACAGGCGCGATTGAGGTTTGCAATAATTTGCTGGGACAAGAGGGGGCACTGTTGCTAACATTCTCTTCACATTCTCTCCCCGCAGCACAAAGAAACCACCCAGTGAGAGCACTTAGCCCTGCCCATTCAGGTTGGCCAACTTTAAGAAACCCATCTACCTGGTAGGAGCCGTCTTTTGAGACCAGAACAGCCCATAGGATGGAGCTTCTGTCTGATAGACTGTATATCTGCAGCTAGAATAAGTTTATTTGTTTTACATTAAGCCCATGAACAAGAAGAATAATCATATCGCCAAGAGACGTTTTTTGTTGGATGATTCAGTTAATTAAACTGGATGACCTTGTTGGCATCCCAACTTTTACCTTTGCATGACCTGACATTCCTGTATGTGGACACATAATACAAATAATGTACACATTTTCCAAATTAATTTCAAGGGTAGAAATTAAAACTGAAAATTCTAAAATTATCCAAAAAACATTATTCTTTCATCACTATACAGTTTAAGTCAATTATGTACAAACAAACATCAGACCAATTAACTGCTAAATACTTTTAACTTCACTAATAAGTGTCACAGATATTATATCCAGTAGCAATGCAATTAAAAAAATAAAAATATGGAAATAAAGTGTAATTTCAATTTTTTTATAGCATGGCCACTTTTCCTGCACATCACTGTAATTGTACCAGTCTTTAATAGTTCAGTTAGAAATTCACCATAAGTATATAATAAGTTTTGTTTTTTCTCTTGGCTCATCTCCCTACTCAGAAAACACTTAAACGTTAACAAATGTCCATTTCTACCACAAAAATATGATGTAAGTTATATTTTTAATAAAACTGCAAGCAGCATATCTTACTATAGAGCACACTATTTGTATGCTAATAGTTTCAGAATGCACAGAAAGAAAAAAGGAAGAAGACAAAAAATGGAGCAGAAGACAGAATAAAGAAAATCTAAATATATGAGTTAAGAGTTTTCATTTTCTTCTCATGTCAGTCTTTGGCCAGAGTTAAAGTCTGCATCACATACAGAAATTGAGTTTGATACACCAAAGCTAAGAATTATCATTTCCATTATGGTCCTGGTGATAAGCACAGAAATGACAGTGCCTGCAGTTTGTCACTGTCACACTCTGTGGATCTGCAGCTCATCTGCTGACAGTTTTGTTCTGATTTGCAAACTTGATTTTGCAATCAAGTATAGGACTTTCTTCGTTTTTACTTGTCCTTCTTTTGAGCAAAAAAATTAAGTAAAAGCACATTAAGTGTGTCAAAGTAAAAAAACTTTATGTGAGTTGTGCATTGCTACTTAATAACTTCTGATACGGATCAGAGCTGCTTCATAAATTCTCAGTAAAGTACTGTACATTGTTTTTCTCCATTGTATTGTTAATGTGTGACACTTAAATTGCTTTTCTGAACACAATCAAGCTTTATTGTATGAAAATTTCTTGGTTTCAGTGTATAAAATGTTACTAATTAGGAGGTACTTTGTATGCAAATATTCTTGAGGTTAGTTCGTTTGTTTGCATTTTATTAACATACTAGCCCTGTGCGCCCAACTACGTTGCGCGTGTTAAAGTTGTCTGTGAAGGGCTCCCTGTTTAAACGCGGCTGCCAGTCGTGAACTGGGCCCTTCGTCGCACAGCATTATGATTTTTTATAAGGGAAACAAAATTACAAAAGAAAACCCTTGGATATTGATTCGATAGGATCGGCCTACTCGGAATCACTGTCCGCATCATAATTATGTGGTGGTGTAGGAGCATTTCTGCTTCTGTCCGTTCACAGTCTGTCTCGTTTTTACGACACTGTCGTTTCTTCTCACGGTCTCTTCTCAACCTTTCTCCAATCTTGCAGGTTGCTTTGTGGCAATGCAAAGAGTAAGTAATATACACGGAGCAATGGTTATAAAAGGGGGACACATAGGTATCCAGGCTCTTTAAAGCATAAATAGGGATCACTTCACTGACATGTGAGCAAGCCACGGTACAACTGTGAGACGCGCAGCACTCGCCGGCTACAACGTAACAATAATAATTTCCGGAACGTGCTGTTACATTGTCATTCATTTTACCCACTGTCTTTCTTTCATTCATATGTTATGTAGGAACGTACCTTTTATCTTCGGCAATCTCATTTTCTAACCAGGCCTCAGGAGCTAACCAGCGTAACACTGTCCACCACCCCTTTCGTTATTCCGGCACATTATTGACATCCGTGAGTAACAACAACGTACTAAACTGGAAGGTGGTCTAAATGAAGATCTCTTTAGTTAATTTAAAGCACAACAATTTGTTTAGTTTGAATGTCTGTGTTTTGAGGTGTGACTGGTGTACTACGGTCTTCAGTAGTATAAGCCTGGAGGAGATTCTTAATGCAATGCCTATGTTTTAACTGTCTCTCTACTGCCATCTAGTGCTTCTTCTTCTAATTCATTCGTGGACAAACAAAGATCAAGATACAAATGAAGATTATATACTCAGCAAAAAAAGAAACGTCCCCTGACTTTCAACTGTTTTTACTTTCAGTAGACTTAATGTGTAAATATTTGTATGAACACTAAAAGAGTCAACACCATAAGACATAAACTAAAAATGTTTCACAATGTGTCCCTGAATGAAGGGAGGCTCAAAATCAAAAGTACCAGTCAGTATCTGGTGTGGCCACCAGCTGCTTGAAGTACTGCAGTGCATCTCCTCCTCATGGACTGGACCAGATTTGTCAGTTCTTGCTGTGAGATGTTACCCCACTCTTCCACCAAGGCACCTGCAAGTTCCTGGACATTTCTGGGAGGAATGGCCCTAGCCCTCACCCTGCGATCCAACAGGTCCCAGACATGCTCAATGGGATTGAGATCTGGGCTATTCGCTGGCCATGGCAGAAAACTGACATTGCTGTCATGCAGAAACTCACGCACTTTTTGCCACTCCTGTCTGGTCCAGCGAAGGTGGGTTTGTGCCCATAGGCGGCGTTGTTGCTGGTGATGTCTGGTAAGGACCTGCCTTACAACAGGCCTGCAAGCCCTCAGTCCAGCCTCTCTCAGCCTATTGCGGACAGTCTGAGCACTGATGGAGGGATTGTGTGTTCCTGGTGTGACTCGGGCAGTTGTTGTGGCCATCCTGTACCTGTCACGCAGGTGTGATATTCGGATGTACCGATCCTGTGCAGGTGTTGTTACACGTGGTCTTCCACTGCGAGGATGATCAGCTGTCCTTCCTGTCTCCCTGAAGCGCTGTTTTAGGCATCTCACAGTGTGGACATGGCAATTTATTGCCCTAGCCACATCAGCAGTCCTCATGCCTCCCTGCAGCATGCCTAATGCACGTTCACGCAGATGAGCAGGGACCCTGGGCATCTTTCTTTGGGTGTTTTTCACAGTCGGTAGACAAGTCTCTTTAGTGTCCTGCGTTTTTAGAACTGTGACCTTAAATGCTTACTTTCTGTAAGCTGTTAAGGTCTTAACGACCATTCCACAGGTGCATGTTAATTAATTGATTATGGTTAATTGAACATGCATGGAAAACATTGTTTAAACAATTTACAATGAAGATCTGTAAAGTTATTTGGATTTTTAAAACATTATTGTTGAAATACACAGTCCTGAAAAAGGGACATTTCTTTTTTTGCTGAGTATATATAGAGATTGGGATATTGGAAGATCATTGAAGCCAGTCCATTCAAACACAATAAGTTCTGAAAATGTTTACTGACAATTTAACAATAACATTTATTTATATAGCACATTTTCATATAAAGAATGTAGTTCAAAGTGCTTTACAAGATGTCAAAGAGAAGGTTACAAGAAAAGAGAAACAAATAAGATTAGGCATTAATATTGAGGAAGAGAAAACATTATTATTTAACTCACAGATATCAAGGACTG
>JANRMT010062814.1:95143850-95198538 GCA_026402145.1 Polypterus bichir lapradei
TAATTGGGTTTAAGTTCTTCCGTTGTTTTCCGACTTCAGCGCTCACAATATTAAAGAATAAGTAACAAAGAAAGAGAGAAAAAAAACCTAAATGAATCCGAGGACAGCATCCTTATATCGAGTGTCATGATGTAAGCCTCTAAAGATGTGTCCAGTGATAAGGTAACATGGCTGAGAGGACAGAAAAAAGAAAATATTCCATTTAGGCTGGAAAAAAAAAATCTGCAGGGGTTCCAAGGGGCGACAAGACCCTGAAAGGTTCTGAGGGTTGTGTTGGTGTTACCAGTGTTCCCAGAAGGAAGTATTTCATCTCGCAGGACACCCTGGATATAATCGAGAGGAGTTGCAGCACTCAGCTTGATGGCAACTCCATTCTGTACCAGGAACTGAGAAGGATGGCTGTGAGGGCTCTGTGGGCAGATAAGGGGGCATTTGTTATATGAATTGGTGAGTAAGTGAAACACCATTTATGGTCTAGTGACACATGTCCTGCTTACAGAGGAATCGAAGCATTATACACATTCATATCTGTTCATCAAAGAGTCGCAGTCAGGGCAGATGATTGAACTGTCCTTACAGATGTTGAGCAGCTGTTTAAAGCTGACGTTTTGGCTAGGACATTGGACACTCTGGGACCATTGTTCTTGAGGCTTATCCTCCAATTAGCTGTGAACCAACCAGTCACCCTGAGATTGCACAGATGGTGAACCAGCTGAGGGTAGGGAAAGCTGCAGGGATTTATGGTATCCGGGATGAATTTCTCCAGGCTGGTGGTAAGGCTGTCCATGTTGCATTGCTAGCAATCTTTGCTTCTATTTGGGAGACGGGCATCATCCCAACTGACTGGAAAACAGGACTTGTCATCCTTATCTGGAAAGGGAAGGGTAATTGTCTGGATTGCAGCAACTACAGGGCGATTAACACCGCTCTCGTTGTTGAGTAAAGTCCTTGTTAGGGTCATTCTCAATAAGATCCAAGTCTTCAGAGTCCTGGTATATGATTGAGAGACATGGATGCTATCCAGTGGAATAAGCCAAGTCTGGACTCCTTTGGTACTGTGTCTCTTCGGAGAATCCTTGGGCCCTGCAGGTTTGACTTTGTGTTAAAAGAGTGGTTGCTCATGAAGTCCCAAATGAGGCATATTACATGCATTGTGAAGGAGCATCAGTTATGGCACTACGGCCATGTGGCGAGATTCCCCATTGCTGAGGACCCGAGTAGCTGGACCAACCCAGGGGATGCCCACATAACACATAGCTGTGGCAGATAGATGGTCATTTCCGGAGGGTAGAACTGGACCACATGTCTGCCTGGGTGGTTGCCAACCAGGATTCTGAGCTGTTTTGTTGTGTAGTACGTGCGGCAAAGAGCTGTACCGGTGCATGCTCCACAGCATGACCTGACATGAGGGGTTCCAAGGCCAAAAGACTGCCCAGCTCCCACTGAGATTTAGTATATATGGAGCATGCTTTGGTTAGTTTCATAGACTGGTGTTTATATCAAAACTGTCTAACAAAATAAAAGACCACTAAGATATTAAAATTTCAGTAAGAAAAAAACAAAAAAATATATATACAGCAAGCAGGTGCATAGCTAGTAGGGATAGGCTAGCCTTAGGAACTAGCTAGACAATTCTCAGTAGACTTCACACTCTCTCTCTCTCTGGGCTATACCATCAGGCCACAGACTGTGAAAAAGAGCTAGAAAACAAGCAAGATATGTGATTTGAGAGCCCTAAACTGCATCCACTGTGCACCTCTGCAATTACATTATCCTGTTAGATCTCAAGTCATCCTCCACCACCCTAACCTAACCAAAGCAAAGAATAGGGAAGCTCAAGAAAAAAATGAGCACAGAGATGGCAACAACAACATTTATTTATATAGCACATTTTCATACAAATAATGTAGCTCAACTTGCTTTACATGATGAAGAAATAATGCCTTCAAAAACAAGGAACAGAAACTAGCAGAACAAATAAGGATTTATGAGTGAGGAACTGCAGCACAGTCAGCTCAACATCCTGCTTGCTATGACAACTTGCAATGCACTCATGCCAAAACAGTTCATTAGATCAATTAAATTATTAGATGCTTTAATTATTTATTAAGCAGAGATTGCAGGGATGTAAAATAAGTTAAATGTTTAAAAATGTGGTGTACATATACTATCAAGTACAAACAGGAAAACATCTCAGAAGCTGAGGTAGAGGAAGAGATTGAAATATTGAATAAAAGCTGCCCTTCTTGCAAAGATTGCCCCTTGTGTTGCTGCCAAGGTTTTTGGAGGTTCAACTTCTTCTTGGCCTGGTATATGTCTCTTTTCACTCTGTCTATTATTGGATGGCCAGTGAATTAATATTTTCAACATTAATGTTCAACAAAATCAAACTGGTAAGCAAGCTTTCACTGGGCCACTCAGATGCTTTATTTAATGCTGATGGGTTTGAAAAAGTCATACTGATCTCCTACAAAACAGACACCCTGATTAGTAGAGATGCAGATAACAGTGGCATGCTAAGACATCTGCTCCTCTAGTAAGGTAAAACTATGTCTTTGTTCTATTTATATTTTTCTTCTCATTACTTATTATTACTTGGTTTACTATCTTAGTACTTCCTATCCTTATCCATCCATCCATTTTCCAACCCGCTGAATCCGAACACAGGGTCACGGGGGTCTGCTGGAGCCAATCCCAGCCAACACAGGGCACAAGGCAGGAACCAATCCCGGGCAGCGTGCCAACCCACCGCAGACTTCCTATCCTTATACACTGACTTAAAACTGTCCATTAAATTCAGCTAGCCTGTTTACAACCAGACAGACATCTACCATATTCTAGAATGCATATAATGTGAATTAAATTCATGAATGAAACTGCATCCTCTCTCTCTCCCTCTCAGTTTTCTTCTGTCTTGTTTCATCTCTATCTTGAGCTCTCGAGCTCTCCCTACAGGCTGTGCTTTGTTTTCAATGTTCTCTTGTTTGAGTTCTCTTTCAGGAAGCAAGCCTTTTACTCTACGACCAGATAGACTTTAATGTCATTGTGTCTATATTATTTATACAACTGTTGTATGGTAATGATAAAACTGTGTGAATCAACATAGCAGTAGTCACCATCCTGCAAATCTGTGGCTGTGAATAGTTTTTCTGACAAAAATGGCAGCTCCATCATGGTAGCGCTCTGAGCCACATTTTTTTCTATTGTTCTGTCTTTTTTTCCGAATTTCCCAAACACTTGAAAGGGTTTTAAAATTCATTACCTCTCTCATTTTACTTTCACTTTTTAGTTTCTGTCATGGTCTCTTTCCTTATGTTTTTTCTGTTGTGCAAGATCCATGACTCAGGTGCCATCATTATGCTGCTCTTGAACTTTAAAGCATCAGTGTACTGACGTAATGAGCTATACAACCACTGCACCACGCGACTGGCAATAAAAACATTGCTACACATAATCTGGTAGTAGCCACATTAGGGTCTGTAAAATGACAACCAATTTTAAAAATCTAAATAACCACTGTTAGTCACACAAGCTTGGGAAGTGTTTTATGGGTTTTGGAAAAAAGACATTATGGGGAAGAATAAGAGTCAAACACAACCAGTAACACATGTTCTGCGTATTTCCTTAAAGTGAAGGAGAAAAACTTGGAAGATAACCAACATCACTACCAACATGTCATCCCAAGTCCCGACCCTTCAGGTATTTAAACCATTCTCTACCCAAAAGTCAGCATTCACAGTTGGACCAGCTTCAGACCAGGATAGAGCTTCTCAAATCTCCAGGTTTTTCACATTTAGTGAAACATTACATGCTTGTTCTTTTTCCCTTTGGACATCGTTATTAACACTGGAATTACCAGAACCTATGAAAAAACTCCTAGATCCGTCCCACCTTAAATCGCTTTGCACCTCTCCATCAGCATCTTTTGTCCTGCAAATGTGTCGATAAGCAGCAAGCAGCCTACTGTCACATACCCCCACCAACACACAGTTTTCTCAGCTCAAGTCTGTTTCCCTGCGTGTCAGTTGCTTAGAGTTGTATAGAGTGACAAGTCTGCTTGCTGCTTATCGACACATTTACAGGACAAAAGACGCTGATGGAGAGGTGCAAAGCGATTTAAGGTGGGACGGATCTACAAGTTTTTTCGTAGGCTCTGGTAATTCTATTGTTAAGTGGGCCACCTCTAGGGACACCAATACTCCTTTTGACTGTTGTCCTCTTCTGTTTATACCATTCATAGTATATGAAAAGCACACAAAACACATCACAATGATTCCAAGCTAAAGTATTCTCAGAAAAGTGAAAATTTAGTGAAAGAACAAACCACTACAATCCAATAAATTAACTAATGTCTCCACCTTATTAACATGAACACTGACAATGACCGTATCTACCATATTCTAGAAGGTACATAATGTGTTCCTTTGTAGCCTCCTTAGCATTACATTTCAAAAAGCATTGCATTTTTTAATTTGAAAAATTACATTTTTAGTAAAGCCCACCTTTTTACTGTAAGACGTGCAAAACACTTAAAAGTACAAAATCAGAAGTGTAGAAAGTACAATAATGATACAAATAATAATGATGAATACTAATAATATGAACAGCACACTGCACATGTGCAAGTGACACAAGTGTCACTTTCAGATTCCCAGAATCACTTTCGGTTTCACTGTCCATTTCAGTTTCACTGCCTGAAGACAGATTCACTTCGTCATCACTGCTGATGAGAGGTGTTTCTTACAAGACTCCATTATGAGGCTAGGAGAAAACATGTCTACACTATTGCCCAAGTAACACTTGGGTGTGACGCTTACGCAGAATACACCTATACTGGTGCCAGAGTAATGCTTAACACTAACACTGTTGGCACTTTTTCAGCTCAAGTAAACCTCAGGTCTTACTTGAGAGGCATCTATACCATTTCCCGAGTGACACTTGGGACTAACACTTTTAGCAATGTTTTTACAGCCTGAATGATGTTCAGGTCTAACGCTAACAAGGTTAAGTTTCTATTTTGATTGATATTGTGCTCTCTCTGTGTCCCTATCTTTAGGTTGCCTTCACATGCTTGTGTCCTGATTGTTCTCTGGTTTAAGTCCTCTTTGAGGAAGCAGACTAGTTCATCAGAAGCCAGGCAGCCTGTGCTTGTATGTCAGTGAGTATGCTCTATTACTTTACTTAAAAATCAATAAGGAATATTATACATACACGTTCTTATAGGGTGCATGGGTGGTGTCTGGCTGATTGTAATGGACCAATCTGCACAAAATTCCAGGGCCATTTTTTAATAAAAAAATTCAAATTTTATCTCTCTCTCTCACACACACACACAACTCCTGTATCTGAAACTCTCTTTACTAGGCTTCTCCACCTTTTTATGATTTAGGTTCTTTTTTCTGTGGGTACAGTGTAGTTCTTAAATCAAAGATGTGTACTTTTTTGGCTTTCTCCCTTTGAATCAGTTGAAGACCTTATAAATTCTAGCCCTACAACACCTATCATGTGCTTAGTTGTTTTGATTAAAATTAGGTGTTTTGATTGAAATCCATTCTGTCCAGCCACATTAGTAGGCAAAGTGTTTTCCTGTCATCAGCTTGAGTGTGTTTATACAGGAGTATATTCTGTCTGGTTAGTCTCTTTTCCTGTATCATTTTGTCCTTAG
The DNA here is from genome assembly GCA_026402145.1 of Polypterus bichir lapradei. NCBI lineage: Eukaryota > Metazoa > Chordata > Cladistia > Polypteriformes > Polypteridae > Polypterus > Polypterus bichir. The sequence continues at coordinate 95,149,516 of JANRMT010062814.1, forward strand.
TAAACGCTTATCAACAAAACATCTTATTAGACCATGTATTTTTAATCAACACACAACATTTCTTCTAATTCCATATTTAACGTTTCTGCAAAATAATAATAAATTACATGTGTTTATTTATGTATATGAGTGTAAAATTAAGTATCATAGGCAATTTTGTTTAATGGTTGGCTGAATGAAAGTTTATTTTTTTTTATTTTGTGTAGACTAGTGTCATTCTGCACAGAAAAATAGAAATGTTAAATTACATCTTAAGCCTGAGTATACTGAGACATTTTTAAGTGTAATTTAATAAAGACCATTTTGATGTATGAGTATAATAAATGGCATACAATGTAATTTTCCCTTACTCATAATAGCTCACAAAACATATCCTGCAATTATATAAATTCATTTAAATATTTTTTTTATGTTTTTTTCATTTTTGTCTTATTTGCAATTGGTTTTATCACTCTTGTCCAGCATGGTGCTGCATGCTTTCCTGCTATCAATGGGCACAAGACCGGAGTCAACAGTGGATAAGATGCCTTCATTGAAGGTTATATTTGTGCTTAGTTGGGAATTTTCAGTTTAAGCAAAAGAAGATTAAGGGGAGACATGATTGAAAAGTTAACTTTAAAACTATGAAGGAAATTAGTACTATGGATCAAGGTTGTTATTTTGAAATGAGTTCAACAAGAACACGGGGAAACAGTTAGAAACTTGTTAAGAGGTAAATTTCTTACAAACATCAGGAAGTTTTTCTTCATACTGAGAACCATAGACAATTGGAATAAGTTGCCAAGTAGTGTGAAAGACAGTAGGTCTTTAGGGACTTTCAAAACTAGATTTGATGTTATTTTAGAACTATTAAGTGGATAGGACTGGCAAGCTTTGTTGGGCTGAATTGTCTGTTCTCATCTAGATTGTTCTAATATTGTAATCTTCCTGGAGAAAATGTGGGAAGTGGTATCTCAAACCTTTTGGACATTTAGTATGTCCATCTTACTTCAACAAATATCTTCATTTACAGAAAAAAAATCTTAGCATGTTGAAATCACAATCTAAGTGCATAGTAGATGAATATAACAAAACGTTGCAGTAAAAGATAATAAAAGCAGGTAAGGTGTTTACAGTAATCTTTGTGGTACAGATAGTTTGCTCTTTAAACACAATGTCTGCATTTGGTTATATACATTTTTCTGTATGCCTTTAAATGTGTGTGTCACTTTTAAGCAACTAATCAATGATCAGAAACAGTGTTAATTGTGAAGGTAAAAGCGGCAAGCAGCATGGAGGACATATCATACTACACACTCTGCTCATTGTAATGCAATAACCACACAATATTGTAATGACTTATTTTTTGTTGTACCGTTGTCCTGTCTGAAGTTTCTGAGGTTATAATGGCAAAAGACAGACACTGTTTGTGGGCTTACAAATGACAAGCCTTGTGAGGAGTATGATACCCCAGCAACCTCCCAACTGCACTGTGCACCAAAACTCAGTTTACGTAGGCAGGGATTGTTTGTCTGTCACAGGTGCAACTGCAAGATCACAGGCTCACTGCATAACACGTTTGTTTGCTGATGGTTGATGTGGGGAACATTTAGAACCGGCCACTGACCTGTCCTTGGACTCACTTTCTGTCTCCTTTCTAAGCTATCTGTATCTTTAATCTGAGAAGGGAGTGAATGCAGGACAACGCCATCATTACTGCTTTCATGCTAAGTGTGTTTGAGTGACAGCTCCCGTTTGAATAAATGCTTTCAGAATGTTCCTGTCTTCATAACAATAAAGTTGATTTTTTCAGAAACCTGGACTCAACTCCTTCCCTCTTGTGAAAGTCTGTGACCCACATATCACAATGCATGTGGAAAAACCTGGAAATAATGTGACAACAAAGGAATGCAGTTGTAGGTTTGATTGCACGCCATTCCCAAATAAATGTAGTTTCCATGTTTGAGGAAGGAATGAGTCTGTGAGTGAGCAGTGGAGTGTCTGCAGTAACCACAGTGAAAATGTGCTTCTGAAGACCAGCTAATATGGAAACAACTTTGCTGTCAGATCTATTAGATCTATGTTTTAGAGGTCAGATTAGAGATATTAATTGTCACATACGCTGTGAGAACACAATGAAATTCTTGTGCCACAGATGTGGGGGCGGATAAGTATACATGAAATAAGATAACATAGTGTATAAATAAATACAATAAATAGTAGCAGAAGAATGGCCTAATATACATAGTGCAAAATACAACTGTATAGACAAATACAGTTTATGAAACATTAGAGAAAAGAAATACAGATAACGGTACACATGTAACATATGGTAGAATTAGACATAAACCAGCAAGTGGGTACAGTACAGGGGAGGTAAGATCAGGTTTCCGAGAATTCTGTGACCTTATGGCCCTTATTAGAAAGAAGTTGTTCCTGACACATTTGGAGAATGTATTTAGGTTCTCGTAGAGTTTACCTGAAGGCAGGAGTGAAAACGGAACAAGCTGGATGGCTAGCATCAGAGATGATGGAGTCAGTAATCCTTAGACATTTTATGGAGTAGATGGACAAAGCTGCAAAAAGTTAGCCCCAATATAACAAAGATCTATGTACTTTGTTACTGGGGTTATTCAGTCAGTAGAGCTTTTCATTAGGCACAGAAAAGCACTATCAAGTTATAATGTTTAGAGCATGGCATGGTGATAATTTCTGGGGGGTAGTAAATGTGGAGTATTCAGCCTTTCATAAAAAAATGCATTGTTTGTTCAGAAATATTGTGCACATTTTGGTGGACCTATGCTAGCTAATTAAGCAGTTCAGCTTTCACTAATTCATTTAGTTAATCTGCCAAGCTGCAAGTGCCAAAGAACAATCATTGTCTGAGAATAACTGAGGAATTTTGTAGCAATCATGTGAATTCAAGGACACAGTTTTATTTTACAAATTGTCTTTATATGTGTGAATCTCTTTCTAATGAAAAAAAAAGAACTGTAGAATTCAGTGTTCAATATTTATATATATAATTAATAATTTTAACATTATGCTTTGGCCTAAATTCACAGAGACACTGCATGGGATGAATTAATGTATCACTGGATGCAAAATGTACGTGGTTACTCAGTTGACAAGCAGTTGCCATGGAAAAATTACAGGCCCATCAGGGCAGGAAAGGGATAAAAAGATCTGTACTAGCTTTCTTTACCCTTGAAAACAAAGGACAGAGTCCTGAATTTGCTTATATGGTTCCCCAAATTGCCTTGTAAAATCTTCTTAGTCAACAATCATTTGATTTAGCATGTATCAGTTGAAAGTGCCTTTGCAATATTGAGCTACTTTCATTTGATATTTTTACCTACTGAACATGCAGAAAGAAGAAACTCAGAAGCATACACTTAAAATAATTATGATATTTTTTAACAGTTAGTCTAAAGTAGACTAAATCTGTTGTTAGAATTAAGAGTCCAAGACATCATAAAGGTTTGGGGCAGCCACCCGTATATTGGTTTTCCTAGCTGCAAAAGGGTTTCTAAATCAGAAGCACGATGTGCATATCACAGAGTCCAAAACAGAACTGACTATAGTAGCCCAAGATTGGGGCTTTAAAGGTCTGGAGAGGAACTGATGTCTGCAAAGGGGCTTGAACCAGAAGTGACGTCAGCAATGGGGCTGGTTTTGGAAGTGACGTCATCAAAGGGACCGGCTTCGGAAGTGATGTCATCAAAGGGGCTGGCTTCGGAAGTGACAGGTTTTCCCGGGAAAGGTCTGTAGGGAACTGAGAAAGACAGTCAGTGCACTCCACCACCCCCTGGTCGGATGTTTTATTACACTTACTCAGACCCTTTAGCTGCCTCCTACTCGCACGTGTGTGACACTGTTTATTTAGTATTTTCCCCGATCCAGTTCTGTTTCCTTATACTTCTAAATTGTCCTTATCAAATAATTACTTACAAAAAAGGTTATATCTTCAGACACACATAAGAGTCAACTGATTTAATATTAAATGCTGTGGGTCCACATACATTTACTAGTTAATAGAAATTAAAAATACTAATTAGACCAGCTTCCATTGTAGGCCTCAATGAAGCTTGGATGCGAGATGGACAAAAATGTTAAAAAGCTTTCTAAATGTATTCAAAAATTTATCAGCATCAGAAAAGAGAACAACTTTGACAGGTTACACATGCAAAATGAATATGGGAAGGATGGACAACATCTGAAAAAAAGGTAAAATATGTGACTGTTTTGTCTTGTAGGGTCCTATAGTGACCCTATTTTCCCCTTTATACTCTTTATTGTGTAGACCTTAACAAAATGTCTAAAATCCCATACATTTACCACTCTGTGGTCAACAACTTAAACACTTTTTCCCACCCTTCCCTTATACGTCTATAGCCTAAAGCAATAAGACAAAGAAATAGGCAGGAGTTAAGTTAAACATTTAATTATGTATTATTGATAATATGCCCAGAAATATTAGGGAAGAAGAGAACAATGTGAATGTTGGCAAACCATACCATTAACCTAAGTAGCCAGGCATCTTGCATGCATAGGCAAGATAGAGTTGTCTTCATCATAAACTTCTCTTCATGGCTAGATGGTGAGAAAGACAGGTTTAATTCAAGGTGACCAACTTTATACCAACTTTATACCATTCTTATCACATACTGTATCATGAACAAATAAGGCATCATGGTATAGAATGGCCTCTGATTCAAAGCCAATCATAAACAGCCATACATCAGTGCAATAGAACTAGTTTACCTGTCCCTTCCTGACCATTTCCCTGTGAAAGCACTCAGGTACAACTCATCCCCCAGTTGCTTCGTTTAGTCAGTTTATGGTCTTCCAGTGGCAAATGGCTTATAGCCTTCAAGTCCCAATACAGTCACCCTTGTCAAACTGTTTTGATACATACTCCATCTACCACTGCCATAAATTTCACATGTCGAGTCAGTCTTTTGGGTAGGTTAGGTAAACATGAAAGCACTGCTGTTCTTATCAATAAAGTAAAACATACCCTCAAAATACTATCTAATATTGAATTTGCTTTGTCTAGCTTACAGATAAAAACATACAAAATATTTATCAACTTATAGGCTAGAAATACACTCCACTAAAATGACCCAAAGTAGGGTCGTGATTGATTTTTGTTCAAACATTTCTATATTCATTCAAGATAACTTCCCACCATTCACTGCAACTTTTTAAAGATATCAACTGACTATAGTTTTAAGCCACCCTTGAAAGGTTTTGAATCATCTTTATAACATTCCCAGTAAGAAGCTTCACTTGCTGTACCCTTTAAGCTGGGTGCTGCAGCACTTTTAGCACACCTCTCCCATTATTACGAATCTCATAATGATTCATGGCTGAATGAAGTGAGAAGCTGCTATGAGGTATACTATTGAAAATAAAAAGTATATTATAGAGATATTTTTCAGTTTTTAAGGTACATAAACTCTACTCACTACCACAGTACTTGCTGATTTATTCAATGTAGCTATGAATAGATTAGTGAATAGATGAAAGATTTACAATTCATTTCTCAGAGAATAGCAACATTTTTTACAACATATAACAAATATGCCTTATGTGCATTAAATATATATGTAGTTCATTTGTTTGTAAACAAAGTTACAAAAAATAAAGGGGCCACAGATTGACCATTGAATTAAGATTCATGTAGTTGCTGGTGCTGCTCCCTTCCAGTTCTAAAAAAGCTGCCTAGGAATATTCTCATATTCTCTGTCTGTGTTTGCCTGTTTTTTTTGACCTGGTACTCAGATTTTTCTCCCATATTTCAAAGATGTCAACTAATCTTTCTCGTGTCCATTTTCTAACTTGCTTATTCATTCTAGGTTTGCAGGGAGGTGAAGTCACTTGCTGAAGCCCTGAACAGGAAACAAATCCGGAAAGGCTATTCGATACTGTGTCTACAGCCTGCTTTTGGGTGGACATTCAGGTTATCTGTCTGTCTTTCCCAGGCTAAGCAGTTACAGATCTGAAAGCAATGGTGACATTAGGGTTCTTATAATTCAGTCAAAAGTTCCAGACACAAGGGCCTAGATGGGGTTTTAACAGGTTTGGTTACCTTTAGTTGGCATGTAGCACCTATAGGTGACATTTGCACCCTGCAAAACCCTTTAATAAAACCACTAGGTTGACACCTCCTCCACTAATTAACCTCTCAGACCAGAAAAATGTAAGAATCTACGCCATATTATTATTAAAAAGTTTTATTGTATCTACTAAAAGACAAAGCACAATATATTAATAAAGATTAAATGAAAATAAGATATAATATGTCAGCTTGCTGTCTGCTTTGATGCATAGCCTCTATAATACAGTTAAAGTATAAGTAAATAAAGACAAAAAATAGTCCTACAGTAATTCAACAATATTGGCACAGATTCTGCCTTTCTCTTCTGTTTTCCAGACGGACATTACTTCTCAATCAAAAGTAATGCTTATTTATCTTATATCTTGTAAAAACTTTGTCTAGACTTTTGTTATAATCCATCTATTTATCTTTAGATGTCTTTATCCTAAAAAGGGCATTCCATTCTGCGGTGATGCTATACTTCCCTTTTTTTAATGTTAATGATATATATATCATATATGTTTTATATATATAAAACACAGATAATTAAAAATAAATAAATGTGCTTATATTATTAATACATATTAATTGCATTGATCTATATGTTATATCACTAACATCTTAAAAACCATTTAAAAACATTTTTTCAGAGACAGATATTTTATTAAAATGTCTTTGTTCAAAAGGTCAATTGAAGCTGCATCCCAGAACAATGGAACTTATCCTTAATGGCCAAAGATTTCTGTGTGTTCTACCAGAGATTCAATAGTCAATACACAATGCTCACTAGAGCCCACCCTCTCATCTTTGATGGTTGAAAACAACAGTTTTAATTTCAAGACATAGCCATTGAAATAAATAAATAAAGAAATTATTAAAATAACTATATAAAGAAATAAGTGTAGCTGCATTTGTCTCAAATTACCAAGGTCCTGCAGCTTTTAGGTTGATTCATTGGACAGTTCTGGCAATAGTGTGATGTGTTTTCAAATAATTCCGCAGACCAAATATCTTTGTTTTAAAAGTTTTAATAAAACCCAAAGCAAAACACTTCACACAAAAAATAGAAAAAAAATGATATTAAAGAAAAAAAAGTTCTGTTTAAGGCTTATTTATCTTCTTTGGTCATACAGTCGTAAATTAAAATGTTCATATTAAAATGGTCAGAAAACTGTATCCCAATCTGTTATTTGCAAACTTATCTTACATGCTAGCAATGAGACTATTTCCTCTCTGGCCTAATTAGCACTCAGTTTTACAGATATAGCCTTTTTTTTTTGTTCTTTATTTCACTTTAGGCAATTCCTTGTATTAGGAATTTGTTAGTTTTCGCATACCCCTTGGGGTCAGCCATCGTATAGCACACCTGGAGCAATTGAAGGTCAAGGGTCTTGCTCAAGGGCCCAGCAGAGTAGGATTTCTTTTGGCAGTGATGGGGATTCGAACCGGCAACCTTCTGGATACCAGCACAGATCCTTAGCCTCAGAGCCACCACTCCACCCCGAAGTTCCGAAGTTCCAAAGTTCCAAAGTCCCGAAGTTCCAAAGTCTCGAAGTTCTATTTTATGTTAAATTAGAGGGGTAAAGACTATACAATATTGTAACTGTAAGAAACTGATACAGTGGATACTCGGGTCACGACCGTAATTCGTTCCAAAACTCTGGTCACAACCCGATTTGGTCGTGACCCGAAGTAATTTCCCCCATAGGATTGTATGTAAATACAATTAACCTGTTCCAGACCGTACAGGCTGTATGTAAATATATATTTTTTTTGCACAAAAATAGTTAATTATACCATAGAATGCACAGTGTAATAGTAAATTAAATGTAAAAACATTGAATAATACTGAGAAAACCTTAAACAGAGAAAACTAACATTGCAAGAGTTCACGTTATAGCCTTACAAACCACTCGCTGTAAACACTTTTTTTTTTTTTTTTTTTTTTTTTTTATTAATTTTATTACAATCCATACAAAGCAATCAAGTTTTTACAAAGAGAAAAATTAAGAACAGATCGATCCCACTTTTTTTAATGAGTTTTAAGCACAGGGAAAAAAAATGAACATTTGAAAAATCCATAATTTATACAAAAAAAAAAACATAAACAACCAAGAAAACTAACCTTGCATGAGTCGAGTTTTGGCATGAAGGAGGTGAGGAGGAACTGGTTGGAGTGGTGATTACAATTTTGAGGTAAAGTCCCACTGCGAAATGCACGTCTGACCGAGAACAATGTACTGTACAGGGATACACTGAACCCGTGCGTAAATCACTGGCGCGTATGAACCGGAAGGGAAACGAAATAGAGCACAAAGAGTTCACAGCGAATGCACAGGGAGAGTCTAAATACGTGCAGAAATCATTGGCGCATATGAACCGGAAGGGAAACTGGCTTGTTCGTCACACGAGTGTGTGCTCGTGAACAGATGCAAAAGTTTGGTGAACTTTTTGATCGTAACCCAATTTGTACGTGTTCAGAGACATTCATGACCCAAGGTTCCACTGTATTCTATTATTGAAATTAACCAATTCTAAAGTTAACATTAAATATTCTAAGATTGGCTCTTACAATAAACAAGACACATATTTCATGAAATGTATTTATGCTTACATATCATTGTGTTTTAATTTATAAAATTGTCACATTTCACAATACATTTTTTTAAATATTTATTTTGTCCAAAAAAATAACCATTTAGTATTTAAAGGAAAACTCCACCCAAAGATCATATTTTTGATATGTTACTTAACCCATTTTTTTGAAAAACCATAGACAAAGTCCAAGCCAAACCTTGACAAAGAGTCAAAGAAGTCAGTATTTGAAGAGGAATTGCAGTATTTATATTGTTTTTCTTTGAGATGTTATTTTCTGGCTATAATCACTCTTCATTTTTGCTTTGCTTTATACAAAACATATATTTTGATATCTTTGATCAGTTTGAGCCATTATTCTGAGTTGTCCAACATCTAAATAGTACTCTTCTGCTCTTCTTTTACAATATAATTAAGCAAAAAATGTGAATTCCAAATAAAACTCTTACTACAGAGAAAAAAAATCAATGTAAGTTCTGGAAACATCTTAAAAGTCTGTTTCTATTCAGTAAATACAGAGAACACTTTTTATCTTTTAAATCTCACAGCATGGCTTTAAAATGTCTTGGTAAAAAGATGTTAAATACTGTATAAAACTCACTATGTTGTGTATTAAACTTAAACCACAAATCACTGTAACAAATGTCAACTTTTAAGGCTTTCAAACTTATTTGGGCAATTACCTCTGATCAGAGGCACACACTTGTGCATGACATTTTAAAATTGTTAAAAGAGTGCATTTTTAAGGTTCCCTTTGGATAACCTGGAAAGGTGAGAATAAAGTAATGCAGATGCCAGGCAAAATAAATATGTCTTTTTTTAGACGTGACATTAAAAGGCAATGTGCAAGTGGGCTCAGTCATTGTGGACAAACTCTTAGAGCTCTAAAAGCACAAAATATATTTCTGAGGAAGCGCTCAGCATAGATCAATAGAAGCTATTGTAATACCGCATGTAGAGGTTCTTAAGCCTTTTAGCATCTTTACCTAAAACAACCCCACTATCTGTTTGGTATCTACTCAATTTTATTATGATTTTATTTTTAAAAAAATACATAAAATGTAAGAATTCTTAGAAAAGGCAAAACACAGAGAGATTTAGAGCAACCCCCTTCCAGGTAGGTTGGGCATACAATGGGTGTCAAAAATGGGGTAAATACAATGCACAAAAAAGAACACAAGTAATTCTCTTCACAGAGGTGGACAGCCATTCTGTCACTGCCACCTCAATACAATAATACAGTGGAATCTCGGTTCAGCACCATAAATCGTTCCAAAACTCTGGTCGTAATTTCCCCTATTGGATTGTATGTAAATACAATTAATCCGTTCCAGACTGTACAAACTGTATGTATATATATTTTTTAAAGATTTTTAAGCACAAATATAGTTAATTACACCATAGAATGCACAGCGAAATAGTAAACTAAATGTAAAAACATTGAATAGCACTGAGAAAACCTTGAACAACAGAGAAAACTAACACTGCAAGAGTTCGCGCTATAGCGGTACGAACCGCTTGCTAAAACACTTTTTTTTAATGAGTTTTAAGCACAGGGAAAAAAAATGAACATTTGAAAAATCCGTAATTTAATAAACCACCTAGAAAAGTAATATTGCAACAATGCACACTACGAACTGATCATTGTAAACAGAAGTGAAGTGGAGGTTAAAATCCAAAAGAAAAAAGTCTTCATTAAATACAACGAGGTTAAAATCTTCAAAAAAAACTTCAGATAAGAAGGATACGTTTGTAGATCTCAGTGTCTATACCCAAAAATATATGTATTTTGTGATTTCTTACCAAGTATTATTGGATTGTAGTGCAGTAAACATATCTTAGCAGTTCTCCAGTTGTTACAGTTAAGCAGTGACCATCACTTATACTTTCTCATCTTGAGTTAAACATACAAGTAATACTCAACAAACCATGACAGATTCACATCTGGATACATGTTTATTATGCTAGACAGCTATCAACCCTATTGTAGTGATTCACATGTGGTTTTCTTATTTCACCTTACATGATCAACAGACTTACTGATTCCAGAGACCAGTTTTCATTGCTTTATATGACAGGAGAAACTGTGTGGTTGTGAGTCAATGTGTAACATAACCTAATACCCAAAAATGTACCTTATCAGACATCTATGTACTTCTAATACAAATGTTTCTAATATTCTCCAGAGAATTAGCTGACAGACTAAGCTACCTCTAAAGTATTGAAATCAATTTATTTTTATACAGCATGCTTCCCAGTGAAAGGAAAACAGCGCTACAATTTTTATATGGTTCTGACTGTGACAAATCCATTGATAGTGGGCCCTATTTCAACAACCACCAACCTTTACCACTACATCCACCTTAATGAGATGCTCTTGGGGCTCTGACCCCATCAATATACCTAATCAATTCAATTTGGCCTCATCACACATTTGAAAAGTCCTCGACCTTCTAGTTTTGATCCTTGCTTTCCTGCAAAATGAGCTTTTAGTCTCACTTTTAAAGCAGTTTTTACATTTATGTTATGCTCAAGGCGGCACGGTGGTGCAGTGGTAGCGCTGCTGCTGCCTCGCAGTAAGGAGACCTGGGTTCGCTTCCTGGGTCCTCCCTGCATGGAGTTTGCATGTTCTCCCCATGTCTGCATGGGTTTCATCTGGGTGCACCGGTTTCCTCTCACAGTCCAAATACATGCAGGTTAGGTACATTGACGATCCTAAATTGTCACTGGTGTGTGTGTGTGTGCCCTGTGGTGGGCTGGCACCCTGAATGGGATTTGTTCCTGCCTTGTGCCCTGTGCTGGCTGGGATTGGTTCCAGCAGACCCCCGTGACCTTGTGTTAGGATATAGCGGGTTGGATGATGACTGACTGACTCAGGGTACAATCCCTTGTTAACACTAGAATTACCAGAGCCTACGAAAAAACTCCGTCCCACCTTAAAACGCTTCGCACCTCTCCGTCAGTGTCTTTTGTCCTTTAAATGTGTTGATAAGCTGCAAACAGCAACCAGCCTGCTATCACATCCCCCCACCACGCACTGTTTTCTCAGTTCAAGTCTGTTTACCTTCATGTCAGTTGCTTAGAGTTGTATAGAGTGAGAAGTCAAGCAAAATGACACTTCTTATAAATACTATATCATTATTCGGAACACTTGCATTTCATGTGTGTTCCGTGTCTACAACGATCTATGTCAACACATCGTTAAAACAGAAACATTTTTCATGTTTTAGCAATAACTGACAAAATGTAGACATGAAGTGTATAATGTGTGAAAATTAATTTCAAATATCAAAGAAACACTTTCACAAAAGGTACAAATATAACAGAACAAATGCGCTTTGTGGCATCCGGCCTGGGCTGGAGCCCGGCTGGGACGCCCAGGAGGACCGGAGGAGGGCTTGTACCTCCTCCAGACCACGAGGGGGCGTCCGCCCTGGTTATGTTGGGGGCCACGGGTAAAGAGCTTGGAAGCCCAGCCCTGTAGGGACCCGTGGCCACTGCCAGGCGGCGCCCCGGTGCCTGAACAACCCTGGAGCCCAGCACTTCCGCCACACCAGGAAGTGCTGGGGGGAAGACGACAGGAGACACCCGGACGGCTTCCGGGTGCGCAGCCGGCACTTCCACCATACTGGGGCGTGTCTGCGGAGGAGTGCCGGGGAGCAGCTGGAGCCCATCCGGGTTCCTATTTAAGGGGCCGCCTCCCTTCAGTCGAGAGTGGAAGTCGGGTGGAAGAGAGACGGAGCTGGAGAGAGGACTGAAGGCGGCCAGGAGAAGGAAAGGCACAAAGGACTGTGAGGCCTGGACATTGGGGGAACGGTGCAAGAGGCACTGGGGAGTGCACTGTAAATATTATAAAATAAATGTGTGTGTGGTGAACTTAAGATGTCCGTCTGTCTGTGTCCGGGTTCAAGTCCACAGCTTCCATTCAAAAATACAACTGCAGAAAAAGAACCCGCGTTAGGGTGTGACATTGACACGCATTTGCTACACCAGCTTTGGTGGCGCAACGGTATCAACTATTGACTGATAATCAAAGCTTCACGGGTTCTATCCAGGACGAGTCTATTTTGAGAAGCGAGCTGCTTGTATTCTTACTATTTTAGAATAAAAACATACATTTGATTCCAGTCTGTAACTTCCGGTGTAATTTATGATACTTGTAAAGGTTAGCTTTGTTTTTTTTTTTTATTCAGTTTTATTCTCTCAGCCGCATCCACGATCCCAACTCCCCCACCCCCACATTTGACACTGCTGTTTTTACATAGATGCGCTATAACGTTTACCCATTTACCTTTATTTATTTACTTACTTCCTACAAGTCACAAGTAGAGTGTAGAGCTTCCCATGTACATATACAAAGTACAGCGATGGCAAAAGTGCATTTTTGATCCAATGTAGAACCGTCGTCATGATTTGAGTTTACCTCTGTTATAGCGAGTCTATGTGAAAACAGCAGTGTCAAATGTTGGGGGGAGGGGGGTTGGGATCATGAACGAGAATCTATACTAATAAAAGGCAAAGCCCTCACTGACTGACTTATCACTAATTCTCTAACTTCCCGTGTAGGTAGAAGGCTGAAATTTGGCAGGCTTATTCCTTACAGCTTACTTACAAAAGTTAAGCAGGTTTCATTTCGAAATTCTACACGTAACAGTCATAACTGTCGACAACGTCGACAACACATTGAACACATTTTATAAGTGGTCAGAAACTTGTAAATAACTCATGAAAGAATAAAGTTACGTTAAAACCAAGCACACCATTATTTTTCTTGTGAAATTCCCAATAAGTTTGATGTGTCCCATGACCCTCTTCCTATTGAAAAAACAAAAGTTGGATCCAAAATGGTCGACTTCAAAATGGCCACCATGGTCAACACCCATCTTGAAAAGTTTCCCCCCTCACATATACTAATGTGCCACAAACAGGAAGTTAATATCACCAACCATTCCCATTTTATTAAGGTGTATCCATATAAATGGCCCACCCTGTAGGCACAGAACACACATGAAATGCAAGTGTTCCAAATAACGATATATAGTATTTATAAAAGGTGTCATTTTGCTTGACTTCTCACTCTATACAACTCTAAGCAACTGACACGCAGGTAAACAGACTTGAGCTGAGAAAATAGTGCGCCGGTGGGGGGATGTGATAGCAGACTGCTTGCTGTTTGCAGCTTATCAACACATTTAAAGGACAAAAGACGCTGACGGAGAGGTGCGAAGTGTTTTAAGGTGGGATGGATCTATGAGTTTTTTCGTAGGCTCTGGTAATTCTAGTGTTAAGCATTTTCAGCCAGTGACGTTCTCCCCTCACCTATCTGTGACCCAGCAGCAACCAACTGGATCACAAAACCAACATTATAGAGTACTCTTAGAACTGATTGATTTTTACTTTTTTACATAAAAGCATAGAAACCATGGTAACACTTCAGGTACTGCAAAAATGCATCTATTAATCATTTACTCTTATGTAACAAGACCTTAAAAAAGGCTACTAACACTTATAAAACATCATTAGTTGAGTTATTATGTCTGTGCTGTGTAGCATGATGGTAAAATCACTCATTGATGTGAAGGATCACAGGTCTTATAGTAAATGTGTAACATCAGGAGTAATTTGTCTCAGTTAAGTTATCTCAGAGCAATCCAAAGTGAAGTTTTGTTAGTAGACCGCTTTGCATTGATAAATAAACACATTACTGATGCTTTGTAAGAGTTATGAGGACTCAAACAAGTGTATGTTATGGTCTTGTTACATAGAAGTAAATACTGTAAGTAGTAGGTGCATTTTAGCAGTACCTAAACTAAACTGTTACCAAAACCATTACCACCAGTTGTTGCTTGTCCCCTTCCATTCTCTTTTTGTTTTGGTATTTTTCTTTGAGCTTTGTTTTGAGCTGAGGAAAGCAGACTTTCATATTATTACGTACTGGATCTAAGTGAGATGAGCATTGACTTTGCCAATTCCTGTTAAGTTACAGCTAGAGTCTCCCCCCGCTTATATTTAATCACATTTTTTGTTAATTATGAATTATTATTATTCATGTTTTTCACTCATTTCTATTGGTTTTGTTTATAACTCATCTAATAACTGCCATCTATTTAAAAGCTTTATGCTTCCATGTCCTATGTGGCTGCAACCCCAAGAGGCAGGATGACCCTAACGTCACTTCTTCTGAATCTCCCCTCTAGCTTTATATGCCCTCAGAATGGTTATTTGAGTTTGTAGTGGAGTTTTGAAATTTATTTCCTGGATTTTTTTGTTCTGTTCTTGACTGCTAGATTGTGTTTTGGGAATGCTGTGGATTGCCTGTTTTGGCAATCATTTTTTCTCTTTTGACCGTTTTGTTATATATTTCTCTTTTTGTAAAATTAATTCCTTTCAAAAAGCTTCCCTGTTTTCCTTATGGTTGTAAGCAGTCTTTTTATGACTAATCTAACTTTTTGACCATTTTGTGACACTTGTAATAATTTGAATTTTAAAAGTAAGCTCCCCATTGTTAGGCCTGTATTGGCTACACCCTGCAGGTAGCAGTTTGAGAATTTGTAGCCTTGGAGTAAGCCTCTTCTTGGCTGGCCACTGAATGTCCAGGCTTGATTTTGTGGCTTATTTTGGAAGGCCTCATACTCTTTCCCCATGTTAATGACTTTTTTTTTTACAATAATTACTAAGGATAGTGGACTGCCAAAGTGATTTTCTCCTGAAATACCATTTTTTTTCCTAGAAAATATTCTGTTGTGATGGTTAGTTCAGGAATATCACTTTACAATTATTCTATTATTTTGTATTTCAATGTTTTAGTGATAATAGAAGGTAAATTCGTTAGCATTTGGATGTGAAATGAGTGAGACAGAGACAGAGAAAGAGGTAGGTAGGTAGGGACGAAGGTTAAAGTTGCATGAGGATTTTTAAGTTTTAACTAAGAAACTCATTGCAATGTAAGACAAAACATTTTGAAAGTTAGCCTCTTTGTTCACAGAACACTTCAGTCCAAGCGAAACAGTTCAGAATTCCAGGTTTAACTCTAGAAATGGGAAAGCAGTGAAAATGGTTTTAGAATACAGTATATAATTGTTTAAATAAAATAGGCTCATGATTATTATGGAATTTATAAGAAACAAGTGTTTGGTGGCAAACTGGTTTATTGAATCCTTGAAAGACTTCAATGCAGAGTATCACTACTGCCAGAATTTTAGACGCCCCTGTTGTTATGAACTGCGGTCATGAACATGGCAAAAAGGATATAAGGCCAACTAAAAGTCTGAAAAAGGAGGCCAGGACCTTCACAGTCCTGACGAGACATGGCCTTACCCCAGATAGAAGGTCCCAAACTACTACTTTCAGGCTTTGGCCTAAATAGGCCCAAAAAATATCTCTGCCCACAGAACATAAATAACATATGAAGACATAGTGCATGCATATTAAATGATAAATACAGATTACAGAAATTACATAAAAACATGAAAAATAATAAGTCAAAATTAACAAGAACATACATTAAATAGAAAATAAATGTAAGCTTTAGATTAAACCCTGGTTGAAACATAACACCCGTACAGAATTTTTCCCTGCCTTAAGCCATCCTCCAACATATTTTTTCAGGCATATATAAAAATCAACTATAAAATCACAGACATGCAGAGAGCTTGAATGGGACAGGTGCTGAATCATAATAACAAGGCCAGTATGTTACAGGAGAAAATTTGTAATAAATTTATAAAATTCATTCTAGTTTTGCTGCTTCGATTTCAGAGTCCATGCCATACTATTCACAAAGAGCAAATTAAATAATTACTCCATGTTCGCTTTTTTCAATTGGAGAGTTCCTCTTCAAAAGCAAGGTACACAAGTGGCTCAAACACGGCACTTAGAGCAAAAAGAGCAGGTGTTCAGTCACCTTCAGCAACCAACATATTTCTGCAGTTCATCTTTGAATTGTGCTCCATCAAAATATCTGACAAAAACACACAGGTGTCTCACGGCTATGCTGTTGGCAAATTTATCAATGGCTAGGTATACTGTATGTGACTGACACCATTTATTCTCTGACTTTGGATATTCTCTGGCAAACATGAACATTGCATGTAGACACTGCAGCAAACACATACGTGTTTCACATATTCAATAACTGCATTTATCAATTTATCAGTGGTTCCAATACAGTGCTTATAATGCATCTTTTAACTCCTCCAAATCAGTGAATTCTTTTTTATTCTTACTGCAATCAATATCCACATAGCTTGAAGGGAAGACCTTGTTGCTGATTCTTGTTTAGTTTATGAATGGATATTTTCCTGCTGTGATTAGTACTTGCTTTTAAGGAAGCAATGAAAACAATTCTCTTTTAGTATAAACTGCTATATATACTTTCATTCAATCAGCACCCTTCAAACATCCAACATGACAGTGCGAGCTTAAGCATCAGCTTAATTTATTTTTGAGTAGTTTATTTATTTATTATTAGTCATTGTTAATTAGAAGCTGGCATACAAACCTTGTGATTTGTCAACTTTTATTAGGTGTGATTTAGCACTTGGCACATAACAGTACATGCAGACTTTACTAAAACTCATACAGTAAATGCATACTGAAATGTTTACATTGTATACTAGGATTTAGTCTCATCCACTGTATATGGATACTTTTAACAATTAAGCTTTATGGAAATTACTTAAATTATTTAGTGTGCCAGGCATTGGCAATTAAGGAATAGTTAAACTACTGAGAATATTCAGAATTTGAGTGTAGCATGCTTTAAGCTTTTTCAAAGTAACATCTCAACTCAGAGGGAGTACACTAGTAAGAATGATTAGTCTTAAATCACACCTCACAAGCTTTTTCATGATCTTTTTGTGCAACTGCTTGACTACCATCGATGTGACGGTGCTTCTGAAGATATTTTAGCTCTTGGGTCTATAGCATTCTGTGACTGAACTCTTCCTTTAGTCCTGCAATTATAAATAACTGGTCTGTTTTAAAAACATTAGATTAAATTCAAACTACCTCAATATTACTGTTTCCTTTTCTCACCTTGTGAAATGCTAACCTACAAGATACTCAGATCTGGACTACTCCATAGTTGTGAAGGAGGTCTTTTATCTTGGCTCTTGCTGTGCCTCACTCCCCTTGTCTGAACTGGTGTCTTGTGGTGAGTGAAGTGGGAGATCGTCCATTGTCTTCCCTGATCACTGTTTGAAATCTGCTAGGAGTACATTATAAATTCTGCCTAATAAAAAAATGACAGTAAAAAAAAAAACAAACACAAATCCTGGAAGCAGCTTATGTAATAAGAGAATGGAAATCACACAAGTGCAAAAAGCAAATCTGAATCTGCTCCAAAGCTTTTTAACAAGCAATAAATTAAAAGGTCATTATTTCATCAACTGCATTTACACAACAACACTCACTTGTGAGGGAATCTGCCTGACTAAATAAAACTAAGATGCTCTCATTGGCATAACTTGTGCATTTAAAAGCTCTGGCTAATTATTATTTTTTTTATTATACTTACACAATGCAATTTCTTTCTACAATTTTTTCTTCACATTAATATTAATTATATTTGTTATTATTTCTTTGTTGCCAAATATTACTTAAAAGGTGGTGTAGTATATAAGCACTGATTTGGACAGACTACTGGTTCAGTCCTGGCTATTGACACACTTTGTTATCCTGAACAGAACACTTTACTAGCCTATCCTCCAACTGTTAAACACAAAACAAGGAAACAGTTGTATTAAATATCCATGCCCAGGATTAAGTGGGCTCAGAAAAATGGTATGGTATGTTCCTATGAAACACACTTTATAAGCTTGATATGTAAAACAGTATTTAAAAATACATTACATTAAAAATAACATCCATCCATCCACTTTCCTAACCCGCTAATCCATGGCAGGGTCATGGAGCAGCCGAAGCCCATCCCAGCCGTCATCAGGCATAAGAAAGGGACAACACCTGGATAGGATGCCACTGTATCGCGTGGTGAACACACACACAAACATTTGAGATATCTTAAAATGCATACTAAATTATTTTAAGATATCTCATACATTATTTAAGTTAACTCAAAATGCAGAGGAATTTATTTCAAGGCATAGACAGAGGAGAATTTGGGGTTTGAAGTATGCCCCTGCTGCCACCCTGTGTATCTATTTTATAAGAACTGATTGATCATAGACAGAATTATGATTCATGAATGTTCTCACCAATCCACCACCACCCCACACCTCACCCCATTAATTATTAGCTATCCCCTGATTTAAAATAAATTCCAAATACATTTGCAGACATCTCAAGTTGACAAGGTTGTCAATGAAAGCAATCTTGAAATAGAATATTGTCAGATATCTTAAAAATTGTTTTGAGAGATCTCTAAATGTTAGTTCATCTTGTGAAAGTTAGGTAATACTGAAGCTTTTCAGCAGTCTTTAAGATCACAGCTGGTAATCATTTCCTTAACGCCAATTGTTATGCATACTTCCATGTGCTCCCCAGAGCGCGCAGGTGTCAACGTGTTTAGTACCTGGCAGTGTTTAAATAACTAAGTTTGCTCATCTTTAGGTAAGCAGTCAAGACTTTCTCCTTTTGTGAACAGCACACACTATTGCTTCTTGTTACTCTGTTACAGAATGTCAGTTCTTAACGCACTCAGATGAATGGAAGAAAATATACTGTACCTACTGTGCTTGTTAGTATGCTTTTAGCCGGCTAATTATTAGTTATAGTAATATTTGATTGAAGTTATGTGCATTAAAAGTGAGTAAAGTAAAAAAGTTATAAACAGCACTGTCATTTTATAAATGGCTGCAGTGATGCCATATAAGAGACACCTTACTGATTGGTGTAAATATATAGAGTAGCAGAACAATTTATTTCTGTTTCATCATCATCATCTATCTGCAAAAAAGATGTGTTGCACAGAATGTTGTTATAAATGTTACAGCAATTACTGTCCTCACCAAAATGACATTCATTTACACTTTACATTTACACGATGTGATGTGTAAATTGTAAAAGGTCTGACACAGTCTCACTATCATACATTAGATTACATTACTACTCATAGTGTTGATGTTCAAAATGTAATTATCTCTGCTTGGAAAGAACCAATTTCAGATTACTACTTAATTACATTAGTTTTGCTGTTATGTCTGCAAATAAATGCAGAGGTTAGAACAAGAACACTGTGACATGTTTTTTACAAATGCATAAAAATTCATATATAAAGTCATAATATAGTTACATATAAAATCAAAATATCTTACAATGTAGGAAATCATCCCTTTCTACAACATAGCTTATCACACAACGTACTTTCATGGTTTACTTTGTCCATCCATTCAATCATTGAGCCCTCTCAATCTTAAATTGTGACTCTGTTATAGCAACTTTCTGCCAAAGACAATATTTTACAATTTATATTAGTTTATAATATTAGTGCAATGTGTTCTCTCTGCATGCAGCCTTTAGAAGATATTAATTAAAGACACCTTTACTTACTGTATATGCTCTATGTATTAATCAAGCCAAATTATTTTCTGATATTATATAGTATATAAATATATAGATCTTTTGGCACACTGGAAGATAAAAACTACCATTCAGTCCAGAATGAAACTGTCTCTCCCAAGCAACATAAACAGTTAATGTGTTACTGGAGGCAGCAGGAATTTTGATGATTAATTATCAGTAAGATGACCACCCAGGAGAACACCACAATAATGTGGGATTTGAAAAAAAAAATAACTTGGTTAATTAACTTTTCAGTTTTGCCTTCGCCAATATCCATAATTAATCCAATAGTTTAGCAAGGCTCCTATTTTATTTACCTTACCTTTCTCTGTTGTATGAGGCAGGTCTCTGGCCTTTAGACTTACATCATGGTAGCTGAAGCACACTCATTTTAAGAAACAGAACAACAGAATTTATTAATAAGCAATTATTTTAGAAATAAGATAACTGCATATATTGTCGGGAACAGCTCAGACACAGACAGGTAGACATGATTTTATGCACCACAACACGTTTATTTACACTATGTACAAAGGTTGAACACACACACAACCCAGTGCCGCAGCACCAATCACCCAAAAGTCCAGGCCTTTCTTCACAATGCCTTTACTCTTCTGGCCGCTTCTTTCCTCTCCTCCCAAGCTCTGTCCTCTTTCCACCTGACTCCAGCCCTCGAATGGAGGGAGGCGGCCCCTTTTATACACACCCGGATGTGCTCCAGGTGCCTCCCGGCAATCTTCCACCAGCACTCCCCAGTGTGGCAGAAGTACCGGCTCTGCTTCGGGAAGCACTCCGGGTGTCCCTGATCCTCTTCCCCCCAGCACTTCGGGTGTGGCGGAAGTGCTGAGGTCCAGGGCTCCATAGGCATCGGGGCGCCCCCCTGGAAGTGACCACGGGCCCCTACAGGGCTGAGCTTCAAAGCTCTGATCCCGTGGTCCCCAAAGCCACCAGGGCAGTCACCCCCTTGTGGTCTGGAGGAGGCGCAAACCCTCCTCCGGTCCTCCTGGGCGTCCCGGCTGGGTAGCAGCCCCAGCCACTCGCCATAATATATATTGTATATTGACATATAAGATTGGACGCAGACAGACTAGACAGACAAACAGATATCATATAGGCGGGCTGTTTACTGGTACAAGAGTTTAGATGCTGAAGATCTCTTCTTGAAGTGATTAGTGCTTCTTAGCTTTGTCAGACTACTGACACCCAGATTTGGTTTGACAGCTTGGACCTCAGCTTCAGGTTCATAAAGAGGAAAGAATTTCACCTTTTCAGCTCCTCATGGTTTCAGAAGGTCATTTTGCATATTGCCCCATCCCTGAGAGAATCCCAGACAGGTCATTCCAAGGAAATCCCCAGGGTGTTCAGTGTGTGTCCAGCAAATAACCTAGAGAGAGCTCCTTCAGGATGCTGCAGAGAGTTTTAAAGAATGGCTAATCCAATCAGAAGAAGATTCAAAGTCACTTCCAGGTACAAAATTAGTGTCTTTTAATGGGTGAAGTCTGCTGTCCATATCTTAGTTATCACCCCTTGAAATATCGGTCTTTGTTCTTGCTTGAGTCTATTTCGTGTCTTCTGGCTCAAGATGTCTGCAGAGTGGCCTCTGGAGAGATGTCAGTTTACCTCTGATTTACAATTTACAAGAAGCTGGAGTTCAGTCAGCAGAGCTGGATTCCTGCTAAACCAAGGATCAAGGATCTTTTATTGTCATTTGAACATCTATGTGCAGAAATGAAATTCGGTACTCAAGTCCCAGTAATTAAACTGTGCCCCCGATAACTTAAAAAAAAAAAATCAAACTACATAATAAAACGTAGCACTTTAACTCCATAGACTTTGTGATAAATGTATCACAGATCAATGACAAACAGAACGAAATAACATTAATACATAATTACAGTAACATATCTATGGCTAAAATAAATGTTATTGCAGTATGCCCTGTAATTAGCAACAAGTAAAAAAGGTATTAGCAATAGTTTAGTGCATGAGACTACTGAAACAAAATGCAAAGTGTAGTATAAGTCACACATAGTGTACAGTTACATTTAGTGATGCCGTATTCATTAGTCTAATAGCATCCAAGAAAAAGCTGTTCCTCAATCTGTTAGTGCTAACCTATAAACTGCACAATCTCTTGCCTAATGGGAGGGGGGCAGACAGTTCATGTGTAGGATGAGTGACATCTTCTATAATAGAGAAGGCTTTTCTTTTGCACTTGCTGGTGTAAATGTCCTCATTACTGGGTAGGCTATTGCTGATGATCTGCTCTACAGACTTAACTACCTGTTGCATTGCTCTTATGTCTGTGGCCAAGCAGCTGCTGTACCACACCGTAATACAGGAGGTAAGGATGCGCTCTACCACACACTTGTAAAAAGTGGGCCAGAATAGAGGACCACAGACGAGCTCGCTTCAGTTTGTTCAAGAAACAGAGGCATTGGTGAGCTTTGTTTACCAGACAGGCTGTATTGTAGCTCCAAGAAAGGTCTTTTGTAATATGCACACCCAGGTATTTGAAGCAAGTGACAATTTTAACCTTTTCTCCATTGATATAAAGGGGGAGAGGACGGAGGGTGCCAGTCTGCCGGAAGTCCACAACCATTTCTGTAGTTTTCTTGACATTGTTGCTAAGGTTATTGTCCTTAAACCAAGCCTCCAGTATAGCCACTTTCATCCTGTATGCTGATTCATCATTATAAGTGACAAGTTCTGCCACCACTATGTCATCTGCAAATTTCACTATGTCATCATAGTATACAGTAAGGGGCTCAACTGCCGGTGTTGAAAATGATGGTAGAATATATATTGACATGGATTCTGACTGACTGGGGCCTGTTTGTTAGAAAATCCAAAATCCAGATGCAAAGTACTGAGTTTAATCCAAGTAGGGACAGTTTGTTCACCAGAATTTGGGGGATGATGGTGTTAAAGAAAGAGCTAAAATCCAAGAAGGGTAATCTGTCGATGCAGTCCTTTCCCTCCAGGTGGGTGAAAGCCAGATGAATCACAGAAGAGATGGCAATCAGCAGTGGAGTGGTTCTTCCCATAAGCATATTGAAGGGGGGTCCACTATTACATTGGCGGCCTTTTTTATATCCACCATTACCAGCCTCTCAAAGCACTTTGAGATTATATGTGTGAGAGCTACCAGATGGTAGTCATTCAGACAAGACACTGTAGAGCTTTTCGGTACTGGAATGATAAGGCATGTTGGTACAGAAGACTGGGACAGTGAGATGTTAAAAATGTTAAATCCTCTTTCTTAATAGGACTGGGATGCCATGAAAGCCTAGCAGAACATGCAAACAACATATTAAAGTAGCAACTTGTGTCAAGCCCAAACACCAGTCTAATTTAAAGAAGATGGGTATTACCGTGTCTACAAAGGGCACAGTGCACCAAGTGATACAGGATAAGATGACACACAGGATACGCATGGAGAATCATACCAGAACTGTTATCTATTATAATAATAATAATAATACATTTTATTTATATAGCGCCTTTCCCATGCTCAAGGTAGTCAAGGTAGTCAACATGATCTTTCTGTACTGAACGAAGAAGTAGCATTCCTTGCATTTTATTGGCGTCAGATATGTTTTAACGCTATTTCCAATGTTTTTCATTTCTTTATTACTCAGTGGACATGGCTAAGTGATACTAAAAGGTTGTTGCCACATACTGTCATAAATCTAGACAGCCCTGGCCCACTAGTGAAAGCTCAGCCTAAAAACCAGATCAGGCCAAAGATGAGCTGAAGAGACTCAGATAAACAAATGACTTTTAGTGATATACCTGTCAATTTGGGAAATTTAAAAACTGAGTCTGATTTTCTGAACATGAAGGTTTCAGTGTCAATTAATGGCAACACATCCTTGTGAATTTATGTATAAGAGACTGAACTTTTGAACCACTATATTTTTTTAAATAACAGACTGAAGGGAAGTGGTACACCACCATAGAAAGAAATGTCCAGGGTAGAACAAAAATGAAGCAATGGATGGGAGGATCTGAACACTAGGGCACAAAACATTTCTTATATAAACAGAATAAGATTTGTAATAGAGCAGAATCATCTTGAAGATACAGAGAAAATGTTGAATCTCTGCCATTATTGCTAAACTGCTGTAAGAATTTCATTTTTCTATTATTACCATTTTTGCATTTAATCTTTGAATTTTGCATTGTATTCTAGTGCTTTAATAAATACATTAAATGTTTTTACTATTAATGTGGTCTAGATTCTTATATTTGTTTATCTCATAGATTCAGGTGCATGGGGTATCACTTTAGGGGTTTCATTGAAGGGTTAAACAGGGTTAGGGATGTTAAATACAGGTCTGTGAGAAAATGGCCTGCAACAGGTACCCGAGCTTGATAAAGTCTCAACACCAAGTACTAGGAGCAGCGATCTGAAAATGGATGGTGAACCTTAAAGGGCCCTAAGGTCACCAGTGCCTCCATATCTCTTACCCCTTAGCCTGTAAAAGAGGGCTGGATATCCTGGGTATCCATCTAGGCCCGATTCTAGACAGTACATTGCTGTATGATTTCACAGCTGTAATTTTTAACAGAAGAAAACTGGAAGATCAACAAGTTATTTTAGTTCAATTTTTAGGTGTGTTCGCATATAATGTGAGAAGCACCTACTGTGACAGCCATGTCTGTCTGTCAGTCTCTCTATTTTCATGAAACAACTCGGGCCCCCATGGACAGATTTGGATTCAATTCTTCCAAGAAATTTGTCAAGACAGTTTTGTAGTATACCTCAAACAGATCATGCTGTACAATGTTTTAAAACTTCAAAATCCCTCATTGAAAAGCATAGGAAAATCTGGAAACTTGCCTGTTTTACAACTGAGAAATGTTCTGGTGCACTATAACTATGAATTTGTTTACCATTTCCAGATTTTCTTGAGAGTGGTCACATCAACTTGTATGTTTTGTATATTTTCCTTTTTTTCTCATGTAACACCCAACCTGATGCCCAATTCAAGTGAGTCAGACACTGGGGAGCACACCCGCCCACAAACAGTTCATACAGCTACATCTTCTTCTGCTGCTTTAGGAAAATTAACTATAAAAATAAAAAACAGTTGCTTTTCTGGAAACAAATAGAAGAGGAAAGCAATTACGTAAGCAATAGTTGTGCTACCTACCCATCTAAGATGGGTTGAAATTTAAGTGACTAATGTAGACCTCAGGTTTAACATTTACAGTGTACCTTCTATTGCAAGAAGCCAAGCCTAGCAGATAATGAAACTTGCTATTTAATTATTTGGCTAGTTAGTGCTTTCCTTCTTCCAAGATGAATTTGTATCACATTGTAGATTTTTAATTTTCTTAGAACATTATCCATATGTTTTGTGTTCTAGAACAGATTTGTACCTCCGGGTGCTTCCCTTCTCCTACATTCATTTCAAAACATTTTGATAACACACATGCTTCATGATGCATACACACAGCTTTAAATGGAGGCCCATTAGCTGAAGAGCTAGTGATTCCTTTGACTTTTGAATCCTATTTTTAACTGACGGCTGGTTAAGAAAACAGACAACAATTAAAACCATCGCAGTTGAGTATCCCTGTTATTTTGTAATGTAGTAAGTAATAAAATGCATTGCACTTGTCATTTTGAAAGATGGCACATCGCAACTGTTTATAGTGATAAAATGTATTACCACAAATGTTTGTGAGGTGCTATCTCTTGTAATGAGAAATGCAATGCACATGACTCTACCACATGCCATGTGGTATGGGATTTGTAAAAACAGGAATGTTTGTCATGCACAATCTGTTGGAATGCTAAATGCAATGCATTTTATTGCTACAAATGTTTGTGATGCCCTATCTGTTGGAGTGACAGACATAGCAACCAAATGGATATACAGATACACAGTTTGTGATGGTGTGTGTCAGTTCCATGTTACTGGGTCCCACCAGGAGCCTCTGAACCTAACACTGGCGATAATCATGACTGGGATGAGCTTGGCAGATGAGGACAAAACACACACAAGGGGTAGTTGCAAAAGGTTCTAGGAGATGGTAGGACCTTAGTGAACTTCAAAATTGGACTTGATGTTATTTAGTGAACTTCAAAACTGGACTTGATGTTATTTTGAAAGAATTAAATGGATAGGACTGGCAAGATTTGTTGGGATGAATGAACTGTTCTCATCTAATTTTTTGGAATGTTCTAATTAAAGTTTGTGTCCCTCAGAAAGAGTCACGTAGCAGTACAAAATACAACAGACTGAGCTGGGACTAAAGTTTATCCATGCCAAAAGAGCCTCTTTTGCTTCTGTGTATCTTCAGACTGAAATTAAAATCTTTAACATCAGTGTCACTTTTCATATAACTATTATCCAATATATCTGTTTTTAATTAATTATAGAATTTCAATGAATTACTGGGTTATTTCAACTTACTAGTATTGGTCATTTTGTATTAATAATTATTTCTCTTTTGGTAATTATTAAATACTAATGTACTGGGTATACTTTCAAAAATACCCTCCACCACTAAAACACATCAATCTATGCCATTTTTACATCACTTGATTTGAAATCTGCAGTACATGATAATACATTTTTAATAATAATACATTTTATTTATATAGCACCTTTCCCATGCTCAAGGCACTTCATAGAGTCTTAGAAAAAACAGCAGGGTATATGTAACATTGGA
The DNA here is from genome assembly GCA_026402145.1 of Polypterus bichir lapradei. Lineage (NCBI taxonomy): Eukaryota > Metazoa > Chordata > Cladistia > Polypteriformes > Polypteridae > Polypterus > Polypterus bichir. The sequence continues at coordinate 95,176,400 of JANRMT010062814.1, forward strand.
TACAATTGTTTCCTGAATAGAACAATGAAACAGATAACATTAAATAGAATAAAGGAGAATAAACCAGAGTAAAATACTAAATTCAATACTAAAAGAAAAAACTAACAAATAACCTAATTTGTGATATAACAGACACACAAATTATCTTGAGCACCTGGACAGAGAGGTTAACTGAAAGAAAGGGCAGAATGTTAAGTTAAGTTAAAAGCCTTCCTAAATAGATGACTTTTAAGTTGTTCTTTAAAAGAATGAATGGAGTCAGCTGATCTTATTAATTTCAGGATGTCATTCCAAAGTCTGGGTGCTATGGAGCTAAAGGCCCATGTCTCCCATAGAGTGCAGGTTACTGTGAGGCACAATAAGATTACCAGAATCAGAGGACCTTAGTAGGCGAAGAGGAGCATAGTGATTTAGAAGAACACTGATGTAGTCCAGTGCAAGGCCATTTAAAGCTTTGTAGGTTATTAATAGAATTTTATATTCAATCCTGTAAGACACAGGGAGCCAGTGAAGGTGAAGCAGGATGGGTGTGATGCAGAGGCGTAGCTAGGGTTTTCAGCGCCCAGGGACAACTGAAGATTTTGCGCCCCCTCCTGTTTGCCAAATTGCAATGGGGAAGGGAAAGAAAATTTTAAAAATGTATTTAAAATAATAGTATTTTAAGAAAAAAATTTCATATAAGTCTCCGAAAACGATAACGCCGCCTCGTGTTCTTTAAAATCTAAATCTGTCATTAGTTTTTGTAAGAAAAAATTCATTTTCCGCATTTAAAAATGATTTTAAAGAAAGTATATAGCAAATTATAAAGCAAAATAATTATATATTTATAAAAACTGCATTACTTACAATTTAAATGTACAAAAATATGATGGGAAACGTCTAGACGTTTGCAGCCATCTACTAGAATACTTCACCACAGCCCAATCAATTTTCTATCAAACACATAAACACAAATCACTTGGCACACAGAAATGGCGTTTGCAACAACTTAGATAAACTAATGCCTCATGTCAGTCGCACGACCTGTTTAGTAATGTCAAAAATGTTTCTGGGTGGGAGTCAAGCATGTTAGAGTAGTGGAGGGGATAAATTATTGTCTATTGGGTATATAGAACTAATACGTGCTTCAAAATCAGAAAGAGACAAAAAAACATAGGAAAAAGATATCCTAATCCTGATGGAGTGATGGACTGAGTATGCAAATGTTTTTTATTTACTTTTTAGTGCATTAAAGAATGGAAAACATTTCATTCTAAAATTTCGTAACATCAATTTGGCGCCCCCTTGATGCTGTGCCTGGGGACAGATGTCCCCCCTTGCCCCCCGCCCCCAGCTACGCCACTGGTGTGATGTGCTCACTGTTGCTGGTTTGAGTAAGGACTCTTGCAGCAGAGTTTGAATCAACTGGAGCTGTGATATAAGATTAGAAGGGGCACCTGCCAGCAGCGACTTACAATAATCGTTGCAGGATGTGATAAAACCATGGACAAGTTTCTCAGCATTAGAAAAGGAGAAGAATGAGCGAACACGGGATATGTTACGGAGGTGTAAGTAAAAAAAAGTTTCTTAATGTGGTTTACCTGGGCAGAATAAGAAAGGGAGGAATCAAAAATTACACCAAGATTCCTTGCATCAGAAGAAGGTCTGATGAGATAGAGAGTGACTGAAAAGGAGCTCATTTTCTTAAGTAGCACTTTAGTGCCAATTTGCAGTAGTTCAGTTTTGTTGCAATTTAATTTTAAAGAGTTTGCTCCATCCAGGTTTAATTTCACTGAGGCAAATTGTGAGCTGAGAAAACTCTGATGAAGTTGCACTTTTGACATTGAAATAGAGTTGAGTGTCAACTGCATAAAAATGATAACCCAGTCCATAGCTACGAATAATATGGCCAAGGGGAAGCATATAAATACAGAAGAGAAGAGGGCCGAGGACAGAGCCCTGAGGAACTCCTTGGGTGACTGGTGCTGAGCTGGATCTGCTGTTGCCAAGACTAACAAACTCTTGCCTATCAGTCAGATAGGACTTGAACCATTGGAGGGCAGTGCCAGAGATACCCAGCATGTTATTCATTCTGGACAGTAAAATGTCATGTCTGACAGTGTCAAATGCTGCATTGAGGTCTAACAGAATTAATATGCTGGTTTGTCCAGAGTCTACTGTCATAAGCAAATCATTGGTTACCCGAAAAAGAGCAGTTTCACAGCTGTGCTGCACGCTGAAACCAGACTGAAAGGGTTACATCAAATTATCAGAGGTTCAGTAATTGGAGAGCTGGGAGGCTGCAACATGCTCAAGAACTTTTGCCAGAAAAGGTAAGTGGGAAAATTGTTTAGATCGCCACTGAAAACTATTCAGCCACCGTAAGCCTTTTACAAGAGTTTTACATTTACAATACATTTTTAACTACATGACATTATAAAGTACTGTTTAAAGCAGGTATTTATTGTATTGTACTAACACATATGTTTCCATTGTATTATTTCTGTTATTTTTGAATATGATTAATTGTTACAAAAATATCAATAAATAAAAATGTGATAACTGACTCTTAGATGAAGTAAAAGTATGAAATTCTTCAACGCTCATATCAGTTAATTTAGTTGCATACATTTTCTGACTTGTTTAATTTAGTTTTTTGTATACTGTTTTCACCTGTCATCTCAGTTGAATTTCACTTTAGTTTATGAATCTTTGAGCATTTCCAGTTTAGTTTTTTTAGCTTAGTTTGTACTTTTAGTCTTTGTTTTAGCCTAGAAATGTGGCTATTGGATGAAGATTAAGACACGCACACTGTGCATGTGCACACAGCAAATGTGCACTGTGCACATAGCAAAGACACTGTACAGAGAGTAATCTTTGGAACATGTTACAGTGTGTGTCTCACTCTTGTTGTAGCTGCTTCATCAGGTCAATGAGCAGGCTGTTTATTTTGATAGGACTAGGGATTCTAAATTTCAGATAAGTATTTCACAGTATCTTATGGGGCAGATAATTTGCACAACCTCTTACACCTTCAGTTAACAACACACTCTCTCTCTTTTTGTGTTCGAGCGACTGAGAAGACTGAGACAGCATCTTTCTGCAGTGGCAAAGTTAAAGTCTGTTGATCAATGTAAACTGTCATTTTACCTTCTTTCTTTGTTAGGTTTGTTTTTTTAGATTACAGTACTCAACTTTTTATAAAAGGATTTTTAGAGTATTTTCAAATGAATCAGGTTTTTTCCCTTTATGTGATTTCCACAAACCCAACAGCCACATCATCAATTACGCACTCACTTTTCTAACTGTAAGCGTCATACTCAAAGCACTCCCAGATAGGATCTTAGTATTTTCAAAATCATTTCCTATGTAGGCAGCTGGCAATGATCATGCTCATTAGGTAACACAGCCATTTAGTGAAAGGAGGGACAGTCAAGAGCAAAATTTTCCCTAAGGTACTTTTTTTTGGATCAAACATTTTCAGTCACATTACCTTGTACAAACTATTTACTATTATACAATATCATTTTCTTGTCATCTGTAATAATATGACATTTTATGCATTACAGAATACACTTGAAAATCTATTTATTAAAAAGGCATGTTTGTTTAAACTGTCTATCCAGGCAACATGTAATTTATTCATTCATTCTCCAAATTGAACATTTAAGAAAAAATATTCAGATTTAATTTAATATTGATTCAAACCAAAACCCTGTATTTGTATAACTGTACGGAAGCATAGTAACATTTTGGACTAAAATTACATTTTTTTTACATCGGGACCTTTTTTGTGCACATTTGGCCTACTCTTACCAAATTAGCAGCTGCTCTGACCTGTTAGTCAATGCAGTTGGCCCCTTCCACCAAATATCAGCTGTCTGTATTTTGCTTTAATTCTCGGATGACTGTTCTTTACTTTACACTTTAGCTTCTGTGTTTAAGGAAATGAATTTAACTCTTTGTAACCCTGGAAACCTGCTGAATAAGATTCTATTTTTTCTCCTGAAAAACTTGCCCAGACTTTTGTGAATCTCCTGTTGTACATTCCAATCACTTTTGAAAAATGTTTTGATATATCATATACCATTTTGCTTTGGTAAGCTGCCCACAGCAGTCTTGTCATGTTCCTCAGCTATTTGATGCATTTTTGCCATTTCTTTTCCATTATTTTATTTGATGGTAATCTTCCATTATTTGTATGTATCATGTTGTACAACCAAGTTTTGTTATGAGCACAGACTGACAGTAGTCATGTGGTGTTGGTGGCTATTTTTGGGATAACATTTAAGCAGTGTGACACATAGGGGGTGCTGTCGTCCCCTTGAACCCTCAGATCAGACGCCAGACACCAGGTAAAAGTCCAAAATGTTGACTTTTTATTATAAATAAGTGCACAAAGCATCCTCCACTCCACAATACTCATATAATACAATAATAATAACAATCCTCCTCTCCCAGACGCGTTGTTCCCTTCCTTCCAACTCAGCTCGCCCGTCTGGGATCTCTCACAGTCCTTTATAGTCCTTGACCCGGAGGTGTTTCTCTCTCTCTGTCCGTGTGACTGGGAATACTTCCGAGTCAGATAAAAACTCCTTTTCTTCAACCCGGAAGTATGTTATTTCTTCTGTCCAAGTGACTGGGATGTACTTCCAGGCTGTAGGGAAAATTGTCCTTGATCCTCCCTGCTGCGTCCTCTGGTGGCCCCCATTGTATCTAACAGGGCTTTGAATAAACACTCCATTGTCCATGATTCCCTGCTGGCATTCGGGGCACCTCCATGCTGCAGGGAGGACTCCATTTGGTGGCCTGGGAATATTGGCAGGGATGAATGGCCGGCAATATACCACAGCAGATTTAAAGAAGTGTGGATGGATAATGATCTCCTCTGACGTATTTTCTTGTTCATTTGATAAATATTTTTAAAACACTTTTTTCATCTCTGCAAGTGCAATTTGCACACTGTTTTTCTTAGCATGTTTTAGGCACATTTGGTTTTTTGACCTAATTTTGTTGTTTAATTTTTGTCAGTTTTTTTTCTTCTTCAGCACTGTGGTATTTATTTCTATTAGGCATTTAGTTAGAAAACATACTGTAGTTGCACACAGTGGCTGCATAGAGTCAGGGGGTGAAGCAAGCTCTTGCAAACGCTATGAAGGGTGGCTGTTTTAGCTTATAATATGTCAAGCTTAAAGCATGTGAGAGGGTTTTGCACAAAATACCTTTGTCTGCATTTTGTCGACAGTTGCTACTAAATTTAATTTAGATACATACTGCATTTTCTTTTTTAGGTGTTTGCTTTTCGTGACAGATGCCATCTAAGTGCATAATGCTGTATTTATCAAATGGAAGAGCTGGGAAATCGGAATTCGCTCCTTGCATTCATGCTTCCCAAGTAGGAAAATAATCATGGATGTCCCTAAGAAAGCCGCTGTTTCAGCAACAAATGATAACTAATAGTCCTATAGTCTGGATTGAAGAAGAAACCGATGAACAAGAAACGCACAAAACATTTTGTTGTCATGTCGAACAAACATTTTTATGCTCTTGGCAATGATAAATAGTGCTTTCTACTTAGACACTGCAATTAAAAGAACTGCACAAAGCAAGAATAGAGTGCAATGTACAAATGGTAATGTGTATCAAGCTAACAATGATTATCCATCCATCCATCCATTTTCCATATTCCATTACTTTTCATTCTGGTAATGTTACTGTTTACCTTCTCAGTATTCAGTGTTATAAACTGAGGGGATTCATTAAAGCAGATTCTTCTAATAAACAAATAAAACCAATAAAATGTTACTGTACTTTCTGATCGCAGTGTATGTCACCATTTTGGATTGACATCATAATCTGTAGACAGACTAACTCAGACTTGAGAGGTCAGACCCAGCTTTGTAAGTAGTTGCATTTATCCAACAAATCATTCATCCCAACAATTCTGAATTTGGGAAACATTTTCTTTCTGTTTCTGAGTTAGAAATGATGAGTTCTGAGTTTTAGTCAAATGTAACAGTAATGCACGAGGAATTCATGAAAATTTGAGAGATGTTTTATTCAAAGCAGCTTGACACCAATCTCAGTTTAATGGCGATGCATTTAAACCAGTAGATCCAGTGGAGACTGGTAAATATGTTTGTGCCCCAGCAAATCGGATTTATTTCTAAATTCTATAGAAGGCAGTCATTATGCAGTTAAATGACCACCTCAATAAACTTGCTATTCTTGATAAATTTCAGTCAGGTTTTAGAACAAATCACAGCACAGAAACTGCACTTTGTTAAAGTAGTAAATGACTTGCGGGTAAATGCAGACAGAGGCCATTTATCTGTTTTCATTCTCTTAGATCTGTGTGCCGCATTTGACACCATTGATCATAATATTCTTAGAAATCGTCTTAGTCAATGGGTGGGCCTCTCTTGCAGTGTCTTAAATTGGTTTGAATCCTACCTGGCAGAGAGAAAATTCTTTGTTAGTTGTGGGAATTACAACTCAAAGACACATGATATCCTATATGGTGTTCCACAAGGCTCTATCCTTGGTCCGCTGCTCTTCTCAATCTACATGCTTCCGTTAGGTCAGATTATCTCGGGGCATAACGTTAATTACCACAGCTATGCTGATGACACACAGTTGTATTTATCAATAGCACCTGATGATCCCGATTCTCTTGATTCACTAACACAATGTCTTACTTGTATTTCTGAATGGATGAATAGTAACTTTCTCAAGCTAAATAAAGAGAAAACTGAAATCTTAGTGATTAGGCAATAACGGATACAATGAGGCTATTAGAAATAAACTGGATACATTAGGATTAAAAGTCAAGACGGAGGTAAAAAGCATAGGGATAACTGTTGACTGTAATCTGAATTTTAAACCGCATATTAATCAGATCACTAGGACAGCAATTTTTCACTTAAGAAACATAGCAAAAGTTAGACCTCTTATATCACTGAAAGATGCTGAGAAATTAGTTTACGCGTTTGTTTTCAGTTGACTAGATTACTGTAACGCAATCCTCTCAGGAATACCCAAAAAACACATAAATCGTTTGCAACTAGTGCAGAATGCAGCTGCTAGAATCCTAACCAGGAAAAGGAAATCGGAGCACATTTCTCCAGTTTTGATGTCACTACACTGGTTACCTGCAAAACTTAAAATAAGTGATGAAGCGGCCTTCTGCTGTTATGCACCTAAAATCTGGAATAGCCTGCCAATAGGAATTCACCAGGCTAATACAGTGGAGCACTTCAAAAAACTGCTGAAAACACATTATTTTAACATGACCTTCTCATAACTTCGCTGTAATTTAATCCTGATACTTTGTATATCCAATTCATTATAATAACTATTCATGGTGGCTCTAAAATCTGTACTAACCCCTACTCTCTCTTCTGTTTCTTTTTCCGGTGTCCTTTTGGTGGTGGCTTGTGCCACCACCATCTACTCAAAGCACCGTGATGTTCCAACAGTGATGGATTAAAAGCCAGAAGTCTGCATTACCATCATCATCAAGAGCTTCCGTGAGAACCCTAAATACAAAGAGGACTATTTCATTTATGTTAGGTAGAATGCCCAGAGGGGACTGGGTGGTCTCGTGGCCTGGAACCCCTGCAGATTTTATTTTTTTCTCCAGCCGTCTGGAGTTTTTTTTTTTTGTTTTTTGTGTCCTCCCTGGCCATCAGGCCTTACTCTTTTTCTATGTTAACTAATGTTGTCTTAATTTAACTTCTTATTTTGTCTTTTATTTTTCTTCATTATGTAAAGCACTTTGAGCTACTTTTTTGTATGAAAATGTGCTATATAAATAAATGTTGTTGTTGTTGTATTTCATTTAATTTATTTGATTCAGAGATTCTTATAAATATCCATGAGAAAAGTACATTCTGAAAATGTGTTTTTATCTTTTCTTTGTCAAAATTACATATTTATCCAAAAATGATAGTTTTGTTCACCTTTCTTAGAGCTATATAAAAACAATATTTTATAGTCTGTTTCAAGGCAGTTGTTTTTTGCAATGACTTGCCTGTGAATCATCCTGTTGCTCTACAGGCAGAATTTAAGAACAATACACTATAATTCCCATGTAGAGAGCTACACTCATTACTTAGGCAAATAAAGACTTGAATTGCTCAGCAGAAGAATACGTACACACTCAGTACTCTAATCTTGCTAGTATACAGGGCAGTGCACAATGGGAAAATCACTGCGGGCCCTGAAAGTAAATAATTAATTTTCCTAGCTCTAATCCTAGAAGAGATTCTAAAGTTATACTGAAAGCCAGGATTGATCATATACCCCTGCCATGTAAAAGAGCTTGTTGAACTAAAGCAATGTTTCCTACCCTTTTTCCTGTGGTGTCTGTTTTTTTGTTTGGGCCAATTTATTATTCATTCCTGCCTGAAAATGGGTTTGTTAGCTTAATTAAACATGCATTTGTTTTATTGTTTTACATTTAATGCACGTATAATGAATTTCTGCATCTGATGCTGTTTTCAATTATTAATGGAATTTAGCACAGAGTTTCTGTATGTTATTCACAAGGAATGGATTCATTTTGATTAACTTTTTTAAGATGTTACTTTCTTCTTTCACCCATATTAATGTAGCTATTTGATGATGAGCACAAAGATGTGAATTTAGTTGATTGACAGCTTCTCTTTAGGGTCCTTTGTTATTTCTTATTTGTAAAGGAAAGTATTTAAAAGCAATTCCAAAACCTACTTTGGGAAACATTGACACAGCACAGAGACTCCTTTTATGTTCTCTATTAAATTTCTTTTAATTATAAGAATTAATTTCCTCTGTAACAGATTATTCTGTAAAGTAAGAAACAAATTCACTGTTGGAAGAAAGGAGGTCAATAGGAGAAAGAAAGAGAAACAGTGATCATTAAGTGGAGCAAGGTTGGTAATGCTGCCCCTCCAGACTGAATGAAATGCTTAAGAATGGCCATACAGAGCAGGAGGTTGCTTACTTGTTTTTATATTTATGTGGGTTGTTTCTTTAAAATTGTTAGGCCTCCATTATATGTGAAATCTAATGTTTAATTTTCATTCTTTAATGGTATTTTGTCCCAGGTTTTAAATATCACCAAGTGGTGACACTCTTAAAATATAAGTCAGACTAAGCTGCATTATTGTGGTGTTTGATGGTTTATAGTAATACTGATGGATACTTTGAACATATTCACTAAATTTATTCATGTTACTTCAATTAATTAAGTCCACTGGCATAGTTCACTATCCATACATTGCTTACAATGTAGTTTCAATTTTATGTGTCCATTGTTTCAATAAATTGACATAAAATTGTTTGGAATTACAAAGCAATTTTTAACCCAACTCCCAGAGAGTAAAATTAATAATGTATAAGCCACCTACTCATGTAAATCACAAAACGTGCTAATGAATAAACTAATTTATGTGATGTAAAGAGGAGGTAAAACAACGTCAAAGTATTGAGGCCCTCGTATAACTGAAATAAGAAAGCAAAGACAAATATGCAACAATTTTCAGATAACATCCTTTCAGACAGGAGCTCAGAATCGTACTGAACTCAAAATTGCAGAACTTCTAGACATAAGGGTTCTAAGCAGGCAGGGGTGGGTCCAGGAGGGAAGATAAAGAGACGTCAGTGGTGGAATGGCCGTCTATCTTCTGTTCTTCAGAGTGGAGAAGAGAGAAGTTATTAGAACACTGCGTCAATCCCCGGTTCTCCAGGTAATTACTGTTACCACAGCCCTTGAGCTGTCTCCCATGTGCACATGTGTGACTGTAGATACATTTATTTCTTCAAAAAAGTTTCTTTAAAGACTGTGATTTTAATGACCTCAGTTGAGAATATTACATTTCCACCAATGTCTAACTGTGTTTCTTTCAGAAAGTTATACTTAATAATAATAATTCATTACATTTATATAGCGCTTTTCTCAGTACTCAAAGCGCTATCCACACAGGGAGGAACCGGGAAGTGAACCCACAATCTTCCACAGTCTCCTTACTGCAAAGCATGAGCACTACCACTATGCCACCTGTGAGGTACTTCTACTCAAATACACAGTCACTAAACAAATTATGGGTTGAGTATCCCTAATCCAAAATTCCAAAATCCAAAATGCTCCAAAAATCAAAATCTTTGCTAACATGATGCCACAAATAGAAAATTTCACATCTGACTAATGTTCCCTCTTAATTTTTTTTTTGGCTAATGTAGGGTGCTTTTGGGCTACTGCTGGCAGAAGGAGTAGAAGACGGGAAAGGTGTGTCCAGAGGCAGGAGGAGAAAAAAAAGATTAGGAGAGAGGACATGAGGGTGGGAACTTTGAATATTGGCCGTATGACTGGTAATGTGGTGACTGGTGAATCAGGAAGCAATGGATTTGCAAGGAGAAAGTAAGGACAGGAAGATGATAAAGAATAGGAAGGCTGTTGGTCCAGATCATATATCTGTGGAAGCATGGAGGTGTTCAGGAGAGATGGCAGTAGAGTTTTGAATGATGGTTTAATGGGTCCAAAGTGTGCCAAGAAAACATTCAACACACCATTACACCACCACTACTGGTCTGGGCTGTTGACACAAGGCATGTTGGGTGCATGGATTCATACTGTTGGTGCCAAATTCTGACTCTACCATCTGTGTGCTTCAGCAGAAATTGAGATTCATCAGACCAGGCTACGTTTTTCAAGTCTTCTACTGTCCAGTTTTGGTGAGCCTGTGCCCACTGCAATCTCATGTATCTATTCTTGGCTGACAGTAGTGGAACCAGAGATGGTCTTCTATGTTAGGTAGAATGCCAAGAGGGGGCTGGGCGGTCTCATGGTCTGGAACCCCTGCAGATTTAATTTTTTCTCTCCAGCCGTCTGGAGTTTTCTTTTTGTTTTTTCTTTCCTCCCTGACCATTGGACCTTACTCTTATTCTATGTTAATTAAAGAACTTTGTCTTTTTTTCATAATGTAAAGCACTATGAGCTACATTATTTGTATGAAGATCCATCCATCCATTTTCCAACCCGCTGAATCCGAACACAGGGTCACGGGGGTCTGCTGGAGGTAATCCCAGCCAACACAGGGCACAAGGCAGGAACCAATCCCAGGCAGGGTGCCAACCCACCACAGGACACACACAAACACACACTAGGGCCAATTTAGAATCGCCAATCCACCTAACCTGCATGTCTTTGGACTGTGGTAGGAAACCGGAGCGCCCGGAGGAAACCCACGCAGACACGGGGAGAACATGCAAACTCCACGCAGGGAGGACCCGGGGTCTCCTAACTGTGAGGCAGCAGCGCTACCACTGCGCCACCGTGCCGCCCTTTGTATGAAGATGTGCTATATAAATAAATGTTGTTGTTGTTATGGTTTTAGCACATCTGCTTCAAGGTTCAAACATATTGTGTGTTCTGAGATACCTTTATGCTTACTGCAGTTGTACTCACTTAGTGAGTGGTTATCTCAGTTACCATAGCCTTTCTGTCAGTTCAAAGCAGTCTGAAAATTCTCCTACAACCACTCTCACCCACAAGGCATTTCCATCCACAGAACTGCCACACACCAGATGTTGTTTGTTTCTTGCACCATTACAAGTAAACTCTAGAGACTGTTGTGTGTGAAAATCCCAGGAGATCAGCATTAATGAAACACTCAAAACTAGCATGTCTGGCACCAACAAATTTGTCACAGATGAAATCACTGCGATCACATTTTTCCTTATTCTGGAGTTTGATGTGAAAATAAGCTAAAGCTCCTGAATTGTATTTGCATTACTTTATGCATTTTGCTGTTGCCACATGATTAGATAATTGCTTGGATAAGCTGGTGTATATGTGTTCCTAATAATTTGCCCAGTTAGTGTATTTCTTTGTGAAAAATATTGTGTAGTGTACATGTAATAAATGTTGATTATCCATTCATCCATCCATTATCCAACCTGCTATATCCGAACTACAGGGTCACAGGGGTCTGCTGGAGCCAATCCCAGCCAACACAGGGTGCAAGGTAGGAAACAAACCCCGGCAGGGCTCCAGCCCACTGCAGGGCACACACACACACACACACACACACACACACACACTAGGGACAATTTGGAATCGCCAATGCACCTAACCTGCATGTCTTTGGACTGTGGAAGGAAACCAGAACACCCGGAGGAAACCCACGCAGACACGGGGAGAACATGCAGACTCCACGCAGGGAGGACCCGGGAAGCAAACCCAGGTTTCCTAACTGCGAGACAGCAGTGCTAACACTGCACCACCATGCCGCCCCAATTTTGATCATATATTTTACTATTAAAGAATTATCATTTGTTAGGTGCTTTGAATTTGGGGAGAAAAATTTAAGCCACAACTGCTCAACACTCTACCAAAGGTAAATTGAATGGTAAAGACATTAACAATCATGAATTACCAAGGAAGCCATATGCACATGTGAATAAAAACTGCTATTTAATAAACAAGCAAAATCCCAGAGCATAACAAAGCAAGCAAGGCACAGAAAAAGGTATCCAAAAAAGAACAAAGTCAAAAACATTTAACAGTAAACTTCACTAAAAGATTCCATCTTGTAAAATTGCACAACACTAAACCAAATAACTCCTTTATTATTTTCCTTTTCTTACATCATGTGACAGCATGATAATATCAACAGATAAGTGTGGGAAAACTGAATGGGATGGTGAAGCCTGTGCCCTTTGCAGAAATAGACTGATTTCATGAAAAGATAATGAAAAAAGCACATATTCACTCTGAGAATTTCTTTATTTAAAAAGCCATGAAGATTTAGTAGGTAGTGCCTTGAAGTTGGGAACTGCCCAGAAATGTTTACCTAATTATAAATGATTTAGTCACGCAATGTATCAACTATTTTTAAGGAGCTTAATTCTATTTAAAACCGTGTATATGTTTCATTAGAATGTAGTATGGGTTAGTTTTACCTCACCATATTAATTGACAAATCATAATACAATGTCATTTATATTGCTTTATCCTTATGCTCATTTACCAACTTTCTGAACTGAAATATTTAAGGTTCCATGACCTTATTCTGGCAGTATAAAAACCAGAACTGGATGGAAGGCAGTTCATAACAATGATTAAAATAATGCTGATAACCTAATAATGATTTATAATAATTCCTAATAATTACTAATAAAAGCTGCACATTAAGTCTTTAACATATGTGGTTAAAAATGAGGAAATACCACTGTTGCAAATACATGCGTATATACTGGATTTTCCTGTCCTAAACAAATCACTGCAGATATCATAGCTACAGAGCAATATGTTTTACATTTGGCAAGAGTCAGCAAAACCAGTGATTGTTTTGACATATAATGACAGTAAGTAAGAATTTCAAAAACCTCAAAAATAATATAATATAGGCTATTTAATATATTCCCTACCCTGCAAACCATCTCAATGGGGTTCGCTTAAATTGTAACTGTCAAAAATAAATAAATAACTATATGTATATAAAAGAATACACAGAGAAAAGACCCCCCAGCTGATGCATGATGAAGTATCAGTATATTTATAATGGACATTTTCCAGTTGTTGCTTGGGAATACCTGGACAAGGCCATGCATCAAAATCTAGGAAAATGCCTGAGGTGCAAAAGTAAATGCTATATTGAATATATGATTTTACAAGCATAGGAGAAATGCCGACGCCCAGACATTTTTGAACAAGTGAATGCATTTGGGTGAATACTAAATGACAACCTCAGAGTCATTTCCTCTAAGTCACATAAAGTCTGGTCTGCCCTTTCCTTTATATAATTGTACACATTCAAAGGACCATCAGAAGATTTTTTAAATGAATCTCTAGTTTATAACATGACCGTCATTTTTATATCTGTATATTTTATTTAATATAATGCAACTATTGATATGGCTGTGTATGCTGCTGTGGAACCGTATAATTTAAATACTTAACATTTGGATTGAGTTAAAGTACAGCACCTGATTTGTAAGGCTAAAAAGCCATACACAAGTGGTGAGGCTATGCTTCAGATGTCTGCATGGAAATGGAAATGCTAGGTAAGGCACCTATATAGTAAGTAGCCAATCTGTCATTCTCATGTGACACAATAGCTTCACAAATTCATAACCTAACTAATTATGTTGAATATAAGTACATAGTACTATTGAAATTAACATTATAACTTTAATTAAATTAACCTTTCCTTTGCAACTTGAATTTTAATGGCATATACTGTATCCATTTTGAGCATTTAGGTTGAACTATAACTTTTCAATCCATAAACGCAACTAGTGTAGATAGGTGTTCAAGACTTTGAGCAACTACATTGTTGGGAAATGTGGGTATGTACAGTTAGGTCCATAAATATTTGTTCAGAGACAACTTTTTGTAATTTTGGTTCTGTATATTACCACAATGAATTTTAAATGAAACAACTCAAATGCAGTTGAAGTGCAGACTTTCAGCTTTAATTCAGTGGGTTGAACAAAAGGATTGCCTAAAAATGTGAGGGAACTAAAGTATTTTTTTTAACTCAATCCCTTTATTTCAGGGGCACACAAAGTAATTGGACAAATTAAATAACTGGAAATAAAATGTTCATTTCTAATACTTGGTTGAAAACCTTTTGCTGGCAATGACAGCCTGAAGTCTTGAACTCATGGACATCACCAGATGCTGGGTTTCCTCCTTTTTAATGCTCTGCCAGGCCTTTACTGCAGCGGCTTTCAGTTGCTGTTTGTTTGTGGGCCTTTCTGTCCGAAGTTTGTTCTTCAACAAGTGAAATGCATGCTCAATTGGGTTAAGATCAGGTGACTGACTTGGCCATTCAAGAATTTTCCACTTCTTTGCTTTAATAAACTCCTGGGTTGCTTTGGCTGTATGTTTTGGGTCATTGTCCATCTGTATCATGAAACGTCGCCGAATCAATTTGACTGCATTTAGCTGGATTTGAGCAAACAGTATGTCTCTGAACACCTCAGAATTCATTTGGCTGCTTCTGTCCTGTGTCACATCATCAATAAACACTAGTGTCTCAGTGCCACTGACAGCCATGCACGCCCAAGCCATCACACTGACTGCCTCCACCATGTTTTACAGATGATGTGGTATGCTTTGGATAACGAGCTGTTCCATGCCTTCTCCATACTTTTTTCTTCACATTATTCTGGGAGAGGTTGATCTTGGTTTCATCTGTCCAAAGAATGTTTTCCCAGAACTGTGCTGGCTTTTTTTTAGATGTTCTTTAGCAAAGTCCAATCTAGCCTTTCTATTCTTGAGGCTTATGAGTGGTTTGCATCTTGCAGTGCACCCTCTGTGTTTACTTTCATGCATTCTTCTCTTTATGGTAGACTTGGATATCGATACGCCTACCCCCTGGAGAGTGTTGTTCACTTGGTTGGCTGTTGTGAAGGGGTTTCTCTTCACCATGGAAATGATTCTGCGATCATCCACCACTGTTGTCTTCTGTGGACGTCCAGGTCTTTTTGCGTTGCTGAGTTCACCAGTGCTTGCTTTCTTTCTCAGCATGTACCAAACTGTAGATTTTGCCACTCGTAATATTGTAGCAATTTCACGGATAGGTTTTTTCTGTTTTTGCAGCTTAAGGATGACTTCATTCACCTGCATGGAGAGCTCCTTTGACCGCATGTTGTCTGTTTACAGCAAAATCTTCTACATGCAAGTACCACTCCTCAAATCAACTCCATGCCTTTTATCTGCTTAATTGATAATGACATAACAACGGACTTGCCCACATCTGCCCATGAAACAGCCTTTGAGTCAATTGTCCAATTACTTTTGAGCCCCTGAAATGAAGGGATTGTGTTAAAAAAATGCTTTAGTTATCTCACATTTTTATGCAATCGTTTTGTTCACCCCACTGAATTAAAGCTGAAAGTCTGCACTTCAACTGCATCTGAGTTGTTTCATTTAAAATTCATTGTGCTAATGTACAGAACCAAAATTAGAAAAAAAGTTGTCTCTGTCCAAATATTTATGGACCTAACTGTATTTCAAGTTTTGTGCAAGCTTGTGTTCTGTTGGTACTGTTACTATAAAATTAGATAAATTAAATAAATTTCCTCCCTGCGTGGAAACACTTTGAGTAGTGAGAAATGCGCTATATAAATGTAAAGAATTATAAATGATTCTTTTCTCCACTGATAAAGGCTTGCAATAAGAAAAACATAACCAGTAAATGCATTTACTTTTGCTTCCCTAGAGTGGAGGGGAAGAAAGAAATGGACAGTGGCTGTCACTTCCAGCCAACTTCCAATAATTCAGTCCCTTCCTGTCCATTCCATATTTAAAAGCACTAACAGGTGGTGCTGGCATCCATTCAAGACCCTACTCACAAGAGAAAACCTCTTGAAGAGAGTTCCAACAGCTTAACAGAAAGCGCAGTTCAATAACAGGCTTTCTGCCTTACACCAACAGATCTATCTTTTGTTACTAATTCCCTTGTCTTTTGGTTTGGGTTAACAATGTCCATTAAAGCAGAGCCTACCTGGCTAGTGTTCCAACACTTTTTATGTTTAACATTTAAGAACAATATATTTTCAAAATGTTTGTATTTTAAATTTAATGTTGTTATTTTCATGATGCCATTCATTTGAACGTTTCCCTATCTGTCCAAAGATGAACACATAAAATTGTCAAATTTAAATCCAATTTAGGACAGTGAGGGATCACAGCCTATCCTGGCATATTGGTGTTGGCGAGTTATCCCTTTTATGATTATCATTTCTTTGGATTTTCTGCCTATTTGGCATTTTTAGGCTTTGTTAAAGGATTTTGTTTACTGTTTAACATATTGTGACTTGCATTACTGTGGCAACTACTTTGTGCCTTGTTTGGTTCTTGAGAGGTTTTGTGCTTTATTTATTTTTAATAAATATTTTACTATATTAAGATTCTTTGTTGACATTTTTGTGATTAACTTGGAGATTTACGGTGACCTTCCTTGTTGTGGAACTTTCAGTTTATTTTAGTAATATTTATAGTATGTTTGCTAGCTCTCCATTTTTTTTGGCATGCTTCTCTTGGACCCAACAATTAGTATATGAGGCCTAGATGGATTAAGTGAACCTCTACTGGGCAGACCAGTGAAGATCCTGGCCTGCTTCTTGACTTTGAATTTTGGATCCTTTACCCTTTGATAACATTTATAACAATTACTAGCAACTTGCCGCGCGCTACGCTGCACGTTGGATGACCACAGTTGAAGGACTCCCTGTTTAAACGTGGCTGCCAGTCGTGAACTGGGTCCTTCATCGCACCACATTTGATTTTTGCATGGGAAACAAAATTTCAAAACAAAACCCATGATTCACGAAGTGTGGGACGCAGACTAATGAGAATCGTATACGTTGTGTAAAAGGTTGTAAGGAAGAGGAGGATGATACCGTTGAGGACGTCCTGTGCTTGTTGAGGGGGCATGTAGTGGTAGTTCATTCTAAAGAGCAAAGCGATGTAGGTCATTTGAGTGGTCTTTGGACGAAGTGCAATCCCTGAACGATGTACCGTGGAGACGCGTCGTTGCGGTAATGTCTGTGAGTGGTGAGTGTCAGTTTGCGAGCCTTCACTCGGAGTTTCTTGCGAGACCGTACGTTTCTGTATATTACGGTTGTTTTGCAATCGTAAGGACCTGTCGTCGGGTGTCTCATTGGCACACTTTTGCCTGTTTTTTTGGCGTAATCTGTCTTCTCTCTCTGTAGGGGTTTCAGTTGCCTTTCGTTGTGCAGCAGAGACGCGTCGTTGAGCTAATCTGTGTGAATGCTGAGTGTCCGTTTCTTGCGAGTGACTGTCACGCCTTTGCCTCTTTGCTTCGTGATCACGCTGTAATGTATCCTCTCTCGCAGCAGCAGGTTTAGTTGCGTTTCGTTTCGACATTGTTCCGTAAGGTCTCCTCCGTAAAAGTGCACATGGGTAGCTGAAGACGGAAAGGCATAGTGGGCATAGTGAAACACACGAATTGGTGACCAGGGGAACCATCCGACTCATACGCGGGGCTCGATATACTCAAGTGCACATGTTATTTATAATTTAATTTTTTTTTTTTTGTTATGAACTTCCCCAAAAGAGTTGATCCCTGTAAATAGTTAATAGCATATCTATACTAATAAAAGGCAAAGCCCTCACTCGCTCACTCACTCACTCACTGACTGACTCATCACTAATTCTCCAACTTCCCGTGTGGGTGGAAGGCTGAAATTTGGCAGGTTCATTCCTTACAGCTTCCTTACAAAAGTTGGGCAGGTTTCATTTCGAAATTATACGCGTAATGGTCATAACTGGAAGCTGTTTTTCTCCATTTACTGTAATGGAGATGAGCTTGAAAGCCGTGGGGGCGGAGTTTCGTGTGACATCATCACGCCTCCTACGTAATCACGCAGTACGCAGAAAACCAGGAAGAGCCCCAAAAAGCGCTGATGAAAACATGCATTATATAATTGAGAAGGCAGCGAAACAATAAGAAGCGAGCGAGTGACATATACAACCATATTCATGAGTTCTGCTACTTCGGAAACAAAGCACGATGTAAACCTAAACCTTAAATTAAGTTCATAGACAGGCTGCCGCTGGCGTTTGTAATTTAGTGCCTGCCCATATAAGGCCGTCCGTCAGCGGCAATCCAATAGCAAACTGCCACTAAATATTCACGGGTGAAGGAAGGTGCTTATGCAGAGGAAGATGAGATGGTCAGGGTGGTGTTTGGCACAAACTCAGCGAAACTGCGAGAGAAAGTTTTAAGTGCCAGGACTTCGGTAACATTAAATACAGCCATGGACATAGCACGACATGGCACCAGCACAGCTGGGAAACTTCGATGCATGTACACCAAGCGGCTCACGTGAACTGACGCAGTGCACAGACAAAAAGCAACGGTTCCAAAGAGCGCTGAACAAAAACCGAATTACACAATTGAAAAGGCAGCAAAAAATATGAAGAGTCTGATACATACAAGAATATTCATAAGTGCAGCTGTGACGCTCTGTCTATTTCTTTACTTTTGTTTTGAAAAGATTTTCGGGAACAGGAAAAATAAAAGCAAAGGGGAAAGAATGGAGGGGGGTAATCAGGAATTCTGAGAGGGGACGGACTGGGGCTTTTCTATGGGGCGGCTATACAGCCAAAAGGAACGCGGACCTGGACACGGACACAGACACCGCGCTGGGCTTTTATTATATAGATACTGCTATTTGTCCCTTTATATGATGCTGTACACCTGGTCTGTCTTAAACTCCTTGCCCCTAAGGGTAGCTTGTGGTAACAAGTGTAAGATAATCATATATGTAGGAGACTTTTAGTTTGGTCTATATCTGCACTATTCTTTCCTCTGCATGTCCTAGAGTACAAAGAAACACCACCATGCACCAAAATGTGGAGACTGGGCAAGATCAGGGAAAAAAAAAGCGGTCAGTGCTTACAACTGCAAGAAGACATGCAAATGAATATGAATAATATAAATAATGTTGCACCAGTGCCACCATATTTTCGGAAATGTACTATATAGGCCATAAAATAAATTATTCCAAATCTATACTAATAAAAGGCAAAGCCCTCACTGACTGACTGACTGACTGGCTGACTCACTCACTCATCACTAATTCTCCAACTTCCCATGTAGGTAGAAGGCTGAAATTTGGCAGGCTCATTCCTTACAGCTTACTTACAAAAGTTGGGCAGGTTTCATTTCGAAATTCTACGCATAATGGTCATAACTGGAACCTATTTTTATCCATATACTGTAATAGACTGCAGCTCGATGGCCGTGGGAGGCGGAGTTGTGTGTCGCATCTGCTCTGAAGAAAAAACGCATACAAGCATATTCATAAGTGCAGCTACTGCAGAAACAAAGCACGGTGTAAACCATAAGTTTAAATTAAGTTTATAGACATGCTCCCGCTGCCGTTTGTCATGCCTACGACGAATACCATATTCGTGAGATACAAGTTTAATAAGAAGACACGAGGTATAAACGAGACTTTGGATCACTTTGTAACGGAGTTAAAATTGCTGTAGCGAGAAACTTTAAAGTGCCGGGTCTTAGCTAACATTAAATAAAGCCGTGGACATTGCAACATCACACAAGAGAGCAGCTCACATGAACTGACTGAACGCAGTACGAGTGATCACTTCCATGAATCAAACCTGTTCAAAAAACGCATTACACAATTGACAAGTTAGGAAAAGAATATGAAGCGAGTGACACATACAAGCATATTCATGAGTGCGGCTACTTCGGAAACAAAGCACGGTGTAAACCTAAAGTTTACATTAAATTCATAGACAGGTTGCTGCTAGCGTTTGTCATGCCCACGACTAATACGATATTCGCGAGATACAAGTTTAATGAGAGGATGCAGGGTATAAACGAGAGTTTTGATCACTTTGTAACTAAGTTAAAATTGCTGGTGAAGGACTGTGCTTATGCAAATTCCGAGAGACTGTGTTTGTGGATGGACTGACAGTTAAGGCGGGTGGGGGAGTCACGTCATCACCTCCCATTCACCTCATTTCGCTCCGAGCTGAGCTCCGCATCTGACGCGGTCTTGCCGTTCTTTTTCCCTAGCGTTTAGTCCTCTCTCCTTTATTGATTTATATAAAGGAGAGTTGAGATCGTCAGGGATAGAATAATGTTTGGCTCAAACTCAGCAAAAGTGCGAGAGAAACTTTTAAGTGCCGGGTCTGAGCTAACATTAAATAAAGCTGTGGATATCACAATCCGAGAGACTATGTTTGTGGAGGGATTGACAGTTAAGGCGGGTGGGGGAGTCACGTCATCATTTCCCCTCCCATTCACCTCATTTCATTCACTTCATTTCGCTCCGAGCTAGGCTCCACAGCTAACGCGGTCTTGCGGAAGCAACTTCGTCACGCTGCGACCAAATACTCACAGAAAAATCCACATGTTAGTACACACGCTGTCTCTAGAGTTTCTCCACACTCTGAATGTATTCCTCACATCCCCGTTATACCCTCTGATCTCCCATTTTAATTCAAATGCCTCCAATTTCCAGTAAGGCTCTGCTTCGCAATGACAAGTAATAAGTCTCAGGGACAGACCCTACAAAAGGTTGCCATTGATTTGAGGCAAGATTGCTTTTCTCCTGGACAACTATACGTTGCATTCTCAAGAGTAAGCTCGCACAGCTTGGTCATATTACAACCGGAGTGCTGAACTGACAACATGGTATACAAAGAGAACTATAACAATCGTAATAAACGAACAATAAAACAGCGGGAACCCGTGGATTAAATAAAAAGGCTGCTTCCTTGGCGAAGCAAGGAAAAATGATGGCCTTATATGGCGTTCGTTTATAAAACAGCAGAGAAGCTGTGTAAAGGCTGCTTCACAAAAAAACAGCGGAGCGCCTTATATGAGCAGGCAGTCAGCTAAACAACAGAATCAAAAAATAACTATAATCATAATAAACGAACAAAAAATAGCGGAGAAGCCACGGATTAAATAAAGGAAATGGGTACCTGAACAGTAAAGTAAGTCTCAAATAGCTACACAATAACTATAACAATCGTAATAAACAAACAATAAAACAGTAGAGAACCGCGAAGCAAGGAGAAAGGACGGCTTTATATGGCATTCGTTTATAAAACAGCGGAGAAGCTGTGTAAAGGCAGCTTCACAAAAAAACAGCAGAGCGCCACACTCTGAATGTATTCCTCGCATCACCGTTATACCCTCTGATCTCCCATTTCAATTCAAATGCCTCCAATTTCCAGTAAGGCTCTGCTTTGCGATGACAATTAATAAGTCTCAGGGACAGACCCTACAAGAGGTTGTCATTGATTTGAGGCAAGATTGCTTTTCTCCTGGACAACTATACGTTGCATTCTCAAGAGTAAGCTCGCACAGTTTGGTCATATTACAACCGGAGTGCTGAACTGACAACGTGGTATACAAAAAGATCCTTAACAAATAGTTATTGGTATATTTTCCCTCAGTTTAAAAAGGTTTTCTTTTCTTCTTAATAAAAATGTAAAAGCAGTACTTCGTCGCTGCAAAGCGCGAGGATTTTGCTATATACAGTATATATATAGGTAGATATGTATATATATATATGTTTATGTATGTATGTATGTGTATATGTATATATATGTAGATATGTATATATTTATGTGTTGTGGTCGATAGGGGGCGCTCTCGCTC
>JANRMT010062814.1:95198548-95224668 GCA_026402145.1 Polypterus bichir lapradei
CGTCCCTCTATTATATACGATACGGGTCTCGCTTACCTGTATCGCCGCATTATTCATTACGGGAGGCTCCCCACCAAATTGCCGCACGTAGGCCCTCACCTTCTCCAACAGCGCTTTAGCTGCAGCTCCCAACTCCCCAACGATCTTCTCAATGGTCGTCAGGACCTGTAAAAAACTTGCTACGGGCTCGATTAAGCGCTCGAGTTCTCACAAGTCAATATTATTTATTTCGACCGGCAAAAGACTTACTTCCTCATCTGTCTTCTCTGCCGGCCGGGAGCCAATGAGCACGCCCGCTTCAGCCACGTGCTCTCACGGGTCTCGCGGAGGCTTCTGGGACTTGGAGTTCTCTTCACAGGTTGAGGATCGGGCTGCTTCTTTTAGCAGGCTGCGGTCTGTCTTTTTTCCTTTTATGACATCCCGAACAGCCAATTCCTAACCCTCCTTACCTTTTTGAGCGGTGAGTAGTGCTCCGCTCGCCTCCCCCTTCCCCTTCTGAAAGACCGAGTCCGTTCCTTCGGGCTCGAAGGCGGAAACAGTGGGACGCGGACCTCCTCCTTCCCAGAAAGCACCGGGTTTGCTGCCGTGTCCCTCGTCGGCTGCCGTCATGCGGAAGTCTTTTCCCCTGTGCTCAGGTTCCGACAGGAGCGCGCCGTCGTCTCCAGGGCAGTCTTCTTTTCCCTGCGGAGCCTCCAGGTGATCTTCTCCGAGGTACATGCATGGGACAAAGTGAGTTATAACAAAAGGATTCTTTATAACGTTCCCATCACGTACCTCAGAGCGCTCCTTGAATCCTGGAGGTTTCTCCGGACTTGAAAGGCCGCTCCTTAACTCCTCCCGAGCGTCGGCCATTACGCACAGGTTACTCCCGCTGGCGTTGTCGCTTTGCTTGCCCTTCTTCTTCCCCATTTTGGACTCGGGTTTTTCAGGTTCTGGCGATGTTGTGGCGATTCCTGATGCCGTTGTCTGTTCAGGGTTCATTTCCCACAGAAATTTTTGTTTCAGGTCCTCTGCAAACGACGCTAGAGTATGCTGCCGACTACGCCACTGTGGTCGATAGGGGGCGCTCTCGTTCCCTTGAACCCCTGTCCACGACTCCAGACACCAGGTAAAAGTCTTCAAGTTGACTTTATTTTCTTGCCACAGTGCACAAAGCACACTCTCCACCACAATACTCATATAATTCACAATAATCACAAATACTACAATCCTCCAGCTCCTAGACGCGTTGCCACCCTTCCACCCAGCTCAGCTCGCCATCTGGGAGCTCCCACAGTCCTTTTATATCTCCTGACCCGGAAGTGTTCCCAATCCCCATGTGATTCTCAATCACTTCCGGGTCAGGTAAAAGCTCTTCTCTTCAACCCGGAAGCCCGTCGCTCTTCCTATGACGAACTTCCGGGTCATAGGGCACAAAGAAGTCCTCAGTCCTCCCTGCAGCTCCCTCTTGTGGCCCCCAAGGCATCCAGCAGGGCTGTGCATAAAAACCACATTGTCCATGATGCCCTGCTGGTCTTCTGGGGACCTCCATGCTGCAAGGAGGGCTCCACCTGGCGGCTTGGGGGTATTGGCTGGGATAAACGGCCGGCCATCCTTCACAGTGTATACAGGTCCTTCTCAAAAAATTAGCATATTGTGATAAAGTTCATTATTTTCTGTAATGTACTGATAAACATTAGACTTTCATATATTTTAGATTCATTACACACAACTGAAGTAGTTCAAGCCTTTTATTGTTTTAATATTGATGATTTTGGCATACAGCTCATGAAAACCCAAAATTCCTATCTCAAAAAATTAGCATATCATGAAAAGGTTCTCTAAACGAGCTATTAACCTAATCATCTGAATCAACTAATTAACTCTAAACACTTGCAAAAGATTCCTGAGGCTTTTATAAACTCCCAGCCTGGTCCATTACTCAAAACCGCAATCATGGGTAAGACTGCCGACCTGACTGCTGTCCAGAAGGCCATCATTGACACCCTCAAGCAAGAGGGTAAGACACAGAAAGAAATTTCTGAACGAATAGGCTGTTCCCAGAGTGCTGTATCAAGGCACCTCAGTGGGAAGTCTGTGGGAAGGAAAAAGTGTGGCAGAAAACGCTGCACAACGAGAAGAGATGACCGGACCCTGAGGAAGATTGTGGAGAAGGACCGATTCCAGACCTTGGGGGACCTGCGGAAGCAGTGGTCTGAGTCTGGAGTAGAAACATCCAGAGCCACCGTGTACAGACGTGTGCAGGAAATGGGCTACAGGTGCCGCATTCCCCAGGTCAAGCCACTTTTGAACCAGAAACAGCGGCAGAAGCGCCTGACCTGGGCTACAGAGAAGCAGCACTGGACTGTTGCTCAGTGGTCCAAAGTACTTTTTTCGGATGAAAGCACATTTTGCATGTCATTCGGAAATCAAGGTGCCAGAGTCTGGAGGACGACTGGGGAGAGGGAAATGCCAAAATGCCTGAAGTCCAGTGTCAAGTACCCACAGTCAGTGATGGTCTGGGGTGCCATGTCAGCTGCTGGTGTTGGTCCACTGTGTTTTATCAAGGGCAGGGTCAATGCAGCTAGCTATCAGGAGATTTTGGAGCACTTCATGCTTCCATCTGCTGAAAAGCTTTATGGAGATGAAGATTTCATTTTTCAGCACGACCTGGCACCTGCTCACAGTGCCAAAACCACTGGTAAATGGTTTACTGACCATGGTATTACTGTGCTCAATTGGCCTGCCAACTCTCCTGACCTGAACCCCATAGAGAATCTGTGGGATATTGTGAAGAGAAAGTTGAGAGACACAAGATCCAACACTCTGGATGAGCTTAAGACCGCTATCAAAGCATCCTGGGCCTCCATAACACCTCAGCAGTGCCACAGGCTGATTGCCTCCATGCCACGCTGCATTATAGCAGTCATTTCTGCAAAAGGATTCCCGACCAAGTATTGAGTGCATAACTGAACATAATTATTTGAAGGTTGACTTTTTTTGTATTAAAAACACTTTTCTTTTATTGGTCGGATGAAATATGCTAATTTTTTGAGATAGGAATTTTGGGTTTTCATGAGCTGTATGCCAAAATCATCAATATTAAAACAATAAAAGGCTTGAACTACTTCAGTTGTGTGTAATGAATCTAAAATATATGAAAGTCTAATGTTTATCAGTGCATTACAGAAAATAATGAACTTTATCACAATATGCTAATTTTTTGAGAAGGACCTGTATATATGTAGATATGTATATATATGTATATATGTGTCTGTGTGTATATATATATATGTGTGTATGTATATATATGTATATGCATGTGTATGTATGTATATGTATGTGTATGTATGTATGTATGTGTATATGTATATATGTATATGTAAGTGTATGTATGTGTGTATATGTATGTGTATATATATGTTGATATGTGTATATATATATATATATGTATATATATGTAGATGTGTATATGTATATATATGTATACTAGCAAAATACCCGCGCTTCGCAGCGGCGAAGTACTGCCTTAAAATTTTTATTAAGAAGAAAATTAAACCTTTTTAAACTGAGGTAAAATATACCAATAATTATTTGTTAAAGGATCTCTTTGTATACCACATTGTCATTTCGGCCCTCCGGTTGTAATATGACCAAGCTGTGCGCTGAGCTTACTCTTGAGCATGCAACGTACAGTTGGCCATGTGAAAAGTAATCTTGTTTCAAATCTCACAGCTTGGATTGCTGCTGTCACAATCGGTTTGAGTTTCATGGTTTGTTTCAATTACGACAGTATTTGCAGGACTTGTGTTGAAGTGACATTCGGCATCTGTCAAGCATTGTAAGTATACAACCGGTTTCATCGATAACTTCACATCAAGCTTTTGAGAGTTTAAACATTCATAAACATCAAAGTGTCCACTACTGAAATCGTCACCTGTGAATCTAAGATGTTTAAGAGGCATTGGCGGTTGTCCAAAGGTGTAAAATATTTGCCCATTTCGGTACACTTGAAAGCGACAACCTAACAATTCAGTGGCAGCCATCAACTCACATGCAGAACCATAGGTAAAGGGCTTAAGCATTTCACTCTTATAGTGCTCCTGTGTAGTATAATTATCTCCTGTATCGTCATCAGTCCACACCTTGAACCTGTCCCAGTCATTCAATACATAAGACACAGTGTTCCGCCGGATATCAAGAGTGAGCCTGATATGGCCGTGCAATATGTAACAAAGAGAATGGAAAAGGTAGGTGCCATCTCCGGGCATGGAAACCACTTGGTAAGTGACAGTTCTTTGATCGATGGTGATCACCTCGATAGACATGTTAATGGGGGTATGGTTGGAACAATAAAGGAAATGGGTACCTGAGCAATGTAAAGTAAATCTAAAATACCTACACAGCAACTATAACCGTAAAAAACAATAAAACAGAGGAGAAGCTGTGGATTAAATACAAAGGCTGTAGTTATCAGCAGGGAGACGTGAATCCTGTGGCGAAGCAAGGAAGGGAATGTAGAGACCGGAGCGATGGACGGCCCTATATAGGCAGGCAGCCAACAACGTGGGAGGCGTTGGGATGGGGGACCCAACGCCGCCTCACATTGTGACCAAGCTGCAGGCTATGGACGTATATATGTACGCAAGTAGGATTCAGTTAGCGTTGGGAACCCGTGTACCAAATTTCTTGAAGATGAGAAAGTTCAATATGGCGGCCAACAGTGGCGTCATACCACCGAAATAAGTACGTACATCGGTTTTGGTTAGTGCAGGGAAGCCGCCTACCAAATTTTGTGAAGATAAGGCCATAAATAAGAAAGTTCAACATGGCGGACGTTGTTGACCGTTATGACCATTACGCGTAGAATTTCGAAATGAAACCTGCTTAACTTTTGTAAGTAAGCTGTAAGGAATGAGCCTGCCAAATTTCAGCCTTCTACCTACACCGGAAGTTGGAGAATTAGTGACGTTGGAAAGTTCAATATGGCGGCTGAAAGTGGCATCATACCACCGAAATAAGTACGTACATTGGTTTCGGTTAGCTCAGGGAAGCCGCCTACCAAATTTCGTGAAGATGGGGCCATAAATAAGAAAGTTCAACGTGGCGGACGTTGTTGACCATTATGACCGTTACTCGTAGAATTTCGAAATGAAACCTGCTTAACTTTTGTAAGTAAGCTGTAAGGAATGAGTCTGCCAAATTTCAGCCTTCTACCTACACGGGAAGTTGGAGAATTTGTGACGTTGGAAAGTTCAATATGGCAGCCGACAGTGGCGTCATACCATCGAAATAAATACGTACATCGGTTTCGGTTAGCGCAGGGAAGCCGCCTACCAAATTTCGTGAAGATGGGGCCATAAATAAGAAAGCTCAACATGGCAAATGTTGTGGACCGTTATGACCGTTACGTGTAGAATTTCGAAATGAAACCTGCTTAACTTTTGTAAGTAAGCTGTAAGGAATAAGCCTGCCAAATTTCAGCCTTCTACCTACACGGGAAGTTGGAGAATGAGTGAGTGAGTGAGTGAGTGAGTGAGTAAGGGCTTTGCCTTTTATTAGTATAGATATGTGTATATGTAGATATGTATATATATGTATATATGTATATGTATATATATGTTTATGTGTGTGTGTGTATATATATATATATATATATATATGACAGCAACATTCATAACAGTGACAAAACAATTACATTGACAATCATGTTACGTTATTTTTAAAATGTTTCCTTTTCTTTTTCATAACTTCTTTAACACACTACTTCTCCGCTGCGAAGCGGGTAGTATCATATATGCCTATGTCTGTGTTTTTTGTCAGTGTGGCTTTGACATCATGGACCATAAAAACTGAATAAAAAAAATTAAAGTGACAATAAGATACGAAGAAGGCAAATTCGCCACCGTTTTTGTGTCAGCTTTTATCCCTCCAGATCAGAGAATTTCCAGGTCCATTGCCTCTAAACACCACTCACACCTACAGTTATTCCCAGTTTTAAATAAAAACAGCACCAGCATTTGGGGAGTTTGCTGTATCGTGATCGTGACTGAGGGAAAAAAAGTGAAAAAAAGCTAACTTTTAGAAGTACTATAAATTTACACCGGCTGTTACAGACACAAGTAAAATGTATGTTTTTATTGTATAATATTAAGAATAAGAGCTGCTCACTACTCAAAACAGTAAATTTGCGAGACATCAAGGATCGATGCCGCGGCCTCTTGATTACAATTCAGCAGTCTTTACTGTTGCACCAAAGAAAATGTCGTATTGCACTTGTACCTTTTGTGAAAGTTATCATTTGATATTTGGACTTCAGGCAACACACATTATACTGTTCATGTCTACATTTTGTCATTTATTACTAAGACAAAAGTTTCTGTTTAAACGATGTGTTTACATAGATTGTTGTAGACACGGAACACACATGAAATGAATGTATTCCAAATAATGATCTATTATTTCCCCTCTAAAACTCCAGCACTTCACTTTAAGATAATCAAGACTTGAACAGGGCCCTTTCTGCGTTAATGGGGAAGATGGTATAGCAGGCTGCTTGCTTCTTGGGCTTAACGACACATTTACAAGACAAAAGATGCTGACAGAGAGTTGCGAAGGGATTTAAGGTGGGCTGGGACTACAAGTTTTTTTGTAGGCTTTGGTAATT
This sequence comes from Polypterus bichir lapradei, assembly GCA_026402145.1. NCBI lineage: Eukaryota > Metazoa > Chordata > Cladistia > Polypteriformes > Polypteridae > Polypterus > Polypterus bichir. The sequence continues at coordinate 95,205,195 of JANRMT010062814.1, forward strand.
CTAGTGTTAATTAACCACAGGTGATGTGGGCAGTTGCCACAACAATGGGACACAAACATACAGTAGTAGGCAGTGCTATAAATGCAAAATAGCAATTGCAATGGTGGATATAATTAAATAATTAATAAAGTATGCAGAAAAGTGAAAAATAAAGAGCAGAATCAAATGCAACACTTAAAAAAAATTAATAATTAAAAATGCCTGAAAAAAACACATTACTTTAGGATTTCAAATCATAACACTGCTACCTTGTCCCAACATATGTTTCTATTTTCATCACTGACACAGTAAAATAAATGGAAAGCAAATATAGAAAACAAGCACTTTCAAATTATATTAAGGAAAACAAATCTTGCCTTTCTATTGCATTCACATTTTTGCACACCGTTCTCATGAAGAAGCTTTTAGGACAATGATAAGGATTGCATAAGGTTTAATTACTCATTTAGAAGCAATACACTTCAATGATACTTGCAAAAAGACACATATTCATTGAAATTGTATTCTTCTTTCTTACATCCTAAATCGGAATTAATATAACACAGCTTGCTTGATCAGCATGCAATTGCAAGCAGTGTACAATAACATATGTGTATCTTCCCAGGGTTTATATGAAATATTGGAAAACATTTGCCATTAGAAAGTCAATGAAATGTTCAATTCCCCAAGGCAAGCTGTGTGGCATCTAAATGGTTTTCAAGAGATGCACAATCATTCATCACCAATTCTTGTTTTAGATTCCTCAAGGGAATTTAGACTCAGAATATGTCAAGCATCTTCACGCCAAATGGATAATAGGTGCTTAATAATGATCATTCAGCATTTACTCAGGAAATTGTGTCCAATTTAAAACCCCAGTCCTCCAAGACTCTTGATAATGTAAAAAAGAGAACATATTGACCTATAGACTGATTTCTCTTCTGTCAATAATGATTTAGATTTACATAAGAATTCCTTCTTTTCAGGTACCTTCTTGTAAGGCTTCAGTTAGGCTCACTGAACTCAAAAACAACAACAGAATATTTGAATGATATGTTCTATGCTTTCATTTCCTCTGCATAGATCCACATAAAGGGACATTTAAATCAGATTTGTTTTCTTTGTTTTTGTCTTTACATAATTTACATTTGTGCTGATCAAGTACAGTAGACATGAGACACTAAACAAATCTTTTTCATTTTTAAGACACACTTGGCGGATGCTAAATATCTGCTTGGAATGACATTTTCACAAGAATGTAATATGTACACTAACAGTCAAAAGTTTTAGTACACTTTGTTTTTTTCCATTTTTAAGGAAATGCATGCAGGTCAATATCTTAATGTTTCATGAAATCAAGGCAAAAAACAAATAAACAGTAGCATACAAAAAAAAAGTCAAGGAAAAATTAAGTGAACAGATGTTTATTCAGATTTTTTATTCATCAAAGTAACCACATAATAGCCAAACTGTGGTAACACTTTTGATTCAGAATGCCAGGCACTCTGTTGAAGTCACCAACTCTTCCTCCAGCAAAAGAACACAACACCATCACACCTCCTCCTCTATGCTTGACAGTTGGTATCACACACAAAGGAACCATCCTTTCACCAACTCAATGTTTGTTATAATACTTCTATACTTCTATATTCACTTCTAATACTTCTAAATTCGTGGAACTTCTGAAAAGGATAAATTTCCCCCTAGGACAGTGCAAATAAAGTATGAGGGTAAATCAAAAAGTAAAAGCAATTTAAACATTACACGGTAATTGCTTCAAATAGAAGCTGATACAATACAACATGTATGCAATGGCTGACGAGTAATTCAAAAACACATAGAGCAGTGCTCTGCTGTTAGTCTAGTTGAAGCCAAGGTCAAATAAACATGGACGCTCTGCTGAACATTACTGAACAACATGCTGTAGAAAGATTTTTTGCAGCAGAGGGAATGAAACCTGATGAAATTCACTGAAAGACATTGGCTCAGTACAGAACTGAAAAACAGCATGACTCATCAAAATGTTTATGAACTCGTAGAAAGGTTAAAATCGGGAAGAACAAGTGTAAACCAGCGAAGCTCAATCTGGTCGATCATCAACATCGCTCACTCAAGCCCACATCAACATGGTGAATGCCTTCATCAGAGAAGACCGACAGATAATCTATTCTGTACTATTACTATTGTAGAGTATAGTATTCTTCTACTAATCTATATATATAATTCACTAAGGGCAAGTAAGACACTGAGCATAAGCAAGACACTGAGGGCACGCAAGTCAGTGAGCGCAAGCAAAACAGAGACCCGCCCGCCAACTCTAAGACCATGGGATACACTTGACAGAGCCCCGCCTGCCAACTCTAACTCTCCTACCGCGTCATAGGATACACACGACAGAGCCACGCACACCAACTGTAACTGTCCTCCCGAGTCCAGCGTCACTCTCGAGGCGCGCAACAACTCACCAAACACAGCCTCAGTCACTTTCATCTGTGCAAAAGTCCACATGCACCTCTGAGCCACGTTGACTTTACACCGCACACAAGACAGAGAGCCATGCCCACCAACTCTAAGACCATGGGATATGCACAGATTTAGTGTATAAATGTATATAAATAATTGCATGTAAACGATTCGCCAAAATCTGTTGTATGTAAACGACCCTGTTTAAAACGTTATTGTTTTTTCATCAGAAAACCCGGTTTCCACGTCTGCCTGTATTAGTTTAAATGGCACTTTTACCACTCGCAATAGGGCGGACGCGCTGACTTATCGTGTCGATTGGGCAACACAGTGAATGCGGCGTCTATCTATATATGTCTATGTTTTCCGTAGCCTGCTACAGGAAGGTACTCTCTTGACCATTGGCATTGGTATTGCTCCTTGCTATTTTTGTTATACTGCGGCGGTGGTTTCCTAAGCCTTTGTTATACTGAATTCCTTTCTCACCGTTTTCCGTTCCTATTCTTACACTGCCGTATGCTATGGCGGGCTTTGGCTAGTAATAATATATTTTATTTAATAGGCGCCTTTCTTAACACTCAAGGTCACCTTACAGTGAAATTAAATAACATTAATACAATAAAAACAAAGAGAACAATAAAATCAAAAAGCAATAAGGAACAGAGGTAGTAGCAAAAATACAAAGATATCAGGCAGTAACAGTGTTAAATTCATAAATGGTATGCTAGTTTGAAGAGATAAGTTTTGAGGGCAGTTTTAAAATGTGTTATAGAGTCTAGTTGACGGATATGAGAGGGAAGAGAATTCTAGAGTTGAGGGGCAATATGAGAGAATGCTCAAGCTCCCATAGAACAGAGTTTGATATGTGTTGTTACTGTTGTTTCGTATTAATGAGGTGGCAATTATAGAGTGGCCATCTAGTTCTGTGAAGAGGATTACTTGTATTCTGTTTTGTGTATTGCATTTAACCCATTTTTACCCATTTTTTGGCAGCCATTGCACACCCAACTTACCTGGAAAGGGGTCTCTCTCTGAATTGCCTTTCCCAAGATTTCTTTCATTTTTTTGGGGTTTCTTGTCTTCTTTGAGAGTCAAGGCTGGGGGAGGCCTGTTAAAGCCCATTGCAGCACTCCTTGTGTGATTTTGGGTTATACAAGAAATAAATTGTTGTTGTTGATTATGTTGAAATCCCAGTGGAAAAGTGGAGCCCCTGTATGCTGCTTGACTACTGATTGACTCTTAAGAGAAATGTTCCTGAAGCAAAATACAGCAGAAAATCAAAAGTGGCTAACTCTTAATTTATAATTATTTTTCATTTTAATAGACATCTATGCAATATTTTCATATTTAAGTCACTCAAAATGTTAACTGATACAAAAATTCTAAAAGAATATTTGGATTCAGCACACAATACTATAAGTTTTAGGTACTTTTACTTACAACCTACCTGGAAAGGGGTCTCTCTTTGAATTGCCTTTCCCAAAATTTTTTCCCTTAAGGGTATTGGGAGTTTTTGCTTGTTTTCTTATGGAGTAAAGGTTGGTTTTGAAGCCTTCAGATCTTTAAGGGATAATAAACACAGGGAGAACAAGGAATTCTGATTTTATCAGTTTAAAATGTTATCCATATTGATGTGTAATCATTATATTATGCAATTTTGCTGATTTAATTGTCAAATTTATATTACATAGAATAAGAAACCTAAAAAACAAATTTATTTGTGTTATAACTTTGAGTATGGAGAAAGTAAAATGTAATAAAATGTATTATTATTAATGTTATTAATGCTATTATGATTATGATTATTATTATTATTACTACTGCTACAACTACAGGTGTGATGTTACATGACCCTTAAAAATAAATTGCCAAGTGGGTTATAAGAGCAGAAAGAAAGATTTTTCAAAATGCTAATCATGAGCAAAACAGCAAATCCGCAGAAAAGAATACATGGTTGAATTAAAATTTACAAAAAATCAAAGTGTACAAGTCTCTAGAATAGCAGCATCAGCTTGCAGGACTTCAAAAATAACTAAAAAAAACTGCTACTCCTTAATATCACAATGTAATCCAAACTAATGTGATATATTAACATTTAAAAATACAGAAAACAAAATTGTATCCTAGAGAATATGCAGGTCTGCAAAAGACAAAAAGAGATTAATCGCTTGCTAGTTAAACAAAATTAGTAAACTGCGCATTTCTCATAATTCATCATTGTCCTTGCTACAGTTATTCTTTTACTGTATGTTTAATATTTATAAATCACTTTTACAACATCTCCTAAGTGTTGGTTTTTAGCTTGTAACAAATTGCTTTCAGCACATTTCTGCTTTAGTCTCATGTTTATAAGTACCTTTTTATTCTTAAAACACTTTTTATCATGATGGATTTGTTCCTTTATAAAGGTCTGGTCTGTATGGGTCGACAGGTGTACTTTTTGACTGTTTATAAATTAATGATTATAAGAAAGAAGGTGATAAGAAATCTGAAATTTTTATTTTACAAAAACAAAAGACATATAAATAAATCCTCCTAATGTTAATATCCAAGTAGTGTAAAACATATTTATTTTTTATAATTGATAAATTGTTTAGATCAGATGTTCATTTAAATGACAAAATTATTTTCTCAATGATATTTTCCTTAGTTCAAAATGCTAGATAACAGAATAGTGGAAAAGAGCCCAATTAGATTCACCTAGATTCAGTCTATGCTGTTAACCTGAGCATAAGCCATTTTGTTGTGTATTGACTGTGCGGTGTTGAGTCCTTCAGCTAACTAGAAGTTGTGAAGGGCTACACAAGTAATAAATTATAGATTTCATATGTAACTAGGAGTGTAAGCCCCCCTGGCGCTTTTGGCGCCCAACCCCAAATTGCGGCCAGTCTGCCACTTGCATTGTGAAGAAGGGGGCTAAACTCACCCCAAGGAGACACGGTCGCTCCTCCGAAACCCCTTCTTAAATGGTGATACAATGGGAAACAAATATAGTTTTTTTTTACTTCATCTTTACTTGATCAGCTGCTGGCTTGCTGCTGCTGTGCCGCATGATCCACATCTCACGCAGCTCTTCGAACATTTAAAAGCCTGTACAGCAGCTGTCCTACTCTTTGTGTTTTATTTCTGGCCCTGGTTGTGGTTAAAATCTCTTGGCATGCTTGGTTAAGTCTTGTCTCGCGGGATGTGAGTCCTTGACATTTTTTAGTTTATAATTTAAAAATGGAATAAGAAAATGAAAATCTAACAACATCACATTAAAGTTCGATAAATTCTGAAAAGACTGATACCAAACATATATATGTGAGTTTTAAAATAAGCCTGATTTAAAGTGTGATAAAAAACGTGACATAAAACCGTCACGGAAAATCGTTGCACAAAATCGTTGCACTTTTAGGCTTAGGATTTTATATATAGAGAGTAGATATATTGGTTTACATGTCCACAAAAATGGTTTATGAGTACTTATTACCAGTCTGTATGCATATTTCATTGACTGGCATATGTACAATACCAGCTTTATTCATATGAACTGTACTGGTGGATGCATGTGTATTATTGGTTTGTATATGTCTATTACTGGTTCACATATGAACTATATTTATTTGCACTTGTATGTCACTGGTCAACGTGCGCCTATGACTGATTTGTGTATGCATTTGTTGTTCTTTTTTCATTGGGACATTCATTTTACCCTCACAAGTCTTCCAGGGCCTGCTTCAGAGAAGCACCCCCACAGCATGATGCTGCCTCCATCATTGTGTACATTATGGATGGTCTGGTACAGTGTTTTTTGTTAAAGTATGTTTGCAAAGTTTTCACTCATTTTTAGCAAGCCAGCAAAACAATTTTTTTAAATTCCATACAGGAAGATGAATTTCATCAGCTGGTATACTGCTCACTACAATGTCACAATGTCACTTATTTTGTGCACTAGTGATTCTCTTTTATTTATACTTTTTATTCTATTTGCTATTCTTGTTTATTTTTCTTGTCTATTCTTGCATATAATTGGACTGGGTGATGCAATTTTATTCTGCTGTGCACTGCTCTTTGTGGTTTCAAATGAAAAATAAAGTTAACCTTGACCATGGTCTTACAGGGTATGTGCCAGTTCTGATTGCTTTACTGTTACAGGGGTAATATGATCTAAATTTCAATAACTGGGGATCATATGCTGCTAGCAGACTTCTCCTCAAGTATCTTTTTGTATTGCTCTTTCTTGCTGTTTTGTCTCTTGTTTTCACTTTCTGGGTACCACATGTGGCACCATCTGCTGTTCTATAGTGCCTCCAGTTTTTTCACAATGACACGTAGGGCTCCTTTTTCATAGTAGGTTTTTCTTTTCAGAGATTTCTTCTTGGATCTCTTCCTTGCCCTTTGCCAGCCTGGAAAAACTAATTCATTTGGCAACCCTTCAAAATATAGATATGCTTTAAGTCATGTTTAGAAGAAATAAATCAGTAGAAATACCATTTATTAGCTCTTAATTGTTATGCATTGCCACAAGGAGACTGTTTTGAAATTTTAAAAGCTTTTATTGTTGCTTTCAGTTTTCTCCTGAAGCACAGTTGGAACTGACAGACAATTCAAAGATTAAACAAATAAAGATGCCAAGTCGCTTGTTGGGTTTTAAAAGCATTTAACTGTTACCATTAACACATGACAGTTTTCATAATAGTGTTGAAACAGTACACCTGCAGATTTTTTTATTTTTTTACAGATTGTTTTCCTAATACTTGTAACCTCTGCTCTTCTGTTTACAAAAGCAAGGATCCCTGCCGCTAGGGCACAGTATTTTGTGGATCCAGCTTTTGCATTTATTATCCAGCTGCCTCTATTGAAAAAAAATATATATATCACTGGAAACTGTTCTTGGACAAACATACGCTATTGGTGTCTCAGAAGCCCACTCTAAGTTTATTTGTATGCTCTGTTTGGTTGAAACCCCCCTAGGTATTTATGTATTTAAGTGAAGACAGTAAAGCACATCTACATATTATATTCCCAGCAGAGACAAAGCACAACAGATCAGTCTTAACTGACACAAGATTTGTCAACACCTGTCAAGAATTTCCATGTCAGTCCTCACAGAATAGTTTTAAATGAGAGTAGCAGAGATATTTGGCCTTGTTATACTGGCATGTCACAAGACTCATCAGTCAAGGCAAAGGTCAAGGTGCACAAAGAACAGATATTAGTAGCCAATATTCATTGGGCAACACTAAACTTGAAGTTATAAAGCAAATCAAAATTAAAACTAGATTCTGAACTGAAATCATAATGCTTGCGAATTTAAATATTTTGTGAAGTTGCCAATTAATTATTACAAAGTTCTGGTGCCCTTTAAAACACAAGGTGATTTTACATGAAGTGACCACCATGGTGTCACACTGTTATAAGGATTGTAAACAGCAAGCCAGCGATGGCAGTTATATCATTAAGTTGGTTCATAATTTCCTTTTAATCATTTTAATTTTAATTTACTTTTTAATTATCTGCCTTGCTAATGCGAAATGATCTTAGCTTTTATTACGGCTAGAGATGGTAAATGGCTAGTCTATTTAAAATTAAAAATAATATGTTTGGTATTTTTCAAGTTGAAGTTATTTCTTCACAATCATGGTATATAATAATATTTGCCACATTAAGTTGCATTTAAAAATAAAGCATTTTCTATAAATTAAAAAAAAAAATAACTAGGCCCCAATTGAATTTTATAATGTGCTTATGGATACCGGGGTCCCATTATAAAAAAACACCTTAAAACTTACTGAATAAGTCTGTAACCTTTTACCTGTCCTACTTTCTTTATTTTACCCCACATAATCAACACTAGGGACCTCTTTCAGCAGTCTGCTTGCTGACTGGCGCTGTCTTTTAATTTCACTGTTTTACTTCAAACCAGTTTACCACCAATAGAGGACTTCACAAAGCATTCTTTGTGTACTTAAGGGGCCACTGCTTGACAAATATTGATCAACACAGCACTTGGCAATGCACTTGGCAATGAACTATTTATTGGTTTATAGGGGTTTTCAACCTTCACCATGAATACTGGGTTGCTTATTTATTTACTTATTTATAGGATTATGTATTCAATGATTAGACTGATATATTGAGTTTAGCGTTTTACTTAAAAATTGTATTTATTTGCATAATAACCAATAGCAGAAAATATAATCAATACAAAGATTAATACAATTTGGGTAGGTTCATGCAACCTTTGTTCAGTCCCAGTTGACCTTTTCCAGATGGCAGTTCCTTAGTTACATTACATTTGCTTAATTGAAAGGTGAAAACATTTCTTTCCGGAGATCGAAGTCCTTTGCAGGAGTATAGCAACTATACAGGGAGAAAGCTGCAATTAAATGTCTATGGCAACTCTCATTGTGTCAGAAAGGCAGTAACCAAGCACTCCATTTTTGCAACAAAGCACCAACTGAACTAAAACTAAGCTAAAAACTGAACTGAAAACTATACTCTTTTCGGGAAAAGTCCTAATAAAAGGCAGGTACTCTCTCCAACCTTCTCACCCAAATTAAGCACACACAACTGGCTTACTATTTGCTAGCAAGGTGGCTAACACTTCTACAGTTTCTCAAAACACAGGAATGTTACTGTGATAATAAGGGTCCACAGCTTAGCCACTAGTGATTGGCTTTTAAGTAAATAAATAGCCGGCTCAATCTTTGTTGGTGGGTGTGTGGGCTTGCACAGCTGTGTGGAATTGGTGGAGCGATTGAGATGGGGCACACGTGCACATGTGGTCTGTATTGATTGCTTTACTGACTTCCAGAAGTTTGTGTTTGGGGCGTTGCACCCATGGAGGCATACAGTATAAAGGGGAGTTGGACAAGAAAGGAGGAGGAGAGAGATGCCAAAGAGAAGGTGGAGGTAGTTTAGTAGTCTCAATAAGAAGTGAGTCAGCCAGTATGGAGGGGAGGCGGCAGGTGGTCAGGGCCCCACAAATGAGTGATTGACGTTCTTGGGGTGGATCGGTTCCCCATTGAACACTTGAGGAGTAGCGAGGAACATCTTATGTGTGAGGTTGACAGGAGAGGCAGCATGTATCATCATGGCATATGCACCGAAGCAGGCAGCCATGGCGAAAGCTGGAAGTGCAAGAGACCACAGCTGTTGATGTCTCTGCTGGCTGTGAGACCTGTGAGGGATGAGCTGGGGAGACAAGAATGGAATAAGGTCTGGGCTGAAGCTCCGAGAGAAAGAGAGAGAGGATGGAGGTAAAATGGGATGAGAGGCAAGACAGCAACAGGCAGGAGGACGAGTGCTATGGCAGAGTTACGCAAGAGGGATGCAGCACAGATGTCTTGTGTCTGTAGATTTCATGAGGGAATCCTAACTTTGCTTTTACCTTCGATTTTTGAACTATTTATTGGTTTATAGGGGTTTTCAACCTTCACCATGAATACTGGGTTGCTTATTTATTTACTTATTTATAGGATTATGTATGGAGGAGAAAAAGCACTACACTTTTTAACTCTATTATATATACACTTTGGTATAAAAGCACCTGCACTTTTTACACACATCCATTGCTGACTGTGTGTGTCCTCACTTGCTGTGGCCCATCTGTTGGTTACCTTATCAGGTGGTACGGGTTCGTTTGGCTCCCAATTTGGTTTCTAGGAGTGTGGAGCTGACACCAACCGTAACAGTTACTACACAAGTTCAATGGGAATAAAAAGCTACAAGGACACAAAGTCCTGCTGCAGTTCACCTTTCCCAGAATACACTCCACTCCTGTGCAGCTTAACAAGTCTTTCATAAAATCTGTCATTTGAAAGGTTAAAGCATTTCACATGCATTGCCTAATAATAACCCATTAATGAAAGAATTAGGGCTTGTTGAGAATTCCACACATAATACTTAAATACCATTTTTCTAGTTACCTATGATGTTTTGCAACACAGTAAATGTGGATTCCACTGATTATTTTAGAATACCAATTTAAGAGAATTTTTCAATAACAAGATGTATAACTAAGTTTTCTGAATCATCTTGTGTTTTCAATAAATTTTAAATCTTGCAATAAAGAACAAAAGCAGTCTGACAGATCATTTGTGCCATCAGTAAATAGATTGTTTAATTTGAAAAAGTAACTCAATAAGAACTAAAACCGATTCCACAGATATTCTATAAATCCTTCTCTTTACCCTTTACTTTATTACCCTTTATTTTGTTTTTCTTGCCAGATATTTCATTTGGTTTTGTGCATAACAATTGAATAGTAGTATTCAAAAACTACAACTTGCCATCTCCTGGACCTTGACATGCCATATTTAGTTTATATTTTTTCTAAATGGATGCTTGCACTCACCATGAGTCTACATTTTTGCTATACAGAGCCAACTTAAACTGTGTAATTTATGCTTTGAAACAAGTTTTCTTCATGTTCACTTAATCAGTTGGGGTCAACTGAATTTTGAATGTGCTCTCTGTGGTAGAACTTTACTTGAAGTGCAAATGTACAGTAAGAAGTGATTTAACAGAAAGCATACAAAAAAAACCCTTGAGGGTTAGAAATGAATGAAGTCATGATAGGATCCTGAATTTCAAAGAATTTGAAATTTGCACCAGTATTTAATGACACAGTAAGCAGTAAACTTCCTGTTGATATAAAACAGCCCTCCTCCTGCTAATCAGTCATTAAAACTTAGCATCTTTGAAAACTGACATTAAAGTAACCCAGTTAGGCCCATCCATTGGGAAACTTATTTGTGCAGTTTGCTGGCTACTCACATTGAAGTAATCACTTTGTGAAACATGGGGAGGCAAAGCTCAGTCACCAAATACAACAAATAAGCCAGATCTGAAAAAGAAAGCTGTAATGTCTGATCTGAGTTCAAGCTGATGAATCAAAACAGAGTTCCAGACATAACAGTTTAAGATGAATTTGGTCTATCACCTAATTGACATAGTTAAAATATTTCAGAATTAAAAAAATAAAATATTCTGAATAATCATGCTGTTTTTATTCACAATTATATGTACAGTTGTAATTGTTTAAATAGAGCATAGGAGAAAACATTTTCTGTAAAGTGTACAAAAGCATGAACACAAGCACACACGTTGATATGCATTGTGTGTTAACTTATATGAACTATGGAGCTCACTGGATTATGAAGATCAACTCAATTTTTAACACTGAACCCCCTTAACAGACAGTAAACCTAAATATTTTCTTATCCTTGTTTTGTGTTGTTAGCGTTTCTGAAGGTGCCTAAATGTTCTTGATCAGCAGTACATCTTTGCTTAATTTCTGGTTTTGATTTGTGCCTTGTACCTGATGCTGTCAGACTGAGGAACCTGACATGCTGAAAAAGCACAAAACTACTAAAGAAGTTAAAATGATTGGCTACTTTGATCAACAAATGTTAACTTTATATCTGGAGAAAACTGCTATCTGGGCACTTCAGTTGATCAAACATAAAAACAGAGAAAGCACACTGTGACAGAATGTCTAGGTTGTTGTATAGTTTAACTGCCTTTTAACGTGTCTCTGGTATCGTCTTCTGGTTTGGTTTCAGAATAAACACACCAAAACAATTTTGGAGGGACATAGTCCAAACTTCAGATATCGTGTTGATATATTATATTGATATTCAAAACATTAATGATGTGTATTTCAAAAACCTGACATGCTAGCTTAATTCCGATTTCATATATGAAATCAGTGTAAGAAATTTAATAAAGAGCTGCTCTGAAGTTCCCAGTAGCAAACAAAAAATATATTTTGTAGACCATTGTATTTGATCTGAAGTTTAAAACGTCCAGTGCTGCTAAAGTAAACAATCTGCACTCTAAACCAACGAGCTTGGCTACGATGCAAGTGAAACACATTTTATAAAACTTTAAGAAAATAACTCTCTGTTGCATGTATGGATGACAGACAAACGTGAAGGAGTCCAAAACAAATCCTGTTTAATACTAAAACAAAATGTGAAAATAAACTGCTGCATGATGATGCTCAAGAACCAAAAACAGGCAAACGCTGCTAAATCTGCCACTTTGGGTGTCCAGTCTTAATGGGCTCAGTAGAGCAGGTCGGATTTTGGGAGAGCTCAGGTGTGAAGACTGAAGGTCAAAAAGGGACAATGATGTTTGTGACAGCACCCCCTCTCATCCTGGGGTGGTACTACATACCTCAGGAAAAGCCTGGAAAGTGATCCATGTCTACAGAAAGCGAGCTCCACTGAGTTTTTGTAGGCACAGATTTATATTTCTACAATCCCTTTGCTATGTAGCAAGCATGCATTTGTTAATCTTCATTGAACAGGCACTTTTATAAGATAAAGATAATTTATTAGCTCTTATTTGTCTAATGCTTTTAACTAAAGTGACTTGCAACATTCATTTTGTTTTTCCAGTTGAAGCACAGGGAGGTAAAGTGATTTGCTCATGTTCACATAGTGTCAGTAGTGCGATTTGAACCCACAACCTTCCAAGGTTTGAAGTCCAAAGCCTTAACCACTATGCCACAATGCTTGTTTGCAACTTCTGAAAACTAAACTGGATTTTCTTAAAATAGAAACTGAGGTAGTCAACAAAAATAAAAACTGAAGTGGAAATGAGCAAAAGCTCATAAAAGTAAGCTAAAACTCAGCTGAAAATGAAATGACAGATTACAATAGTGTAGTAATAAATTAATTTTAAAAATAGAACTAAAATAACCGTACTCTCCTCAGAAGGTTCTGTGGTGTTGGTAGAATTGTGATGCAGATTAACACATTATTGCAAGTTACTACACTACAATATTAAAAGAAATTAACAGGGGCAAGTAGTGACTTAGTCTTGATCATTAGAGGTCACTACCTGACAGACTCATGAACCTAATGGGTCTGAAGAGCTAAAAGAAAATTGTTCAAATCACTAGAGGGCAGCACAGGGAAACTGCATTATCTCTTGTATTTTGGGGTTGATCACCTGTACCTTTTTCTATAGTAGTTGGGGTTCGTATTACAGGTGCCATATTTCTAGAGCTTCCTCTGGTGGCCACATGGATTTTATATCACATTTGAGTGCTGGGAAGAAATTTATATAACAACTTGACCCTTATCTAATTTGGTAAAGGAATGTTAAAGAAGAGTCATGTGACCATATATGCTTTATAACAACTGCCGTGACTACATTTTATTATGTTATTTCAATTCATCAATTCATTATGAATTAATTTGTTGTAACAGTTACAGACCCAACATTTCCATCCATAACCTGAAATTGAGCCTCCACCATATAATTAAAGTAAATGACACATATAAGCATTGCAGACAGCTCATCATTTAATAAGGTTTTCCTTTCTTTCCTTCCAGAAAAAGGACAATAGCTGGTCAAAATAAAATAAGTTATTGTTTTAATGTATTTTACTGATATCAAGTTTTAATATACCCTTTTATTGATTATATGAAAGGCTGCTTTCGAAACCTGAATAACTCATCATTCCAAGGATATTTTTTCATATTGATAACCTGCTCTGTTGACTCCTACAGCCAAGCAAGCTTAGTCAAGTCTTACTTCTCTTCTAATGTAATGATTAATCAAAGAGCACCTTGTTATGTAAAAAATGAATGACCTTTCATAAGGAATTGCTTTCTTTTCAGTTACCATTAGCCAACAAGAACTGGTGTGTTGCTGGCCAGCCAAGAAAAACTGAAGCTGCAAAAGGCAGTGTTTCTTCATTATGTAGAGAATGAGATAAAATTATGCTTGTTATTTCCAAAAATCAAACAGACTTGGCCCCACCCTAAAGATTTTTGTGTTTTTGTTTTCATACCTTTTAAAGGTATATTGGATGAGGAATCAATGAATATTAATCTATTTGCAAAATGAGTCTGGAAAGGCTTCTTACTTTTAAAAAGTTAAGCTCTTGAGTGGTAGTTACTGCATTCTGCCCTTAGTTCAATGCTAATGTGATATAAACACCATTCAGTGCAATTCAATTGCAATTTCAGTTGCACCAGATTTTCAAACCAGGAAATGTAGCTAGAGCAGACATTTTCAGGGCCAGTAAGAGGCAGGTAATGACATATTTTTAACCATCATAAATGAATGTACTGAAAACCAAGTAACGTTTATGCATTGTTTCCCTTGGTCACATCTGACATAGGCACATCAAAAAGTGCATAAAAAACAATAAAAAAGCTATAACTGAAAAAAATCTTGAGGTAGAAGCAATGTCTGTTTTCCATTTTGGAAATAAAAAAATAAACATTTTGGTCATATCTGACCTATGCATATCTCAAAGTGCATAAAAACAAAACAGTGTACAATATTAGCAGTACCATGTTTCCCTTTTAAAATAAAATAAACATTTTTCTCACATCTGACACAGGCATATTACAAAGTGCATAAAATCAAAATGTCTGCACAGTATTTGCAATAACATTTTTTTCCCTTTTGAAATAAAATAAATATTTTGGTCATATATGACCCAAATACATCACAATGTGCATTTAGCAGAATAAAAAAGAATTATCAGCGCTACCAAGCTATCCATCCATCCATTATCTAACCCGCTATATCCTAACACTGGGCCACGGGGTTCTGCTGGACCCAATCCCAGCCAACACAGGGCACAAGGCAGGAACAAACCCCAGGCAGCGCGCCAGCTCACTGCAGGGCACACACACACACCCACACACCAAGCACACACTAAGGACAATTTAGGACAAAGATATCAGTGCACAAACCCATAACAAGTGATAACTGTAACTTAACACATATGGATACAAAGTCTACTGCACACTGAGGGAACATAGGTTTATTTTAAATCATCACGTGTGATTAGGCATGGCTTTGTTACACATCGCATATTATGTTGATATTGTGATGTGTCTCACTACTGCATGGGCTGTGGGGGGGTGAAGTCTTAGGGGAAAGTACTTTGTGAGCGCTCAGGGCATCTCCCTAGAGAGAGCTGAGTGACAGGATCAGGGTAAGAGGGGAATGAATGGTAAAATAGCATGAAGAGGCAGATAAACAGAACCATTTTATTGGAGATTTGCCTGCTGTGACTGTGTGTGGGGGGGGGGGCATTTATAGGGTGGCACAACAAATAAAAACTCAATCTGCATTTTGAAGATTCCCCACGGAGAAGCGGCTCCTGTTTCTTATGCGATAGGTCATTACATTTTCATAGATTACTACCACCACTTCCAGACACACAACAATGTTCTTCATTGTCGGTTGAATGTTATTAACACTAGAATTACCTGAGCCTACGAAAAAACTCGTAAATCCATCCCACCTTAAATCGCTTCTTAAAATCGTTCACAGCTCTCCACCAGCGTCTTTTGTCATCTAAATGTGCTGATAAAAATCAGGCTGCAAGCAGCCGGCTATTCCATCCCCCCACCGACTTAGAACGTGCACAAACTTCTCCCAGGTCAGGCCTTGATTGATTTTCTGGGAGTGAAGTGGAGTTTTAGAGTGGAAATAATAGATCGTTGTTTGGAACACACGCATTTCATGTCTGTTCCGTTTCTACAGTAATCTGTGTAAACACATTGTTAAAACAGATACTTTTTATATTCTACTAGTAGATGACAAAATGTAGGCATAAATTATATAATGTATGAAGCCTGAAGTATCAAAGAAATACTTTCACAAATACAAATCTAACACAACAATTGCGCTTTTATTCAAAAATATAACTGCAGAAACAAAAAGCCGCCTTAACATGCGACATTGACACCCATTTATAATGACTGCCTCTGTGGCGCAACAGAATCAGATGCCAACTGGGAATAAAAAGGTTACGAGTTCGATTCTGAACCATTCCGTTTTGAGAAGTAAACTGCTCTCAGTCTTACTATTTTAGAATAAAAACATACATTTGATTTCTGTCTGTAACAGCCGGTGTAATTTATGATACTTGTAAAGGTTAGCTTTGGTTTTTTTTTTTTTTTTTAGTCAGTTTTATTATCTCAGCCGCATTCACGAGCCCAAACACACCCCACCCCTGCATCTGACACTGCTGTTTTCACATAGACGCGCTGTAACAGAGGTAAACTCGGCTCCCTTCTACATCGGAGCAAGAATGCACATACCATTGCTTGCATACTAAAGTGTCAGCAGGCACTTTTCATGGTATTACACACATTTTTGACGCAGGTGAAGAGCTGTGAACGATTTTAAGAAGCGATTTAAGGTGGGACGGATTTACGAGTTTTTTCGTAGGCTCTGGTAATTCTAGTGTTAAGCTACAAGGAGTGTTGCATTTATGGTTTATAATACTGTAGGAATTTATGTAGAAATTTCTGAAGTCTGTCTTTTTCAAATTTTTTTTCCTCTGCTGTCACGCTTGGGTCACAGAATTGCACAGAAACACAGGAGATTATAGAGACAGGAACTTTATTCAAACACTTCAAACAAACATGTCTCTTTCAGAAGTAAAACAAGCTCAGTATGCAGTTAGTTCTCAATTAAAAGAATAGGTAAACATCATAGGGGAGCACAACGGGAGCGGGACCCCCAGCAGGAGCAGAAGATGTCTGGGTAGGAGAGAGAAACAAAGCAATCAGCCAAAAAGGACAAGTGCTGTTCAGGAGTTTAAGTATGCGTACTGCTGCACAAGAAACATATCACGCAACAGAGCAGCCGCAAGAGAGCCCAGCAAGTAAGGGAGCAATGTGAAGGTAGTCTATCAGCATTTTTAAGAGGGTTTTTTTGAGTGTCCGTGTCTTCTAAGGGTGTGTTCAGCCCCCCCTGCTCACACTGCATTTCTGGTGGGACCACAGGCTGGGCCACTCTAAAGTTGCTTCTGGGCTGCCTGTGCCCCATGGGCCTCCATTTGAATAGGCTGGATCTATGAATTTCATTTCTTATTTTAAGTTATTTCATTATATGTTATATTTTTGAAAGTTTCTTGTTTAATTGAATGCAGGGTATAATTTCAGTTATGGAAAATAACCATAAAGTACTGGGGGAAGGTCACGATTGCTAAACCATGGTCATTCTCTAAGTTTAATCACAGAATCAATTGGCAGCACCAAAAGTAAGTCAAAGCAACATTCAACATGCAACACAAGTGTTGCTGGGTAGGGGAAAAAGCCAGTACCTCAATCAAAAGCAAAAATAAGACTCCTTGGAACAGTACATGACTGGCTGTAGCTACAGGCTCAACTTCCCACTGAAGTTAAATTAATCATTGGAATGTTTCGTGAACCAGCATCTTGAGATCATAGTATATTCATAACCCAGGTTTTAATGTAATTTTAAGCTCAGCAATTAAAGCTTTATATTTAAGAAGAATAATTTGAAATAAGACTGAAGCTTAACTGGAAGGCTTACACCCTGGAGTTATGTGGTTATATTTTCTAGTTCAGTATCAGACACATTTTCAAGTATTCTTAACCTGCAAAATACAAGATTTAAAAGGTGTTTATTTTAATGTATGTTTTAAAGGACAGACTGGTATGATAGATCAAACATAAGTTGCAAGTTGCATGCCAATTCTGCAAAACTAATATTTACACCTACTGGTGCCCAATGTGACAAGGCATTACTTCAGTCTACATAATTCTCTCCAGTTAATAACATTTCTGGATTTTCTGTATTTAGAGACAAGTGGTTTTCTCCATTCACTATATTAAATCACTTAAACAACTAATTAAGAACAGTATAGGAGAAATGTAATTTGGTCTGAAAGAAAGGTGGAGCTGAGTATCATTTGCATATAGTACAAGTGAAAGTGAATATTATGTATTCTAACGTTTCCCAGTGGAAGCTTGTAAATTTGTTAGTACTGAGCTCTACAGGACACCATATTTAACTTCTGAGGATAGCGACGGAATAATATCAACACTAATATCAATAATATTCCTATATATAACTGAAATTAATTAATAGAAATATGAAGTTGCACAAGGATGATGCCTAACAGTCCAACCTAATTTTCAAGCCTATGTAATTAAATAGAGTGGTCAATGGTTTTGAAGGTTATATTTTAAATCTAACAAAATGATTACTGTAGCATTTTCATCAAAATAATTTAAAATGTCATTTACAACAAAAGTGACTTCATTCTTTGAATTGTGACCTGTAAAAAAGCAGGACTAGAACTTGTCAAGTAAATTATAATGTGCAAAGTGAGTCTGAAGGTGTAGGGCAACTACTTTTTGAAATAATTCACAAAAAAAAGATACATTTGAAATAGGTCTATAATTATTAAGTATTTTTGGATCTCTCTCTCATGTTTGATAATGTTTAGAATGAGTGGTGCCAGAACAGCGATCAAGCCTATTACTAGATTTATTGGAAGATCATCCAAGTGAAAGGTTGCAGGTTTCATTTTAGAAGATGAAGTTATGATTTCCTGTTCTATAATCATTCTTATTCATTATTATTTTGCTAGAGTGTATTAAGCAACCTCTGTACCTCAGATGCCTCAAGTCTGGCTCCCTGCTCTCTTATCTTTTGAAAATTTTAATACATATATTTTATTATAATAAATGGGTATGCTGTTTAAAGTAATTACGTAGTAGTCTTAAGCCCTTTTGCTAACTGTAATCAGAATTAAGACAAAAGTAATAAGATGTCATTAAACAGTAATCATACTTGTAAAGTGAAATGTTAACGTTAGATCATTGCATTGTATATACAGTATATTCCAAGATTAAGTATAAGAAAGAAGGAGGTGCTGAAGGTGATTGCAGTGTTTCCAGAAAAATTTTATTCAGAATGTCCTTTTAAGATTAGATGTCATTTAAAACAAACAAAAAAGAAAAAAAAAATATCAAGCATGTCCAAGCATGTAATTGTTTTAAAAATAAAATGGATTCTTCATTTGAAGGAAGTATAGAAGAGCAGAATCTCTATGAGAGTGCTACAGGCCCATTTTCATATTATTTATACTTTTCCTAAAGAGGTTTAATATTAGATAAGAATGAGGTTAGCTTGCTGAATTGGATATACAGTATACACAGATATACTGTATGTATACAAATCTTGTTTTACTGCATTTTATTATGTGCTTACATGAATAAAATATATTTTATATATATATATATAT
>JANRMT010062814.1:95227461-95258254 GCA_026402145.1 Polypterus bichir lapradei
ATAGGTATGATTTATTTGGCAAATGTAAATAATACTTAAAGAAGATTATATAAAAAAGCTACAATACCCTGTTCTGCTGTCTTTTGTATCTTCATTTTATAATATCTGGATGCTGTCTTAGTGAAAGTCATTACCCTATTGACCCATTAGCGGCCCAGAAGCAACTTCAGAGTGGCACAGGCCATAGAAACAGAGAAAAACACATTTTTGCAAGCCTTCATAAATTCGAACATACATTTCTACAGTAGTACAGACCATGAATGCAATACTCCACATAGCCTAGCAACATTCAACCCACAATGCAGTATGTTGCTGTGTGTCTCTAAGTGGTGGTAGTAATCTATGATAATGTGACAACTTGTCAAATAAGACACATAGGAGCTACTTCTCCAGGGGAATCTTAAAAATGCCTAGTGGCTTTTTATTTGTTGTGCCCCCCTGTAAACGGTGCCCTACAACTCCTTGCCTGGGTCAAAGGGACACCTCCAAAAAAAACAAAACAAAATAAAATATAAAAAAAAGGTAGCCTTCTGTTTTTCTGCCTCATCCTGCTCTTCTTTCACTCTCACCCTGACCTTATAACTCAGCTTCTCACAAAGAACTTTCCTCCAAGTCCCCACCACTAAAGCCCATGCAGTAGTGAGACACGTCACAATATCAACATAATATGGGTTGTGTAACAAAGCCATGCCTAATCACACATGTGGTGATTTAAACTGAACCTCTGTTCCCTCAGTGTGCAGCAGACCTTGTATCCATGTGTGTTAGTCATTGTTATCACTTGTTATGGGTTTGAGCACAGATAGTTTTGATAGATATGATAGTTCTTTTTTATTCTGTTAAGTGCACTTTGTTCTGCACCTGGGTCATGTGTGACCAAATTATTTATTTTATTTCAAAAGGGAAACAAATGTTATTGCTAATACTCTGCACTTTTTTGATTTTATGCAGTTTGAGATGTGCCTGGGTCTGTTGTGAGGAAAATGTTTATTTTATTTCAGAAGAGAAACATATGTTATTGCTAATACTGTGACAATTTTGTTTTTATGTACTTTGATATGTGGTTTGGTCAGATATGACCAAAATGTTTATTTTTTTATTTCAAAAAAAGAAAAAAGTATTGTTACTACCTCAGATTCTCTTTAGTTATAAGTTTTCTATTGCGAGAAAAGCAGCACCTCCGTCCACTGACCAAGTACTCTGTCTTTTCAAAACTGACGTGAACAGGACTCTATCCAGAGTCAATCCACGCAAGGCTGCAGGACCTGACAACATACCTGGTCGTGTGCTCAAAGAATGTGCCAGTCAACTGGCTGGTGTCCTCACAGACATCTTCAACACATCTCTGAGCCAGTCGTCAGTCCCAGCATGCTTCAAGTCGACCATCATCATACCAGTGCCGAAGAAGTCATCAGTGACATACTTGAATGACTACTGACCAGTTGCACTCACGCCAATCATCAGGAAGTGCTTCGAAAGGTTAGTCATGTCACACATAAAGATTAATCTCCCTGCCTCCCTTGACCCTTCACCTCTCCCTGACACATCTGGATAAAAAAGACGCATATGTCAGGATGCTATTTATAGACTTTAGCTCTGCCTTCAACACAACCATCCCTCAAAAACTGGTTGTAAAACTTCTCTGGTTGTAAAAATCCTCTGCAATTGGATCCTGGACTTCTTGACAGAGAGGGCCCAGTCAGTTCGGATGGGCTGCAACACTTCCAGCATCATCACACTGAGCACTGGAGCGGCGCAGGGCTGTTTGCTTAGTCCACTGCTCTTCACCCTGCTGACTCACAACTGCACAGCCATGCACAACACCAACCACATCATCAAGTTTGTGGATGATACAACGGTGCTGGGACTGATAAGCAGGGATGATGAAACAGCATACAGAGATGAGGTGGAATGGCTGTCTGCACAGTGTGAAGACAACAATCTATCTCTCAACGTCGACAAGACAAAAGAGATAATCGTTGGCTTCAGAAAATCACATCCTGCCCACATTCCACTCAGCATCAACGGTTTAGATGTGGAGACTGTTAGAGGAGTACTAAGTTCCTTGGTGTGCACATAACTGAGGAACTTACGTGGATGCATAACACCTTATCACTAATCAAGAAAGCCCAGCAGAGACTACACTACCTGAGGCAGCTGAAGCGAGCAAGTCTTCCCCCTTACATCCTCACCATGTTCTACAGAGGCACCATTGAGAGTGTTCTGACCAGCTGCATCACTGTCTGGTATGGCAACTTCAATATATCCAACCACAAGCGGCTGCAAAGGATAGTAAAGACAGCAGAGAACATTATTGGGGTGCCTCTCCCTTCACTACAGGACATATTTTACAAACACAGTGTCCACAAGGCCTGCAGCACCCCTCACATGCAATTTTCACACTTCTGCCATCCAAGAGAAGATACTGCAGCATCACAGCCAGATCTGCCAGGCTATAGGATAGTTTTTACCACCAAGCTGTCAGACTCCTTAACACCATGCTGCCCCCTGGGATCTTCCACACTGCCTCAACCACCTCTAAAAACACTTTCTGCAAAGACTAGTGTGCATGTAGAAAAGAACTGAATATCTTATACTGACCTTTAAGTATTTTGACACTTTTGATATCCTTATTTATTTATTATATTACATATCTATTGACTACATTTATGTATCTAGATTGCAAATACCATACATTGCATCAATGTTCATATTGCTTACTACACGTCAATATTGCTGCTAATTCTTTGTCTTGTCTTTGCACAATGTCTTGTCTTATTTGTGGTTTAATTTTAAATTTTAATTCTATTTTTAATTTATTATTTGCACTTCATGTTGATACACTGTGGACCCTGAGCTTTGCAATTTCGTCTATGTGTATACTTGTATATGGTTGACATGACAATAAAGTTCACTTTGACTTTTTGACTTTGACTTTTTTGATGCAACTGTGTCAGATGTGACCAAATTTAAAAGGGAAGAAATGAATAAACATTACTTTTTTTCAGTACATTCATTTGTGTTGGTTTAAAATTTGTTATTACCAGCCGCTGAAAATGTTTGTCACAGCTAAATTTCTTGGCTTGAAAAACTGGCCCAACTGAATTTGTAATTGAATAGCCCTGCTTTAGACCTCTCCTTTGTACCAGGTCTCCTGGGCACAACTTAAGAGCCAGAGAAACTCAACTTTTTTTCTGAAATGTTCAAGTTTTTTTTTAATATATATTTTCTTTTCTGTTGCCTGTTTTATGTATGTGCTGGGGTGTTAGGTACAAGAACTATTGGAGAGTAGGGGCTTCAAACATGCAACAAATAACCAAACTTGTTACAGCCGCATTACCAGTTTCTTGACAAATAACCTGAATGTGCCCACTCTAGACACACCCAGGGTAGACATATCACCTGAGTGAGTTTTGTTTATTATAAAAGAATAAGAGAAAGATTGAGAATCTAAAAAATAAATTGCAAACTAAATGAAAACACAAATAATTGCTGTCAGGAACCTGGAGCTCTGGACTTAACACAGATTTCAGGAAATGTCAAGCACTAAAATAGTTGGTTTGTTGGGAGCAGCACACTCTCTTGGAGTTGTCATTGTCTAGTAATTTGTCTGAGCCACTGTCTTCTGTTTTTGAAGTCTCTGTACCAAACCACTCCTGTTTTTGATCATTTTTGATATATTTTTGTACTTTATATCTGACACATGAGTAAAACATATCAATAAATGTTTTGGTTGATCACTGTTCCAGGAAAATGTTTTAATAGTTATTTTTATAGGTGTTTTTTCTTTTTAACAAAAACAAAAAAATAATTGTTAGATGGGATGATTTGATATATCTTTTCAAAATGCATCTGTTACTTTTGGGGTGAAGGGGCAGAAAGTACATATAGTTAGTCTCTGTGCAGTGAGGTTTCTAGTAAAAAATGAAATGGCATAAAAATAAAAATAAAAAAACATCTAGGAAAATAAGGCTGTAAATTTTGATTAAAGGTCCTCCAAATTACTTTGATAGTGTAGGGCTTTACTTTTTGTAAACATGAAACCTGACTGCTCAATGCTGGTCCCAACTATTCTAGGATTTTCTGAGGCACCGTAATAGGAATGGTTACTTTTTTGTGCAGTCCTTCACATACTTTTTCAAATTTACTCTGTTTATACACAGTTCTTTTAGATGCTGTGAACTGAGGGCTGATAAAACTCTCAACAGCACCCGAGTCAATAAAAGCCTCCAAACCTACTTGAAAATTCTGTGTCTTAAATATTGCAATCATTGTGAGGCAATTAAGGAGCAAATTATGCCAGATAATCCCAATTGGTAAGCAAAGCTTGTCAGTGAACAGCTTGGTGCCTAGGACACTAATTTGCTACTAAATAAAAATATAAGCTCTGCTTTTCTGTCATTTTACCCTTTTCATTTTAAGTTTCTGAAGTCCCAGTCTGCAGTAGTTCATCTAGTTCTCTGTGCTTAAAAGAGAAGCCAGGTAAAATACTTTTTAAAGAGTTTTCTTCTGTCTTTAGTTTGCTAATATGTGTAATCAGCTTCAGGGCCATTTGGATTACCTCTTTCAGCATCACCCCAATGACCTACTCTTTCATCTTTTAACTCCTCCAATAGACTGTCTCTAAACATTGAAATCAAACTGTGCCAGATCCTGACAACTGCAAATATTGCAGGGACCATCGACAACCAAAAAGTAAAGTACATAGTTATTGTACAAAAAAAACAAAAGTATGGAATGTGCAACTGTATGTATCCTGATGCAAGAAATATAGGATGTAAGACTGTTTAAAAATACAAGGTGGCAAATAATAGAAATTTATGACAGTTTGTGAACAACCTTTTCTAGCATTTTAATATCTGGGTGAGCTTTTTATTGCCTAACTTATTACAATGCATTTGCATTTTGATATTTGTCCTGTGCACTTTAATTATTCTTGCTTGTTTTAGTACAGAGTACACTTCGCCTATTTATTGCATGTGTTGGAATTTTTCCATTTTTATTCTGCTTCCTCCCCTTTGAGATATGCCTGCATTATCTTCAGTGTCATTTAAGCTGTTTTCACAGTTTTTTGTTCCTTATATTGTAGATGAAACTGAAAGAATAAATTCCTAAATTAAATAACACTATTAGGAAGTAAATTTATCATAGTGAGGCATGAAGAGTTTGTGAAGAGTACAAATGTTTCTTTAGTTGTGTGGAACAGGGAACAGTTTTGCTCTGTCTTTGAATTTATTAATCATTGTTTCTTCTTAATAGTTCTCTATAAATAAACTTTTAATTGAAGAAATCACAGTTTTACCCTTTGGTGGATGAAGGATTTTTTTGTACAAGAACAGCACAGACTAAGCAGAAGAAAAGATCATGAGCAGGGCTGAATATGTTGTGACCAGTGAGGTAGCTTTAGGGAAATGCATTGCCAGCTACTGGAGATAGAGAGAGCTTTATTAGTCACATGACAAGTCAAGTATTTAATTCAGTGGGTGTGTCTCCTCATCCACCCAAGAAGGCTGAGTGGTTCATGTTATTTATTTTGTTTCTTTTCTCAATAGGATTAGCTATGGTGAGACTGTACAGAAGGAAAGAAGCCACATCCAAAAGGAATTCTGCTAGTGGCATTACAGCTTTGTTGCTGCCTGCACATTTTTGACTGCATTCAGAAATTCCAGTTTTAACTATTACTTGTCATTCTTATTATCCAGTAATGGAGCATTTGTATACTTAACCTATTTTAACTTGTATAGTACTTATCGTTTTTAATCATAGTTATATTTTACTTTCTTGAAAGATTTTGAGGTTGTTGGTTTTGGCTTATTTATTTATAAGTTTTTAATAAATTACTTTGTAATTTACCTTACTGAATCTGATTCTACTGATCCAGTATTAAATATTTTTGAGTTGCTTTGTTTCCTCTTTTAAAAGAGAGGGAGTAATGTGGCTGGGTAAAAGGTTAAACCTTACTGTACACTACATTCATTATCAATTGGCTGAGGTGTTTTTAAATCATCAAGTCATCATGGTTGTATTCATTCTGAAATATGTGAGAGTCTGCTATACTGTAGGTTACTTTCATAAAATATACATTTTTCTGAATTTGTAACTATGATGTGCAGTGTAACCAGCAGATCTGATG
Source organism: Polypterus bichir lapradei (assembly GCA_026402145.1). Classification (NCBI taxonomy): domain Eukaryota; kingdom Metazoa; phylum Chordata; class Cladistia; order Polypteriformes; family Polypteridae; genus Polypterus; species Polypterus bichir. The sequence continues at coordinate 95,233,595 of JANRMT010062814.1, forward strand.
GAATAGGACTTTTGCTGTGTGTTTTGGGAAATCAGAGCGTGAATGTTCAATGTTAAAGATCCTTCATATTTCAGCAAAGAGCAGTGTCAAAAGATAGTTTGGTGACTGTCTTCCACTTGATATCATTAGGAATGCTATATAGTAGGTGAACATTAAGATAATATAAAAGGTGGGGCTGGTGTGGTAGTTTGGTGGTTAGCACTGCAGTTTCACATATCTAGTGCGAAATGCATCTCCAGGTTTCCCATGTTGAGTTTGCACATATTTCCGAAGCGTTTTCTTCTGCATGCACTAGTTTTCCTGCCACATACCCAAGGTGCTACATTTTAGATTAATTGGTGATTCCACATTGGCCCTGGTGTGAGTGTGGGTGTTTGTGTGACTTACCTCTGCAACGAACTGGTGCCAGACAGTAAAAGGTTGCCCTACCAAGTAATTCAGCGTTTCAAAATGTAATGGGAAGACTGCTCAAGCTGCAATCAATACAACTAGGTAACACTGGACTGCTGTGTACTCCTCTATATCTTCTATATTATAAGGATCACTTTGTGTAATACTTCTATCTGGAGGAAAGTTCCCCCTTTCAGGAAGCAATGAGAGATTCCTCTGGTAATCATAATACATTTACTGTTTCTCAGATCACTGAGCCTGGACAAGACATTGAGGAAGTATGGATAATATACCTGTTCAATGTAACAAGGAAGGCGGTGAGAGTGGATCTGAAGTGGCAGTTTAGAGTGTCGGGCCTCATCCTTTGCATAATGTACATTCTTTTAATGCTAGAAGTTGGAGTTTATCAAAGGTGATTTATATCTTGTCACAGCTCTAGCTTTCTAATCACATGAATAATTTAACACTAAAAGGATTGTTTTTTAGTTTGTGGCCTGATGCTTGTGTCTCATTCGCTTTTTTTAAGTTTATATTCAATCTCATCCAAGAAAGAGAGAACATAAAAAATGATACAGACAATAGGTCATTGTGTGTGTTGTTTTTTAGATTTTGAAGTGACATTTTTTGATACAGTGTTGTTATTCTGCACAAATTAACTTGTTAAAGCAGCACAAACTACAGTAGATTCCTTCATAGTTGATACTGGACGTGCTTCTTCTTGATAGCATTTCATATATAGGGCATAATGGAAAAAAACCAACATGTCTGCAGGCCTTTGGGAGTGCTTCCAGATTTCCTAAGAGGAACCTGAATCTATTTCTTTAAAAAGTAAAGTATTGTTAGCTTGTTACCAAACTCACCCAAAACAGGAAAAACAGCTTGAAAATAAATTAATGAAAATAGTTTGTTAAATCTGTATTAAGAGCAAAACAAAACTTAATAGGAAGATAGTTATTTGATAGTTTGTTATCATTTCACAAAGACATTACCAACTGTTTCCGATAGGAGTGTTAGCTCCGTGGAAATATGTTCTTTTATATTGCGGCGTTTTAATAACCCTTTATTTAAATAATTATAAATTATAACGGTGATATCCCTCTTTTCGGCGATAGGCGGCGACAAAGTCACAGAAAAGACAGAATATACTTAGCTTGTTTAATGCGGCTTACGTTGCTATAAAACGACAGGGAAGACCAGTCACATTTCATTGTTAACCTCGGGGATTCGGTCATGTAGAAATGGCTTTTTTGCTGTCACAACGGAGGTGGCGTTGGAGTCTATCTCTTTCACTCCCGCAGGTCTTCAAAGGTTGGCAAGTTTCCAGCGTTGTTTTATATTGTGTCCAAACGACCAAATCCCCCAGTACAATGCCAAACAAGGTAGACAAACTGGGCTAAGCATCAGACAGTCAGATCATATAACACCTAGGCCTTTTAGGGCTGACAACAGCTGTCCTTGTCTGTCTTATGCTTTGCCTAGCCCAGCAATTCTGAAAGCTGACACTCTGTGCTAGAGCTGGCTCAGCTCTTCATGGCATGTTACACAGATAAAGAATGAAAAATACATTTAAAGAGAGCTTAAACAGATACAGTGACACAATTCTTAATATTATAACAAACTTATTATAACACCAACATCTCCTTTTAATTAAAAAATGTGTGAAAATGGCTGATTGCCTTTTTTCCAAAGTTTTTTTTTTTTTTATTAATTTTATTGCAATCCATACAAAGCAATCAAGTTTTTACAAAAAGAAAAATTAAGTTAAGAACAGATCAATCCCCACCCCTGAGAGAGAGAGCAAGCCAAACGGCGTAAAATTTAAGGCTTGTAAACATACCTAAATTAATAAATTCTCTGTGCTTCATGAACTTATTTTAAAATATTACTAATTAGATCCTGCCATGTTTTGAAAAAAGTCTGTATGGATCCTCTAACTGAGTATTTGATTTTTTCCAATTTCAAATAATATAACACATCGGTTTCCCACTGACTAAAAGAGGAGAGTTTGGGTTCTTCCAGTTTATCAGAATAAGTCTCTGTGCCAAAAGTGTAGTGAATGCAATCACAATTTGTTTGTCTTTCTCCACTTTAAGCCCCTCTGGAAGAACCCCAAACACAGCTGTTAATGGGTTAGGAGGGATTGTGAGTCCAAGGCTGTCTGAGAGGTAATTAAAAATTTTTGTCCAGAATAATGTTAATTTGGTGCAGGCCCAGAACATGTGACCCAGTGAGGCTGGGACTTGGTTGCAACGTTCGCAGGTTGGATCATGCCCTGGAAACATTTTGGAGAGTTTTAGTCGAGACAGATGTGCTCGATATATAATTTTAAGTTGTATAATTGTATGCTTTGCGCATATGGAGCTTGAGTGAATTCTCTGCATTGCTACTTTCCACTCCTTTTCTGATATATTAATTGAGAGATCTTTTTCCCAGTGTCCTCTTGGATCTTTGAAAGGGAGGGATTGTAAAATGATTTTATATATTGTAGAGATGCAGTCTAAGTCCTTGAGATTGAGCAATATTTTTTCCAGCATGGATGAGGGTGCAAGATGAGGAAAATCGGGAAGGTTCTGTTTAACAAAGTTCTTGATTTGAAGATAGTGAAAGAAATGTGCAGCTGGAATGTTAAATTTGGAATGTAATTGTTCATAGGATGCAAAGACGTTGTCTATATAAAGATCTCTAAGCAAGTTAATTCCAAATTTTTTCCAGATATTAAAAACTGCATATGTTTGTGAAGGTTGAAAGAGGTGGTTCTTTTGCAGAGGTGCCACAGATAGAAGCTTCTCCGTCTTAAAATGCTTTCTACATTGGTTTCAGATTCTAAGTGAGTGGAGCACAATTGGGTTATTTGTATATTGCCGATAACGTGTATTTATTGGAGCACAGAGCAAGGAATACAAAGAAGTACTGCAGGATTTTACTTCTATTGCGGTCCAAGCCTGTGTATGTTCTTCTATTTGTGTCCAGGTTCTTATCGCCTGTATATTTGCTGCCCAGTAATAAAACTGGAAGTTAGGTAGAGCCATGCCGCCTTCTGCCTTTTGTCTTTGTAGGGTCGCTCTTTTGATGTGTGGATGTTTTGAATTCCAAATAAATGAGGTTATTGTTGAATCTAATTGCCTAAAGAATGATTTATTAATGTATATTGGAATGTTTTGAAATAAAAAAGGTGCTTAGGAAGAATATTCATCTTAACAGTGTTAATTCTTCCAGCTAGTGTGAGATGAAGGGTTGACCATCTATGCAAGTCTTGTTTAATTTTTTCCATGCAGACGGTGAAATTTTGTTGATATAGAGCTTTATGTTTACTTGTGATGTTTACTCCTAGGTATTTAAACTGTTCTGCAATGATAAAAGGTAGGGTATCTAATCTAATATTAAATGCTTGAGAATTCACTGGGAAGAGTACACTTTTATTCAGATTAATTCTGAGACCAGAGATCTTTTGAAATTCTGTGAGTGCTGTTAAGACTGCAGGCACAGAATTTTGTGGATCCGATATATACAATACCATATCATCTGCATATAATGAGATTTTCTGTTCCAGTCCTTCTCTGCTAATCCCCTTTATCTGATCAGTATTTTGACAATGTATTGCCAGTGGTTCATGGCAATCGCAAACAGCAGCGGTGGCAAGGGGCATCCTTGTCTAGTGCCACGTTCTAGTTTAAAGTAGTCTGAGCAAATGTTGTTGATGCAAACTGAAGCTTCTGGGTTAGTATACAGTAATTTAATCCATGCACAAATGTTCGGGCCAAACCCAAACTTCTCCAATGTAGTAAAAAGGTATTTCCATTCAATCATGTTGAATGCTTTTTCTGCTTCCAATTATAATAATATTTCTGGGGTGTTTGATTTAGTTGGTGAGTATATTACATTAAACAGGCGTCGAAGATTTGAAGATAAGTGTCGACCCCTAATAAATCCAGTTTGGTCTTGTGATATTACCGAGGAGAGCACTTTCTCCATCCTTCTAGCTATGATTTTAGAGAGTATTTTAACGTTGTTATTCAGAAGTGAAATTGGTCTGTATGATGCACATTGTAATAAGTCCTTATTTTGTTTTGGAAAAATAGTGATTAGTGCTTGGCGAAAGGTTTGAGGAAGATATTGGTTATCTCTGGCTTCTGTAAATGTTGCTAATAGGAGGGGAGCTAGCTGAGCGGAGAATTTCTTGTAAAATTCTGCAGGGTAGCCATCAGGGCCTGCTGCTTTCCCGCCTTGGAGTGACTTTATAGCATCTAGTAATTCTGATAACGGCAGAGGTTTATCAAGTTCCTCCGCACTAAAAGCGTCTATTTGTGGTATCTGTAATGTATCCAGAAATGCATTAGATTGTGTATTGTCTTCTTTAAACTCAGTAGTATATGGGGATTTATAGTAGTCTCTGAAAGTGTGCATTATATTTTTGTGTTCGACGATTTTATCTCCGTTCGTGTTGGTGATTACCGAGATTGTGTTGCGCACATCTTGCTTGTGAATTTGTTGAGCTAAAAGCTTATTAGCTTTCTCTCCATGTTCATAATAATGATGTCTGGATTTGTAGATTAGTTGTTCAGTTTCTTTAGTTGTCAAGAGGTTTAATTCTGAATGTAGAGCCTGCCTCCTCCTATGTAGAGTCTCGCTTGGTAGTCTGGCGTGCTCTTCATCTATTTTAGTAATTTCGCTTTTTATCTCTGCTACTTTCTTGGCTTCGGATTTATTTCTGTGGGAAAGATATGAGATAATCTGTCCTCTTAAGAAGGCCTTAAGAGTTTCCCAGAGTATTCCTGCAGAGATCTCGGGTGAAGTATTTGTCTCTAGAAAGAATTTGATTTGTTTGGGTCTAAATTCCGTACAATTCTCGTCAGCTAATAGAAGCGGGTTCAGGCGCCATCTGCGGGGTGAGTGTATGGGGCTTAGTAATTTTAGCTCCAAGATCATAGGTGCATGGTCAGAAATAACAATAGCATCGTATTTGCAAGATTTAATCATAGGCAAGAAGTTATTGTCTATAAAGAAGTAATCAATCCTTGAGTAGCAATGATGTACTGGTGAGTAGAAAGAATATGTTCTTGAATTTGGATTTAAAAACCTCCAGGGGTCTGATAAGTTGTGATCAGTTATAAACTTTGTAATTATCTTTGCGGTGTTAGATGCAGTCCTATCTAAAAGTGGATTTAGAACACAATTAAAGTCCCCAGCCATTATAACTTTATGAGTGTTCAGATTGGGAATGGATGCAAATAAATTTTGTATAAATTCCTTATCATCAACATTAGGTGCATAAACATTTATCAAAATCATTTTACAGTTACATAAGTCTCCCATGACCATTACATATCTCCCTTCAGGATCCCATACTACATCTGATGCTACAAATGGTACTGTTCTATGTATGAGAATTCCCACACCTCTAGTTTTCTTCGTAAAACTAGAATGGAACATTTGGCCAGTCCAGTCTTTTTGCAGCTGGAACTGATCCTTGCTTAGTAAGTGGGTCTCCTGTAAAAATACTATTTTAGAATTTAGACCTGTTAGGTGAGAGAGTACTTTCTTTCTCTTTAATTCGTGATTCAGGCCTTTAACATTCCAGCTTACGAGGTTAACTGTCCCATCATGGAGACACTGATTCTAAGTTTTTGATGTCATTTTATAGTCTTAACTGGAAGTGAGACAGCTTCGGCCTTAATTTCCTATTTCCCCTAGAGTTGTTGCCATGCAGCTTATTATTACGTTGGTAGTTATAATTATAAGGATTAATAGGATAGATTAGGTATAGATCAAGCCTGCTCTCTTTCTCTCCCCCCCTTAACCCCCCACCCTCCCTTTTTGCCTCCCCAAGTGAGGCTAAAACCCACTTCACACAGTCCCAGTCCTCTGACATACCCAGAGACAGAGCACGTCCAAAGCAAAACAAGCCCCAATGCAGCGGCGCTATAGGGTTAAAAGATAGTGATATCTATTACCAATCTAGTCTTTAAAAAAAAAAAAAGAATTTTGCCTTTAAAATATATATATAGTCTTCAGCAATTTTAGTGCATTAAGATGATGCACCCGGATAATAAACCCGGGTGATGGTGTTAAAAATGTGTCCAGAATAAGCATAATAAGTCTTAATGCAGTAATAGCAATAACAATAAACCAAGGGTATGATATTGAACAGTCTCGTTTAGGGTAGAGAAGAAATAATTAGAAAAAAAAAAAGAGAAAAAAGAAAAAGTAATTAAGCACAATAAAACATAAACAGATAGCGCCCTAATAATACTAAGTAATAATGAGAATATATGAGAATATATGCTGATAAAAACCCGTATTTTAAAACGAATAGACGGGCAGTAGATTATTAATCCTTGCTTTATCATTAACCGCCATGACTCACTATTATGTATCAGAATAGTCCCGGGATCAGCTTTCTTAATTCCTTTTCTGCTTCTTCCTTGTTAGCGAAGACATAGAATTGACCCTGCCATTCCACTTTCAGTTTTGCCGGATACAAGAGGCTGTATTTGACGCTGGCTTGTCGTAACCGCTGTTTAATGTTGTAGAAGGCTGCGCGTTTAGTAGCTGTTCCTGGAGAGAAGTAAGGGAAGATACGAATGTGGTTATTTTCATATATAATATCTTCCTTGTTTCTGAAGAGTGCCATCACCTCTAGCTTAAATGATAATCGTTCAAAACGAACTATAAAAGATCTGGGTCTGGGTCTAACGATGTTTGATCCGCGTACGTGGTAAGCCGCTGCTATCTCAGATTCTGCTTTAAAGTCGTCCCCGATTATTTTAGAAAAACGTTCAGCTGCGAATTTCACAGGGTTTGAACTTTCTCGATTCTCAGGCAGACCTTCAATTCTGACATTATACCTTCTACTTCCATCTTCCAAAGCAACCAGTCTGTCTCCGAGTTTTTTGCATTCGGAGCTGACATTTTCTGCTTTTTCTTCAGCACTGGTAGCTAAATTTTTCGGCTATTTCAATCCTAGTCGTGAATGTCTCCTTGAGATCCTCCAATTGATCAGTAAACGTTTCAATTTTACCCAGCACCTGTCGCATCTCCACTTGCATTTCTTGTCGCAGCCTTTCATTTGCCTGTTGCAGCATCAGCTGCTGCGCTTCATTTGCTTGTTGCAACTCCTGCTGCTCCGTTTCGTTTGCTTGTTGCCATTCCTGTTTCAATTCCAGCAATTCCTGTTTCAATTCCTGTTTCCGTCTCTCATGTGCCTTTGCCCTTGCTTTCTCATTTGCCTTCTCAGTTTTCTTTATATCTTGTATGAGCTCATCACCTGCAGTTTAGACATTTCAATTGTGCTTTCTTGTACTGTAGGTGAAGCGTCAGGCTCTACTGTAGCCGGTGTCCCCACTATTACCGGCTCGCGTGGAGTAATTGAGATCGTGGACTGTAAGGCCTTTTCCAGTTTCAGGTGTTCTTCTCTGATCGGCGAGCTATCGAGATCTGCACTCACGATCGTACATTCGCTCCCCTTTTCACTCTCAGCCGGCGACGATGTAGCGGACCTTGGTCCCCAAGAGTCTGTACTTTCGCCCAGCTGATCCAGGTCTTTCTCTGAAAGGCCGTATCTTGAGCTAGGGCTTGCTGATCTTAGCTTGGGTGCAGCTTTAGTTTTTGATTCTTTTGGACCCCCTTTTTTTGTTGGCCATGCTTATATATGCTTACATATACACTGTAGCAGTCTCCTTGGGTTGAATAGATACAGGATATCTCAGGATAATAAGCAAATAATATGAAAAATAACACCGCTGCTAGCGGAGCTCCACTTCAGACATCCATCTCTCGCATTGGACGAGACCAACCCCTGTTTCCAAAGTTTTTATATAAACAAAATGTGTTTTATTTTTTCATTCTAAGTTCTTAGGAATCAACATCTATTTATCTAGTCTCTAAAGCAGAACACACTTCTGAGTATCAGTCCATTGCAAAGCATCCTGTCACCAAACCAGCTCAGGATTGACAGTGAAATTATTATTCATATAGTATCTATGATGGATTGATTTATTTATTTACTTTAAGTCATATTTAGTCCTCCATACAACTGGAATATTGGGGAAAAAAAGGTATCTAGAGAAAGACTGACATAGACACGAAAGGAGTGTGCAATACTCCAGTCACTAGTCAGGAGTCAAATCCAGGTTCCATAAATGTGAAATATTTGTCACCATTTTGCATTTTAATATAATAAACACCCATGTGACCACAAATCAGAGTGGGTAGATAAAACATACAGTATTATCATACAAAACCACTGACAGAATATATTTGTTTCTGTAACTTGGTATATGTCACATGCATACCCATCAATATTAAAATTTAAGCATGATTACTCAAATGTCTCAACAGGAAGCACAGCTCTTTATTGTTCTGAAGCTTTCAAAAGTGACAAGCCATTTCAGAATACAACATCAGTCACTAAGCGACACGGGCAGGTTTTAAAGCATCGTCTTTGGGGTTTTCAAATTGTTTAGCCTGTGGGCAAAAGTGTCTGTTTCTATACCTGAATGGCTTATTAAAATTTTTACACATTTTTTTCCTTACTTGTTTTCAACAGTACTTCTGCTTGCAAATGAAATATCATTTTTATTTTAATATTCATCATTTCTTACATTAAATTATCAAGAATGATATATAGTACCTATAAAAAAAACTGCTTGAGCTGCTTAATTTTTTAGGTGTTTTGCTTGCTTTTTTTAACACCCAACTAATTTGCTTCAGCTTTAAAAATCACCATACCAATCCAAATTATTTTCATATATGGCTGTTCGTAGAAAGAAAGTTAAAAGCACAAGTTCAATTCTTATCTAAAATGAGCAACAGTGGACATAAGACACTAACTAGACTTGGTGAGGACAACAGTCCACTAAAACATTCTTCTCATGAGGTCCATTAGAGTATTGTGTATTACAAATGTTGCAAAAATGATATGCCCGTAGTAAGGACACTTTAAAGTCTTAAAGTTCTTAAGGCTTAGTTGCAGGTGAAGGAAAGAAAAATGGAAAGGCATCACAGTACCAGTTGGCACAAGACCTGGATTAGAGGTGTAGAGGTACATTCTGTTTGTGTATACATGTACTATGTGATATTGTACTGAACACTTATGGTACTATTTAATAAGGTGGGAAACAGTGAAGTAAACTGTCCATGTTTAATAAGGAACTCAGCTGACAGAACAATGAAATGTGTTCTTTTATATGCTGAGATTTGCTAACCAGACTGGTTTAGTCCTTTATGTATGTCTCCCTGCGATCTGCAAAAATTTTTTTTTATTTTTATTGTAGCATATTTAGCTTGATGCAAAGTCTTCTTCTCCTTCTTTCGGCTGCTCCCTTTTAGGGGTTTCCACAGCGGATCATCTTCTTCCATGTCTTTCTGTCCTCTGCATCTTTTTCTGTTACACCCATCACCTGCATATCCTCTCTCACCACATCCATAAATCTTCTCATAGGCCTTCCTTTTTTCCTCTTGCCTGGCAGCTCTATCCTTAGCATCCTTCTACCAGTATACTCAGTATCTCTCCTCTGCACATGTCCAAACCAATGCGATCTCATCTCTCTGACTTTGTCTCCCAACCTTCCAACTTGAGCTAACCCTCTAATGAACTCATTTCTAATCCTATCCATCCTCGTCACACCCAGTGCAAATCTTAGCATCTTTAACTGTGCTACCTCCCACTCTGTCGCCTGCTTTTTAGTCAGTGCCACTGTTTCTAACCCAAATAACATAGTTGGTCTCACTACTGCTGGTCTCCTGCAGACTTTCCCTTTCACTCTTGCTGATAGCCGTGTGTCACAAATTACTCCTGACACTCTTCTCCACCCATTCCACCCTGCCTGCACTCTCTTTTTCACCTCTCTTCCACGATCCCCATTACTCTGTAATGTTGATCCCAAGTATTTAAACTCATCCACCTTTGCCAACTCTACTCCTTGCATCCTTACCATTCCACCGACCTCCCTCTCATTTACACACATGCATTCTGTCTTGTTCCTACTGACCTTCATTCCTCTACTCTCTAGAGCATATCTCCACCTCTCCAGGGTCTCCCCAACCTGCTCCCTACTATCGCTACAGATCACAATGTCATCAGCAAACATCATAGCCCACGGGGACTCCTGTCTAATCTCGTCTGTCAACCTGTCCATCACCATTGTAAATAAGAAAGGGCTCAGAGCCAATCCCTGATGTAATCCCACCTACACCTTGAATGCATTCATCACTCCTACCACAGACCTCACCACTGTCACACTTCCCTCATACATATCCTGTTCAACTCTTACGTACTTCTCTGCCACTCCCGACTTCTTTATACAATACCACAGCTCCTCTTGAGGTACCTAAATCATAAAAATAAAAAGCTACCAGTGGTACAGAAAGACATGATATATACTGTAGGACAGGAAAAACAACTTGAAGCAAGGCTTCAACAGAGAAGTTTTTTTAAAAAAAAACAACTTCGTGATTCTTTAACAAGTAAAGCTTAAATTATAAATTCATTGTTCCTAAAATCAAAGTTATTTCTTCACAGTCATGGTATGTATTAGTTAGCCAGCTGAAACTGTGCTCAAAAGTGAAGCATATTTTTATACATTTTAAGAAATAAGTAGTTTGAGTTTTATAATGGAGCTAATCGGTGCCAGAGTCCCAGTGTGAATAAAAGCCTTATTATTAACAAATACAGTACATCCACTTTGAAATAGATGAGGATTTGGATTATGAAAATATGCCTTCCACATTTCTGAGGCATGCTTGTGACAACAAAAGTAAACTGGAAATAATACATCTTATCATAGATTCTTCATACTGTTTGCTCAGAGTAAGGATACATTGATGTTGTAACAACTCGTGGTGTGCCATGAGCATGCATGATAAAAAAAAATAATCGGAAACTGTAAAAGGCAGCATGTGTGAAAGAGCAGATTGAAGTACATAAATTATCAACATTTTTAGTGTATGATGAGTCATACTTGCTAAGAATATAGTAATACAAGAAATAAGGCATTTTTCAGTGAAAACTGACTGACACTTACTAATTCCAATAAATCTGTAAATAAACATGGAGAACATGCAGTTTCCACGTAAACCTGGCACTGTCAGGCAGGAATGACAGCTCTGTGCCACCACTCTGCCTATGGTAAAAAAATCTGTTCTAAACTTCAACCTGATTAATGGTAGGTGAATTGGCATTGCTAAAGTGGTGCTTGTGTGCGAGTGTGCTTGTGTGTTAATGCCTTGCAATTGATTTTTGGTGGAAAAGGCTCCAGCTGTAAGGCAACCCTGTCCTAGATAAGTGAACTAGGAAGGTGGATGAATGCCTGTAACATCTATTCAGTTCTTGTCACTTGATTGCATGATATGCACAATTTCATAATCCTTTTATCAAAGCACATAGGTGCTTCCATATAATGAAAGAATATAAGTGATCATAAGTGTGCCCTTTTTCAGTTATGAATGTTTAGTTGTCTACAGAACAGAGACAGAAACTCACATGTCAATAATGCACTTTGCAGTGACTTGCCAGGGTGAATGCACACCCCTGGGGCTGTAAGGGTGCCATGGAGGAATACAGATAGGGTAGTTGGTTTGCTTTTTGCTTTATTCCTCCATAAAATAACATGGATATGCTGTTTTGCAATATGTGTGATTTCAAGATGCAGGTCAAAACTCAGTAATATTTTTGGCTTGAAAAATAGAGATATTTGTTAAGCTTTAAAGCTTTGTGGCATACGACCAGAGACCTTGCCCCACCGGGACGCCTGGAACATGGACAGACCGGGAGAGGGGCACTATCTTTCCCTGGGCACAAGAGGGCAGCACCCCTGGATATCCAGCAGGGGGTGCCTGGATGATCCTGGAGCCCTGGAGGACAGCACTTCCGCCACACCAGGGAGTGCTGCCAAATCAGGAACCATTTTCGCCCGGAGTGCTTCCGGGTGCAAGGGCAGCACTTCCGCTACACTAAGAAGTGCTGCCAGAAGACCATCACAGAGCACCTGGAGCACATCCAGGGCGGGATAAAAGGGGCCGCCTCACTCCATTCGAGGAGCTGGAGTCGGGTGGCAGTGGACGGAGCTTGCAAGAGAGGAGTGGAGGCGGCTGAAGGAAGAAAGGAAGGAAAAGGAGTTTTAGTGTGGTGATTTGTGCACTGTGTTTGTGCTGTGTGCGCCTAAGAAAATAAATGGTATGTGTTTTGCATATTTGGAGTCTGTGTCTGCCTGTGTTGAGGCTGGTCTTTCACAGCTTTTTATCAAATTCGGATCCTGGTACCACTATAGCTCCATTATAAAACACAATATTGGCCTAGTCATTTTTTTTAGTGATAAAATATGCTTCATTTTAGAATGCAATTTCATTTGGCAAACTAATGTATATCAAGATTGTGAAGAAATAACGTAAACTTTAAGAGGTCGTAATTGATATGGAAAAAGAAATGCAATGCTAATTGGATTATTTTTTGAGATGATTGACTTTAAAAGACATAGAAGTACCATGCCTTGTAACAAGTTGAAAGCTACCAACAGATGAACAAATTACTTCTTTGTGAAGATGCTGAAGATGAAGGTACTGTTTTACCATGAGCTTGTTTCTTATTGGAGAATTAAAAGTAAAGTGCATGTTTATGCGCTGAGAGGAAAGAAGCAACTTGATTACCAGTGAAAAGAAATTGATTTTAATGGAACCTGCTTCCAAATTCTAGTAATTTATTAAAATGGTGCAGAACTGTAGGAGAAATTAAACTGGCTAGGCACCGCATAGACAGTGAGAGAATTCAGACCATCCTCACCACTTTTATTGACTTAATTAAAGTCAACTGGAGCAATATAACTGAACATATTATCTTTGTGAATCTGAAATTCCATCCATCCATCCATCATCCAACCCACTATATCCTAACTACAGGGTCACGGGGGTCTGCTGGAACCAATCCCAGCCAACACAGGGCGCAAGGCAGGAAACAAACCCTGGGCAGGGTACCAGCCCAATGCAGTAGTTCTGAAATAGATTAAGTTATTTTTTTCTGAAGTATTCTTAATTAATTTCTCACAACTTTTCTTGATTAGAATTGTATCTATCCATGTGTTTCTTCTGCTTTAATTTCATTTTTATGCACTCACAGTACTGAGCTATCTCAGTATTTTAAGTGGTCATACTTAACCACATCCACATTTTGTCAGGTCAACTCTCATTCTGAGAATGAAGTGTCTTTAATATTTTATATGTAGATAGTGGCTTCCTGCTCAGCTTTGTGTTCATAGCACAAAGCTGAGCTGAATGTCGATCAATTGCACAAGCGTCATATTTTAGCTTCTTTACAGATATTTCTTTCAGCATGAGGAGTGTTAAAGTTATTTCTTGTCATATTTATATTGGAATAGTTTAGGTAGAAATTAAAGATTAATTGCAGTATCTCTGGCATCATTATTTGATATGATATTAACCTGCAGATTTGAAATTTTATTAAACAATATAATATCAACATAGGACCCAGGTTTAAGATATCAAAAATGTAAAACGTTTTGAAAAGTAGCTTGAATTGTTATATTAATGACTCTTCACACAGTTTGCGGCAGTGGTTTAATTTTTTACAACTTTTCAAGACAAAGAAACTGAATAATTTTCTTTTTCAGGAGAGCAAATATCTCGCCCACATTGCTACCAGAAACTTTAGTTTAAACAGACACTCAAAATCCCACTGAGTATAAATTATGAAAAAAAGTAATAGTATCATACTATCAGATGTTTATGATTCATCACATAAACTTAAACCAGGTGCACAGGAAAATAGTAACAGAAACATGAAATAACCTTTGGACAAATAAAGTATATCTTATGTAAGTGTATCTTTTGTCAACATTATTTGTTCATTTTTCAAATATTTTTCATTTTTTTGCACAGTTATATCAACATGTGTGATTCTGCCAGCCCACTTATGTCATTGTTTCAAGGTGTCATTGTAAAAGTGAAATTTACAAAAAGGAAGGAATTTTTAAAATGAGCTTTAAAGTAAAAGAACAATTTGTAAACACTGCACAGTGAAATCTAGCATGAACATGGGAAAGGAATTATATTAATAAAATGTATTATTATTATAACTTCTTCCTCTTCATATTTTCCCATTACTATGTGGGATTGAAGTGCTTGATCACCAATCTCCAAACAGCTCAGTCCTGCACCTCCTCTCAAGACAGACCCTCTTCCTTCAGATCTTCTTTTATTTTATCCATTGTCACACAATCGTGCAATTAGGAGGAAGCTGAATGGTCCTAATGAAGGTAATTTCACGCCAAACCTGGGAGTGGCGGGGTGCACTAAAACTGCCCCTGTTATTTCTGCAGACCAAATATGGGAAATTCTACCTGATTCAGCCTTTGACAATATCACTTCCGGTACTGGGCCCAAAAAAGATGCCACTTCCAGTTCCACCCCCAAGAAAGAGATCACTTCTGGTTCTGGCCTAAATAACATCACTTCTTGTAGAGCACTTTAAAGCTGCCATCCTTGGCTTAACTTAGCAGTTCAGTTTTGGACTCGCAACTCATGCACATCAGTGCTATTCATCAAACCCTTTTTCAGCCTGGAAAATTATATAGGTGGCTGCCCCAAACCTTTTTGAGTGTGTCAAGTCTTATTATTTTCACACCATCCACCTCCGCTTTGGCCTCACTCTTTCTCTTCCCCTGTACTTCCATTCCCATCACTCCTTTGCCCACATATTCATTGTCTCTTCTCATCACATGCCCATACCACTTCAGCCTACTTTCCTGTACTTACATATCTCTCCCAATTTTATTGTACCTCTGATTGTCTCATTTCTTATTCTGTCATTTTTTTGTATCTGCTCAAATCCATCTCAATTTTTTCATTTCTGCCACATGTAGCTTCTTCTCTTGAGCTCCCTTTACTGCCCAAGTCTCAGCTCCATACATCATTGCCCACCTTTATACTGTCTTAAATGCCTTACCTTTAACCTTCCTTCGACTTAATTTTTCCATCACACAATTCTCCTGATACCTTTTTCCAATTGTTCCATCCACAAAAAAGAGCTCTTTAACACTTCTATGGGTTATCTTGCAGAAGAATATTTTACCCAACAAACAAATAAAGAACTTAGTCATATTGGAGAGTAGTAAATTGTTTTATGTGTGGTCTGTTTTTTGAGTATAGTATGTTGTGATCCATGGCCGGCCATTTATCCCAGCCAATACCCCCAGGCCGCCAGAGGGAGCCCTCCCTGCGACATGGAGATGCCCCAAATTCCAGCAAGGCATCATGGACTATGGAGTTTTCCTGTAAAACCCTGCTGGATAACGTCAGGACCACTAGGGGTCGCTCCAGGGAGAACCAGGGACTACTATTTGCCCTACGCCCCGGAAGTATGTCTGAGCCACATGGACAGGAGGAATGACGTACTTCCAGGGTGAAGAAAACGACTTTGTATCTGACCCAGAAGTGATAAGGAATCATGGACTAAGGATGGGAAACACTTCCGGGTCAGGAACTATAAAAGGACTCTGGGAACTCCCAGACGATGAGCTGAACTGGGTGGAAGGGTGGCAACGCGTCTGGGAGTGGAGGAATTGTTTATTGTATTATGTTTAATGTATGAGTATTGTGGAGAGGAGGGTGTTTTTTGCACTGTTTAATAATAAAAAGTCAACTATTTGGACTTTTGCATCATGTCTGACATCTTGGTCAAGGGTTCAAGGGAGCGATAGTGCCCCCTATCTGTCACAGTGGCGTATTCTCTGGCCGTCATTTTGGCAGAGGACCTGTACACAAATTTACTGTGGACAGAGAACCCTGAGTAGACGATAGTCGGACATGCAGCAACAGCGCCGGAGCCTACCTTCACCATGTCCGACATGGGGAAGAAGAAGGGCAAGCAGAGCGACATCTCCAGTGGAAGAACCATGCTCGTAATGGCCGACACTCGGGAGGAGCTACGGAGAGGTTGCACAAGTCGGGAGAAGCCTCCGGGGACAGACGATCGCTCTGAGGTATGTGCTGGGAATTCGATCAAAAATCTGTTTAAAATAACACACTTTGTCCCGTGCATGTACCTCAGAGAAGATCACCTGGAGACTCTGCAGGAGCAAGAAAACATTCCCGAAGACAGTGGCACACTACAGTTTGAGCCGACGAGCACTTAAGGGTACTTCCGCATGTCGGTGGCCAGCGAGGGTCACGTGATCGACCCCGGTGTCTTCTGGAAAGGAGAAGGTCCGCATCCCGCTGTTTGCTCCTTCGTCCACAAAGAGACGGACTTGGACTTTTCGAAGGGGAAGGGGGAGGCGAGCGAAGCACCGCTCACCCCGCAAAAAGGTAAGGCGGGCCAGGAAATGGCTGACCGTTCTGCCGACAAATTGACACAGGCGGATCGCAGTCAGCCAAAGATGGCGGCCCAGTCCTCCGATAAAAACTCAAAATCCCAGAAGCCTCCGCGAAGCCCGTCAGAACACCTGTCAACAGCGGACGTGTTCATTGGCTCCCGGCCGGTAGATAGGGAGAAAGAGGAAATGAACCTGCCTCCGGCCGAATTAATTAATTCTTTTGACATGCGGGAGCTCGAAAAGTTAATCGAGCCCGTGCGTAGTCTTTTGCAGATGCTGGCGGTGATAAAGAAGTTTGTCGGGGAATTGAGAGAGATGGCTGAAGCGCCCATTCGAAAGGTAGATGAGTACCTGCAGCGATTAAGCTGGGAGCCTCCCGTATTATCTGATTTGGCGATACAGGCAGGTAATGCCGGTACCGTATATAATGAAATAGGGACCTAGTGTGATCCGAGCCCGCATTTAATAAGTAGCGGGAGCCAAGTCACTGCGTACCCTAAAAAAGAGCGTGGAACGTTGACAAAGCGGTTGGGGGAAGGGCCGATCGAGCCGGAGCAGCTGGATGGTGCTGTCTCTCGGAGCGATTCGGTCCTGAAGACCCCGACCCATGTTGTAAATAAGTCAAAGGGGGTGCAAACAGTAAAGGGTCTCTCTCTATCTCATAGAGAGATTCAGACTGTGGGAAAGCCCCAGAGTAAAAAGGAGATCCCAACTGAGACAAAGGGGTCTCCTGATAAGGTAAAAAAGGGCACTGAGATAGCAGAGGCAACTGGGGACTCTTACTCAGTGAGAAAAGGGGCGGAGCCAGAGATTCCAAAGTGTTTTCAGTCCCGCCAAAGGATATGAACAAGGGGAGTGCGGCTGTGCTATGAATGCCGCAGGCCGGGTCATGTATGGCAAAATCGTCCTCGGAGGACATGGGATAGGATGACTCATTTATTCAATGTTCCCTCTAGGTTCTCCCGGGAATATCCAGAAAGTTGCCGAGGCCCAACCAACGAAACCTCTTGGAGGAAGACGTCTCTCGCGGGGCTGGCCGCTTCGAACTATGGTTTTTCGCTGGGGCGGGAGAACTGTGGTCCATGGCCGGCCAATACCCCCAGCCGCCGGAGGGAGCCCTCCCTGCGACATGGAGATGCCCCAAATTCCAGCAGGGCATCATGGACTATGGAGTTTTCCTGTAAAGCCCTGCTGGATAACATCGGGACCACCAGGGGTCGCTCCAGGGAGAACCAGGGACTACTATTTGCCCTACGCCTCGAAAGTACGTCTGAGTCACATGGACAGGAGGAATGATATGCTTCCGGGGTGAAGAAAAGGACTTTGTATCTGACCCGGAAGTGATAAGGAATCATGGACTGAGGATGGGAAACACTTTCGGGTCAGAACTATAAAAGGACTCTGGGAACTCCCAGACGATGAGCTGAGCTGGGTGGAAGGGTGGCAACGCGTCTGGCAGTGGAGGAATTGTTTATTGTAGAGTATTGTGTTTAATTTATGAGTATTGTGGAGAGGAGATGTGCTTTGTGCACTGTTTAATAATAAAAAGTCAACTATTTGGACTTTTACATCGTGTCTGACATCTTGGTAAAGGGTTCAAGGAAGCGATAGTGCCCCCTATCTGTCAAAAAGTTTAATATAATTAATGCATGGAACTGCACTTGAGTAGTGAAAGATGAGTTTAGTAAGGTGACTGGCCATCCACTGAGTACCTCCTGTAGCGGGCACAGAAGGCTTTAATGAGGTTGAGGCCAGTAATAAGGTGTATCTTTAGTTTTGATTCTGTGCATAAGAAAAGAGTCTTGTGTCCGGAGTAAAAAAAAAAAAAACATTGTGTAGATTTTCATGAACCTCTTTAAATTTGGGGTCTAAAGCCAGTAATGTCCATGGCCTCTCTTGTTCTTGAACATCTCTATATTTTTGGAGAGAAATGTTATCTTGTCAGTGGTAAAAGAAATAAGTGCATGATACTATGACAAAATATGCACCACATTGGTTTGAAACAAGCAACTGAACACAGTAATCTGGGTATTTGAACAGTATGTTAAGGATGGCCAATATGGCACAGAGGTGCCTGGATCAAAGCTGGCATGGGTTTGACAAAGGGTAGGGGCTGCAGAGATGTGCCTGAGAAAAAGGGAGACATCCACACTACCAGAGGGAGTGTATACTGTAAGTTGAGTACATGAAGTAGGTGCTAACAAACTAATATAACTATTGCAGGTGAATGAGAGAGAGACACACACAGACAGAGACAGAGAGTGTTGTCAGAAAAGGAATCTAAACAGAAGGACATTATTCTACACCATACTGACAAATAGTTCTATTATATCTTGCAATACCATATGAACAGCAAATTGAACTGAATTGATTTGAAGAGTATTTGAGCTATTAATCAATCATTATTTATTTTGCCATTAGCAGGATACACAACACCAAAGCACTTTACAAGATTACAATATAGTATTAAATGTATACATTCAGTAATACAAATGAAAACAACATGGTGTACACACATAATTCAGTGCTGACAGATAACATGAGGAACTTGGAAGCATACTTTGCAAATTTGTGATGGCAAGTTTCTAAAACAGCTCTTTAAATAGATATAATATAAAACTACAAAGAAGAGTAAATCATAATGGTGAGAAAGAAGCAAAATATATACATTGATAAATTATTGGTAGATCTTTATCAAAAAGCAGACCATGGTAGTACAATATACACCAAACTATGGTAGGGACACGACTATGGCAGTAAAAACCACTTACTGTTAAATCTCAATAAATATGGGACCGTCATTAAATAACTCAAAGAGAAAATGTAATCCTACATTTTTTTTATCAGACCCCCAAGTCTGATTTTGTCTCACAAATAGTCCTCGGTAGCAAGTTGCGGAGAGTCATGGTCATATAGCTAAATGGGCATTTGCCTAAATTAGAGAAATGGAGCTTTAAGACTAACATCAGAAGGTCTTAGCACTCTACATGGTGTGAAATAAAGTATGTAGACAAGTATAAGTAAGTGTTTGAACAAATACAGTTTGGTCCATAAATATCTGGACAGAGACTTTTTTCTAATTTTGGTTCTGTACATTACCACAATGAATTTTAAATAAAACAACTCAGATGCAGTTGAAGTGCAGACTTTCAGCTTTAATTCAGTGGGCTGAAAAAAAAGATTGCATAAAAATGTGAGGGAAATAAAGTATTTTTTTTAACACAATCCCTTTATTTCAGGGGCTCAAAAGTAATTGGACAAATGAAATAATTGGAAATAAAATGTTCATTTCTAATACTTGGTTGAAAACCCTTCGCTGGCAATGACAGTCTGAAGTCTTGAACTCATGGACATCACCAGATGCTGGGTTTCCTCCTTTTTAATGCTCTGCCAGGCCTTTACTGCAGCGGCTTTCAGTTGCTGTTTGTTTGTGGGCCTTTCTGTTCGAAGTTTAGTCTTCAACAAGTGAAATGCATGCTCAACTGGGTTAAGATCAGGTGACTGACTTGGCCATTCAAGAATTTTCCACTTCTTTGCTTTAATAAACTCCTGGGTTGCTTTGGTTGTATGTTTTGGGTCATTGTCCATCTGTATCATGAAACGCCGCCCAATCAATTTGACTGCACTTAGCTGGATTTGAGCAGACAGTATGTCTCTGAACACCTCAGAATTCATTCGGCTGCTTCTGTTCTGTGTCACATCAATAAACACTAGTGTCTACCCAGTGCCACTGGCAGCCATGCACGCCCAAGCCATCACACTGCCTCCACCGTGTTTTACAGATGATGTGGTATGCTTTGGATAATGAGCTGTTCCATGCCTTCTCCATACTTTTTTCTTGCCATCATTCTGTTAGAGGTTGATCTTGGTTTCATCTGTCCAAAGAATGTTTTTCCAGAACCGTGCTGTGGTAACGCATTGTGGTAATGTACAGAACCAAAATTAGAAAAAAGTTGTCTCTGTCCAAATATTTATGGACCTAACTGTATGTTTATAAGCCAGTTGCAGAATTTTAAAACAAAACCTAATATGCAACAGGAAATCAATGTAGGTGAGTCAGAACATTCATCCCCAGTGAAGGTTATGGTAGCAGCATTTTGAACTTGTTGTAGTGTGTATTATTATGATATCAGATAATCTATTGCATGCAGCTAACACAAAAGATACCAACTAACCTATTGGGTATTTCTTAGATGGGTAGGTAAAAATGTCAAAACCAGTTTTGCAAACTGTTACCTGTACCCCAGAATCCAGAAAATAATATCATATTTATCTTCTTGATAACATCTTTTTGATCTGCCTCATCTAATTCCCGCACATTACTCAACCCATGCCGACTATTCACTAACACACTTGTCCTTGCCAAGTGATGCTCATCTTTTAATTAATAATTGGTTACATTAATTTATTGATGATGCAAATTAAGAATATCTATATAAGTTTGCAGCTATGTGTTTGCACCAGTGGAAATGGGATAAAATATGATCTGATTTAAACTGTTTGTTGCAGTTGATGTCACAATCATGTGCCAGTTTGTGTACCAGCTGGTAACCTGCAAGCCAGATCAAGCTGGGAACTGAATATGGGGTCACTCAAAATATCTGTTGTGATTTTTAATAGGAGGCATTTCCAATATGCCATTGTCAGTGGCCAAGGTTGTCTTACTACATGGTTTGGTTAAGTTTCCAAATATTCAAAATTCTGATACAAGTTGATGATGCACTTTATTTAAGTAACAATCTACTTAAACATAATATTTTGCAAGAGTTATTAATGAAATAAACAACCTTAATGAATAAAAGGATTTGTCTTTAAAAGTCCTTCTGATAAGTCTTAAAAGTGGAATGTCATCACTCTAAAAACACATGTGCAGAATAAGCACTGTTCCTGTTGGCCAAGGAACTGCTTGGCATTTTCTTTCTAGAAATAAATTGAAGTTAAAAAATTATAAGGAAACAATAATCAAAAGTAGAGGTGATATTTTTGTAAAGTTGTAAGATACTTTGAATTAGTTGAAGTGTATTAATAAACTGACACAATGGAAAGATAAGACTAATTTGCACCCAGGGGGAATTTAGATTTTTACAGAAGCACTTTAAATAAATTAACACATAAAGAGATAAATAAATATACACACACTATTGTCTAAACAAACACCAGAATGACTAAAAAGGAAGAACATTTAAAAAGAAAGAAAACTTCTGACTTGGCAGTCACAGTCACAGTGAGGCATTATGCAGATGTATTGCTGATAATAATAATGAGCCCCAGTGGCGTTTCTCAATATACTTCTGTAGAATAATTTGTTGGCTGAAAGCCTTCAGTGTTAGTGTGTCAGAGAGTGAGGATGTGCAGCATTGTTCATAATGACACTCAGTTTTATTTTAATTCTGTCCTGCACCATTACCTCTAGGGGGTCCAGAGTGCATCATATAACTGAGCTTACCCTTTAATTAGTTTGTTGATTTGGTTGGCCTCTCCTGAATTTATGCTACCATCCCAGTTCACCATAGCACAGGAAATCGCACTGGCCATCACAGAGCTGTAGATGTCATTTGCCACATTTCAGGAATCCAGTCTCCTAAGGAGAAAAAAAGCCTACCCTCCTTTGTTATATAGTTCCTCTGTCTTCTGAGACCTGCCTAACCTGTTATTAATGTGGAACTCCAGGTACTTGTAAGAGTGCACAACCTCTACATCTACTTCTTGAATAGTAACCAGGCGTAAAGGCTCTAAGGTGAGGTGAAAGTCAATAAGTGATTCCATAGTTTTGCTGATGTTAAGATGCAGATAATTTTATTTGCACCAATTATCAAAGTCCTGTATGCTCTGTATCATCCCCCTTTTCAATACACCCCATAAGTGCAAAATGACCTGGTCTTATATTTATAGTCATTTGGTGTACAGAGTGAAGAGAAAAGGAGACAGGACTGTTCCTTGTGGTGCTCCTAGTGTTGCTCACATCCGTATCAGAAACACAGTCCTTGAGTCTCACAAACTGCAGTCTGCCTGACAAATTGTCCATTATCCAGGACACTATAGGCACATCCACCTGCATATCTCTGAGCTTACCACTTAACAGCGATGCCTAGATGGTCCTGAAAGCACTGGAGAAAGTGTAAATAATAATAATAATAATAAATACATTTTAATTTATACAGCACTTTTCCCATCTAATATCAATTGTATCAATAACAAATTTATATACAATGATTTTGACAAACCAAGCAGGAGAAATGTAAAAGACCAAATCAGTAAATGCCTACATATTTATTCCCTCAGATCAGCCCACTTGCAAATTCGGTCCTGGATGCTGCTATTAAGTACTTTGCAACTTTCATGTAAAAGTTTTATCTTCCATCTAGCCTGCTTATTACCTCCCCAGCACCCTTTCCCCCCAGCAACAATCTAAGCCTGTTTCTCTTTTAAACACTTTGAAAATATTTTGTTTACTATGAGTATAAGAATATTTTGTTTGTTAATGCTGAAAAAAGTACTGTACTGTATGTCTTTGATCTGTGGCTACAGTGTTGCAGTAGGGCAAGAGTACCTGAGGCATTGTATAAAGGTTGATTTTATTATAAAGAGCAAGAGAACATTTGCCACAAGTGTGATTGTTAAGGATGTGATGAGCTTTGAAACGGGTCCATAGGGGCCCCACAAAAGGAAGACACTTGTGATTTATCTTTTAAATGCCAGTGCCTAATGATTTCTATTTTTTATTAAATCTGCCTAGAACTGCTGGGTATAATAACCTAGAGTCTATTTCCTCAACACAGATGTTCTTGCACATAAATAAGTATTTCAATTTAGTCTCAGATGTAATAAATATTGCAATTATATTTATTACTTGATTACAAAGTTAAAGAAAGGAGCCCATGGTTTGCTTTTTTACATGTTGGATCTGCATAATTAGCATTATTAATAATCAGTACATGGCCACTGTATATACACATATTGCCAAAGACATCAATTTAGTTGCTTAACTCACTATTCTACTACATATAACATCTCAAATATGGTTTCATCTGTTAAAATAATAATAAAGATAATAATAGTTTGTGATTATTGTTGTTTTAGTTTTCTTCTGTTGCTCTCACGAAACAGAGAGAGAGGCATTAGTACTGCAAATAAACCCCTTGTTTCGCAATATTTCACTCACCTCCAGGCTTGTTGTCTGCCTCCTAAGCACACATGTGTGACAGCATGCACTTTTTATATTTAAGCATCCCTCAGAAATGATTGTGCAGAACAACTCTCATGGCTCAGAAAGCATGGAGAACTGTGGAACAGCTCCAGATTGAGTACTTGTGGCTTTAAGTGTGGAGCTGATGGGATGTATAGTGTATTATGGAAAAAACTTAGAAATGTTTAGAAATTTATTTAATTGTTGTTGTTGGTCTTTTCAGCAGTTGACCAAAAATAAAACTTAATTTGTAATAACTCAAAAAAGATATGCACCCATTAAGGAAGCAAAAGAGACTGTGTGGCAGTCTGTTGCATACCAATGCCTAAGTTCACTACAGTTCTACACTTCAGAGACTTAAATAATATAAAAACAATAAAAGTAAGTGAATATTATATATACAACAACCACTTTAGAATAATTAGAATATATATTTATATGCAAAGATATATTGGTAATTGTCAACCGAAAAGAAAGCTGCAGATTGTTCCACTGTTGTCACTCCTCCTAAGGTCTACACCCTCATTAGAATGGCTGATTGCACAATTCGACTGGACTGGCCATACATGTCAGTCTCATTTAAAAAGTCTTACCAATGCATTGATGCTAGTGAATGATTTGTATTTTACAAAGCCTCCACCTGATTCCGTGATGGCCAGAAAACAACATATACTCTGCAGACCTCCTGACACACTTTCTAACACCTTTCTAAGAGTCTCTGCATCTCTGTCTCTGTATAGTAGTACTAGGGTGTTGTACTGT
>JANRMT010062814.1:95258264-95297276 GCA_026402145.1 Polypterus bichir lapradei
GATGTAGTGAGAAGTCTAGCAAAATGACACCTTTTATTGGCTAACTAAAAAAAAATTACAATATACAAAGCTTTTGAGGCAACTGAGGCCCTTTCTTCAGGCAAGATGTAATTTTACATTACATCTTGCCTGAAGAAGGGGCCTGAGTTGCCTCGAAAGCTCGCATATTGTCTCTGTATAGGAATGCCCCAGATGCAAAGGAAATCTGAAGCCATTGCTGCAATGGACAGGCATTTGCTGCACCTAGTTAACTTCATAATGTATGTCTTCAGCTAATTGCAAAAACAGTTATTCTTTGTAAATTTATAGTTTTCAGGAAATTCCAAGGGCTCCTAACCCTTTAACAATATTTTTAAGGACAATCCGAGTTTCCTCATTCATTGGGTTTTCAACAAATGAGCAAGCCATGATTTAACCTACAGTGTTGTTGAAATTAAACTGACTTTATGTGTATTTAGTTTCACCAGTGCTTGCACTGGAACCAAATTACTTGTGCCAATCTGCTTAGTTGGCATCTTGCTCTTCATTGCCAATTGTTAAACTACTTGTACATGACATATTTGTTAAATCGCACTAGCATTTCATCAAAGAGTGGGGAGGAGGAGCAGTGTTGGAGGGTGATGGGTACCCTATGAAATTTTGGCCAGTGTTATAAAATAACATTCGATGAAAGAGTAGGGGTAGGGTGTCCACCCAGCAAACTTGGAACACTGCTGGTACTGTGTACTCTAAATAGAACTCAATAGAGATGAGGACTGGCCTACTTTAAGTACCCACTGTAATCTGGAGTGGAGTACCAGGCCATACTTGATAATTTTTATAATCGATCTTCCTGTTTAACTGGCATGTCCTCAATTACAAAACATTTGATATTTTTAATATTTTCCTAGTGTAAAAAATATAGTCTCTCTATTATAAAAAAAAATCTTGGGGAGGCAGACTAGGGAGACGAGACGTGATCTTCTCAGAAGACAATTTGAAGTCCCGCGAGAGACACTTTAACTTGCTCCCAGCTCTTAAAACAATGACAAGCAACAAGCAAAACACGCAGCTCGCAGCAGATGATCCGACCACTTCTCCTTGCATGCGCTCAGCCACCCTAAACCAAACCCCCCCCCCCCCCCAACTCGAGCAGCAGAGACACAAAGTGGCAAAAAGGACAGCGGCTGTACATGCTTTAAAATGATCAACAGCAGGTGCCCCCCCCTTCACAACACGAGCAGCGTTATACGTCCTGCGAGAAAGAGATTTAACCATACCCGGGGCCGTAAATAAAGGACTAGTATTGTTTTTATAATGTCACGCGAGACAAGGCAGTGAGCCATCATTTAATACAAGTCCACAGACATCTAACCTTACAATTGTTGGATTGCTTTTGGCAGACACGCATCATGTGCTCCCAGCTCTTAAAACAACAACATGCGACCAGCAGAACAAGCAGCTCGCCAGCAGCAGAAAGACAGCAGATGATCCAAAGGCATCTCCTTAGCATGTGTTCAGCCACCCCCCTTCACAATGCAAGCAGCGTTATACGTTCTGCGAGAAAGAGATGTAACCACGCCCGGGGTTGAAAATAAAGGACAAGTATTGTTTTTACAAAAGTTTTTAAAGTAAAAGTGAAAATAATGCATATGTAACAATTCCCATGAAAATAACAGTCACTTTAAATTGTATATCCGGTAAACCAAACACGGGGTGGGTGAGCGAAGCGAGCAGGGGGCGAATCCCCCTAGTCTATTAAAAGAATAATAAAAAGGTTGAATACAATTAATTATTGAGTTGTGGATTTTGCTACTAATATATATTACTCTTTATTATTATTCAATATACACTACAGGTATTGTAATGATGTGGTATAGTGGGTCCGTGGCTCAGAAAAGAAGGTTGTTTTTAAAAATTAAATAATTAATTAGCTGGCTCATTCTCATGGGTGTACACACTCATGCAGCTGTGGTGAGTTGATGGAGTAACTGGAGCAAGACACACCTGCATATGAAGATGCGGTCTTTCTCAAATGCCTCATTGGCTTTCTTTGGTGCACGACTGAGATGCTGTGCCCACTGAGCCTTATAAGAATGAGCCACCATGAGAAAGGGGGGAAGAAAAAAAAAGGCTGATCGGAAAAAGAAAAATGAAAGAACAGAAAAAAGGGAGGTTAAAAGATGGAAAGAGAGGTATGGCAGGAGGCAGAGAGGTCTGATGTAAGTGAACAGATGAGAGATGAAGAAGGCGAAAGAAGCAGAACGGCGCTCGGGGGCTGATGGCCATTCCAGCTGAGTAACCTGGGAGTTGGAGTGGCACAAATGCTACTCAGTTGTAGCCACTCAAGGAGAGAGGCAGCACAGTTGAAGGGGAGTGAGAGGGTTATTTTGAAAGTTTTACTATGGACCAAAAGGATGCAAGCCTGGCGACGGGAGTTGGAGACTCAATGGGGTGCCCTGCCTGGAGCCAGAGAGGGCTACAAGGGGCCCAAGCCTAGGAGCAGAACTGAAGATGGGCGGAACTGCTGGATAGGCAGCTCCTTGGCAAGAAGAGCCCATATTGGGTTAAGCGAAGGAAACATCAAATATTAAAGGCCTGCAGGGCTCATGGTTTTAAGGACGGTTTCTTGTCTGTGCTTTAATCTCATTTTTAATGCATTATTTAAGGATTGATTTTAACCTCCACTTTCACTTTTACACCCTGCGGTGGGCTGGCGCCCTGTCTGGTGTTTGTTTCCTGCCTTGCACCCTGTGTTGGCTGGGATTGGCTCCAGCAGACCCCCCGTGACCCTGTAGTTAGGATATAGCAGGTTGGATAATGGATGGATGACTTTCACTTTTATGGATTATTTATTTAAGCACTGCAGTTTTTGAACACTTTGTTTGGACTTGTATTAATAAAAGCACAGAGCACTTTACACCTTCCCCTTGCTTTGTGTGAGTGTCCTCATTTGCTGGATCATCCCTCAAGAATTGTTATTGGCAGTAGCAGGTTCAAGAGGCTTCTGGTGGCACCCGGTAGCATGGAGCTGACATGCATAGCCACACATGACTGTGGCATTAGGGGTCTGTGGCAGTGCAGAGCTTTTAGTATAAAAGGAGTGCAATCAGGCTAAGAGGATGCAGCTGTGCGCTTTTGCAAAGTGGGGAGCTCCAGAGTGTTTAATTGGGAAATTGGGTGATTGCGTATTCACATGCAAACAGGATCAGTTCATCTGGTTTCCTCATTGACACTCCACAGGACATAATCAAGTCACCTGGATCCATGAAGGTTTGAAAAGAGCCTAAGCATAATAGAAGAAAGAACAAGAAGGAAATAAAGATGGGTGAAAAATCAAGAGAGATGGTTTGGAGTACAAAGAGTGAAGTCAGGAGTGTGAGTATATATACAGAAGAAAGTAGGCTGCACCGCCTTCCATGAAGCAGGTAAGGAAGTGGACGGCATGTGTCGGATCCCTGCGGATAGTTGGCTACAAGTGGGGCTGACGAAAGTCCACTCCAAAGGATTTCCAAGGAAGCCGGTGCAGGAGCTGCACAGACACACAATGGCTCCAGGCTGACAGATCAGGATGAGAGAACCCAGAGTTCACTGCTGGCCGAGACAGATAACCTGCTGAGATAACATCCTCCAACCCGTACAGTCTCTTTAACAGGTCATCAGCCTAAGAGAGAGGATGGAGAGGATGACCAAGTTACCCTTGAAGGCATTGCAAGATCACGTGAAGAGGCTCAGCATGGGACTCTCCACCCACACAGATGCAGCGGTACAGGTGAGTGTTTCCTGTACCATAAATTAAATAGGAACCCCCTAGCGAATTGACCTGGGATGCTTCTGATCGCCGTCAAGGACCAGAGGGTTCAACACTAGATGTGGGGGTTGTGACTGATAGCGCAGTATTGACAGAAATGGCCAAGGCACATCCAGGGGGCACACAGACTACCCCGCCTCAGACACTTCCATAAATCGAGAGGGGTGTAGACAGCATGGGGCCTGTTCTTTCTGCCATAGAGAGACTTAGACTGTCACTGTACCCCAGAACAAAAGGAAGACTCAGAAAAGGAAACAGAGTTTTAAAAACAGTCCGGAGAAGTTTTGACCTCAGCTGAGTGCGAAAGGAAGCGGAACTTCCCATCCTGCTTCCGTGTCTGTAGGGCACGGGCGCGACGAGAGCAGCGACATTGCTATGAGTACTTTAACCACGGCCACGGCTGGAAGTGCTGTCCGTTTAACAGCCCGAAAGAGGCCGCGAGATGACAGCGGCACAGCACCTCCTCGTCCCTTTCCTGTTTCGTTATTTCAGGGTAGAGACATAAATCAGGTCATGTTGACTCTCCGTCAAGGAAGAGGACAGCTCTCGTGGGATGGGGCCACTTCACTCCATAAGGCTCAACTGAGGGAGGGGCAGTGTGGTGGACAGCTGGGGCACCTACTCAGTCGGGAAGCCCTGACAATGGAAGGACCGGGGGATAGAGCTGTTAGAGGACAGCCCCCTTGTCTTGCAGTGGGGCCATGGGTTAGGAGCATGGAAGGTCGACCTGGCTGGGGCCTATGGCCTCTGCCAGGGGGTGTCTGGACGTTTGCTGGGCCCTGTTTGGCAGGCAATATTTACTTCTGCTATGAGACTCAATTACACAACTGAACTGCAGTGGTCCTTTATTGTACAAATCTATTGGAAGGGATGTACAGTACTTAAAAATAAAACATTAAGTCAGCAAAAGGGTACCCTGAAAAAGCTTTGTTGAGTTTCTGGCAACAGTTTAACCTGCACTTCAGAGTAATTTTAAGGCACTAAATATTTAAACAAGCTGAAATAATATTGATCTTTTGAAGAAATTTAAATATTGCTATTATGAGCACTTTTGAGTAATACTGATTGAAGGAGGTCTTTCTGCTGAATGATTTATTTTATAAAAAATAAAATGCCACTTAGTAAGGTAATTACATACTTTTCAACACAATATTTTAACTAGTAAAATCTATTGGTGATTTTAAAAAGTTAATAAGTTTACTCCCAGACAAATAATGTGTCTAATATTAATTTAACTTGACAATTCTCTGTTATCATTTACGGGCTTGCCAAGCTTTGAATTATATCTTTCATCATATTAGTCTTATAATATTATGCTAAATGAGCTACAGCAATAAATTAAATTGTTCTGGGGCAAATAAGTTGGCACCAGTGTCATTTCTCAGATAAATGCCTGTCCGTTTGATGGCTATATTTTAGAACTGCCATAGATGAGTAAAAGCATATGGTTACTGTTTTGGCCATGCTGACTGCAGGCTGGCTTATACTTTATGCATTAGGTGGTGCAAGGTCATTGCATACAGCTTCCAAGAATAGTGAATAATTTACAACAAAGTGAGATGTGTGTCTTCTCCAAAAATGCTAATGTTTCTTCGCTGCATGAAGACAAACAAGGCAGAAAATCCTAAATGGATAACTGGACTCTGTTTTTGAGTGATGTCACCTACCATTTGAAAAAACTGAATTTTAAGCTCTAAGGAAAGGGAAACATTCATGTAATGTACTGAGTGTGATACAAATGACAAAAAAGTCGTAACATGGTATATATGACTAAGAATACTTTTATTATTAAAGACTGAGAGCACTGGACATACCGTGTTTCCCCAAAAATAAGACCAGATCTTATATTTTTTTTTGTTCCAAAAGATGCACTAGGGCTTATTTTCAGAAGATACCTTTTATTTATTAATGTACAACAATATACATTTATCCAAATACATTCATGTCATCTTCTTCTTGAATATCGTCATAACTCTCCACATTCAAACCCTGAATTTCATGCTACTCCAGCCACTTTTTGGATCCTCCAGGATCGATGTGCGTACCTTGATGTTTGATGAATGGCTTGATATGGTG
This sequence comes from Polypterus bichir lapradei, assembly GCA_026402145.1. Lineage (NCBI taxonomy): Eukaryota > Metazoa > Chordata > Cladistia > Polypteriformes > Polypteridae > Polypterus > Polypterus bichir. Next base: position 95,264,131 of record JANRMT010062814.1, read on the forward strand.
AAGCAAAAATGCTGACATACAAATGTATTCATGTTGCTTTTATAATCAAGCATTGCATATTCCCCAAAGTAATGACACAATATATTTTAAAAGTCTCACATACCATCTTCTGTGCCTTTTTTTTTTTTTTTTGCACCTTCACAATACCATCAGAATGTACTGTGGCTTATTTGAGCTGCAGAGAAAAAAAATAAGAACATAATGAAAATGTCTATTTTGTGATTAAAGTGGAAATTTCAGCTTTAAACTCAAAATGTTCACTTGATCCTCGTAGTTTACTTCTTCATTAAAGTAGATTGTCGTAAACATCATCTTAAAACCAACCCAGTTGTCAATCGCTGGGGCTTCCTCCTGACCTGACAGCAGCGACAAGCAGCAATAGATTGCCACACAGAACACATTAAATTTATAATATTCCAGCTCTCTGCACATTTAGAATTCTTAGATTTATACTTGATATCACTTTCATGATGAAATGCATTAAAATATGTATATTACATTTTACAGATAAATCTACTGTTAACTGTAAATACTGTTAATAGTTACAAATATGGGGGTTTCACGGTGGCACAGTGGTAGCGCTGCTGTCTCGCAGGGAGTCACGCCCCTTGTCATCCCTGCCTGGAGTTTGCATGTTTTTCTGGTGGGTTTCCACAGTGTGCTCAGTTTTCCATCAAAAGACATGAAGGTTTGGAGATTTGGTGAAGCTACAATGACGTTAGTGTATGTGTGTGCTTGTGTTCACCTTGCGATGAGCTGATGCCCCGTCCAGGGATTGTGTTTCTGTCTTGCGCTGATGCTTCTGGAATGGGTGCATCCCCGAATTGATGGATGTAATCATTAAACATCCTTTTCAGAGATATTGTGGCAAGGTGTCCTTGGAATTTAATGGATGTTTCGGGCACACGCATCGCATCACGTGAAGTATAAACCTGGCCTTAGGTGCCTTACTTTTCAGCTATTGACTAGAGCTTATTTTTGGGGTAGGGCTTATATTACAGAGCAGCCTGAAAATCATGCTAGGGCTTATTTTCAGGGAAACATGGTAGATAACCTAGAACTGATAAACTATTTTTAGTTACTGCTCACTATTAGAAATATATACAAAATCTGTAAGAAAAATTCCCATGATTAAAAAAAATAATAGACATTCCAATGTCAGATCGTAACAGGTTGCTCTGCTACTATCATGTTTTTTTACTCCTGCTCTCAGGTACAAAGAATTCCCACCTCACAATCAATAATGCTACTCCAAGCTTGCAGAGACCCTTCTGATCAATGACTCATAAATAAGGTCTGTAACAGAAAGTCGGCATTATTTTGACCACAGACATTTCAGGGATTATTGTTGTGTCCTATGCCTATCAATCTTCAACAAATGGACTACTCTTTCCATTATATCCTAAAGTTTGAAAGTTTTTTTCCACTTTTATTAAATACAGTTTCCTGGCTGGGACCCCAACAATCAACAATCACCTTCTACTTTGAAAAGCCGAGAACAATCCAGGTGCCTTAGAATTGTTTAGATTAACAAATTTTCATAAATAATCAATGCCTCCCTAGCCTTGAAAAATCTAAACAAAATTACCAATCATTTTCTTGGTAAGTGCAGTGAAGGTAATTTTGATGAAGCTATATTTCTTTATAAATCATCTGTAAAAGTTATCAAATATTTGTACTTGCTTTATTGAAATGTGGTATCCTAAGAAAATAAAAGAAAAAAAATCGGAATTCACATTTTTCCAACTTTACAAACAAATGAGTATTTCATACTGGGGCAAAATTTCTCATATATGTCAAACATATACCTTATAGCTCAGTGAAGAGATAGCATAAATGTATACCAGGGGTGCCCAATGTGTCGATCGCAATCAACCGGTAGATCGCAAAGGGAGTGCAGTTAGATCACGTTGCATTTTGAATTTTTTTTTTTAAATGTTAGTCTATCATATATCCTCCCTACGGCATTTGCTACTTGATTGACATATAGGGCGGCCAGTCTGAGATCTCTTTTCTTCTAACACACAGGTCATCCCGCATGCATGATCAAACGCGCAAGCTACTGCAAAGCTCTGGCTATCTAAGTGATCTAGTTAGCCTTCCAATTTATATTGACTAAAGAAGGGATTTAAAAAAAATTGTTTGGGGAAGGTATGGGCTGGATGTGGAATTGAAAGAGGATTTTTTTTTTCACAATGTCACAATCGAAGTGCGTTTGTCTGATCTGTCAATCTATCATTGCTATTCCAAAGAAGGAAAATGTGGAAAGGCACTTTCGAACTGTTCATAAAAACTATGAAACTGACTTCCTTCCGAAAAGCGATCTGAGAAAGAGAAAGGAGAGGGAACTAAAATCGCAGTTAATCAGACAGCCGTCACTTTTCACTCAGCTGAATTCAAAAGCAAAGGCAGACACACCAAAGCATCGTTCCAGGTGAGTCACTCAATTATTAAGCATAAGAAGTCCTTCCAAGATGGAGAGATGATAAAAGATGCCTTCGTTGAGGCAGATGGCTAGGGAGAAATTCCTGCTGAGATTTCAAGACCCCTGGCCGGAGAAAAAGGAGTTTCTCCTTGTCATTAAACATGCAAAATACAAGAAACTTAATAACGATCAATGGCTGCAAGACTTGGCATTTTTTTTCCGATCTGACCAACATGTTGAATGAGCTTAATTTACAGCTGCAAGGAAAAGAGAACTCCATGGCCAATATGATTAGCTCAGTTAATGCTTTCAAATGAAAAATGCAACATCTGTCCTCAAAGCTGCAGCGCCTTGATTTGGGGAACATCCAAAACCTTGCGTAAGAGCTGGAGACGCAATGGAAGGCGTGTGTGTACCTTGACAGCATACGCTACACAGAGCAGATTGACAATTGCCTGCCTTGGATTTATCAAGGGTTATCACTTACAGTGGCGAGCGTAGTGGGGGCGGCAGGGGCGGCCCGCCCCGGGTGGCACTTTTAGGGGGCGGCAAAGAATTACTGTATATTTTAGTCTTTTAACACCCACGCTATGCCACTGGACACTTATCTTCCAATCTTCGACGCCTGTTTAATGTAATATACTCACCAACAAAGTCAAACACCCCAGAAATATTATTATCATTGGATGCAGAAAAAGCATTTGACATGATTGAATGGAAATACCTTTTCACTACATTAGAGAAATTTGGGTTTGGCTCAAACATTTGTGCATGGATCAAACTACTGTATACCAATCCAGAAGTTTCAGTTTGTATTAACAACTTTTGTTCAGATACTTTAAACTAGAATGTGGTACCAGACAAGGATGCCCCTTGTCACCACTGCTATTTGCAACTGCCATTGAATCACTATCGAAATTTTTATCAGATAAAGGGGATTTTCAGAGAAGGAGTGGAACAGAAAATTTCTCTATATGCAGATGATATGGTACTGTATATATCAAGACCCACAACATTCTGTGCCTGCAGCCTTAACAGCACTTACAGAATTTCAAAATATCTCTGGTCTCAGAATTAATTTGAATAAAAGTGTGCTCTTTCCAGTGAATTCTCAAGCACACAATATTAGATTGGAAACCTTCCCTTTTATCATCGCAGATCAGTGTAAATACCTAGGGGTAAACCTCACAAGTAAACATAAAGCTCTTTATCAACAAAATTTTGCCGTCTGTATGGAAAAAATTAAGCAAGACTTGCATAGATGGTCAACCCTTCATCTCACTCTAGCTGGAAGAATTAACGTTGTTAAGATGAATATTCTTCATAAGCTTCTTTTTTTATTTCAAAACATTCCCACATACATAGATAAATCATTTTTAAGCAATTAGATTCAACAATAACTTCATTTATTTGGATCTCAAAATATCCACGTATCCAAAGAGCGACCCTACAAAGACCGAAGGCAGAAGGTGGCATGGCTCTACCTAACTTGCAGTTTTATTACTGGGCAGCAAACATACAAGCTATAAAAACTAGGACACAAATAGATGAACATACACAGGCCTGGTCCAGAATAGAAGTAAAATCCTGCAGTACTTCTTAATATTCCCTGCTTTGTGCCCCAATAAATGCAATTTATCAGCAATATACTGATAACCCAATTGTGCTTAACTCACTCAGAATATGGAACCAATGTAGAAAGCATTTTAAGATGGAGAAGCTTTTATCTGTGGCACCTCTGCAAGAGAACCACCTCTTCCAACCCTCACAAACATATGCAGTTTTTAATATCTGGAAAAAATTTGGGATTAACTTTCTTAGAGATCTTTATATAGACAACATCTTTGCATCCTATGAACAATTACATTCTAAATTTAACATTCCAGCTACACATTTCTTTCACTATTTTCAAATAAGGAACTTTGTTAAACAGAACCTGCCCGATTTTCCTTATCTTGCACCCTCATGCATGCTAAAAAAAAAATTGCTCAATTTTAAGGACTTAGACACCATCTCTGCAATATATAAAATTATTTTACAGTCCCTCCCTTTCAAAGATCCAAGAGGACACTGGGAAAGAGGTCTCTTAATCAATATATCAGAAAAGGAGTGGAAAATAGCAATGCAGAGACTTCACTCGAGCTCCATATGCGCAAAGCATACAATTATTCAACTCAAAATTATATATTGAGCACATCTGTCTCGCCTAAAACTGTCCAAAATGTTTCCAGGGCAAGATCCAATCTGCGAATGCTGCAAACAAGTCCCAGCCTCACTGGGTCACATGTTTTGGGCCTGCACCAAATTAACATCATTTTGGATTAAAATTTTTAAGTGCCTTTCAGACAGCCTTGGTGTCATAATCCCTCCTAATCTAATAACAGCTGTGTTTGGTGTTCTTCCAAATGGGTTTAACGTGGAGAAGGACAAACAAACTGTGATTGCATTCACTACACTTTTGGCACGTAGACTTATTTTGCTAAACTGGAAGAATCCTAACTTTCCCCTTTTAAGGCAGTGGGAAACCGATGTTTTATACTATTTGAAACTGGAAAAAATCAAATATTCAGTTAGAGGATCTGTACAGAATTTTTTCAAAACCTGGCAGGATCTAATCAATAATATTTTAGAATAAGTTCTTAATGCACCGAGGAAGCAATTATCTCCACATTTCTTTTTCTTCTCCATTCATCTCTATTGCCCTATTAAACTCATCAATTTAGGTATCTTTACAAGCCTTAAGTTTTACTCCGTTGGCCATGCTGTCTCTCTCAGGGGTGAGGGGATTGTTTTCAATCCTATTTTTAAATAAAATTAAAAAAAAAAAAAAGAACCAGCTTTACTTGAGCCAATCGCTACATTTAAGTGCTATCTATTTAGGGAAGATGTTGAGGGTGATTCACTCGCATCAGAAATTGCAACACTGTTTCACCTAAAACTCCTCTACAGTGGAGGATGAAATTTTGACACTACAGCTGAAGTCTGGGGCTCTTGGACAGTTTTGGAACTTACTCACAGAGGAAAAGTACCCAAACATGAGGAAATGTGCTACCTCCTTGACTGCATTATTCAGCTGTACTTATTTATGTGAGTCAGCCTTTTCCCACATGAAGATTATTAAATCCAAATACTTAGTGACCATAAATGTATTGAATTGTTATTGTGCCATAAAGGTTATTCAGTTATGCAAGGTACGACAACATATATTTTATGTATAAAGTATACTCAGTATATATATATATATATATATATATATATATATATATATATATATACAGTGATCCCTCGCTATATCGCGCTTCGACTTTCGCGGCTTCACTCCATCGCCGATTTTAAATGGAAGCATATCTAAATATATATCACGGATTTTTCGCTGGTTCGCGGATTTCTGCGGACAATGAGTCTTTTAATTTATGGTACATGCTTCCTCAGTTTGTTTGCCCAGTTGATTTCATAGAAGGGACGCTATTGGCGAATGGCTGAGAAGCTACCCAATTAGAGCACATATTACGTATTAACTAAAACTCCTCAATGATATATGATATGCTTCCCGCGCGGTGCTTCGCAAACTTCAAAGCTCTAACAGCCCGTATTGATTTTTGATTGTTTGCTTTTCTCTGTCTCTCTCACTCTTTCTGACATTCTCTGCTCCTGACGGAGGGGGTGTGAGCAGACAGGCACAGAGGCTGTTTGCTTAGAAGATATGGACGCTACTCTAAAAAATGCTGAAAGACTACCTTCACATTGATCCCTTCATTGCGGCCTCTTTATCGCGGTGCTTCATTTACTTAAAAGCCCAATAGCCCTACTGATTTTTGATTGTTTACTTCTCTCTCTCTCTCTGACATTCTCTGCTCCTGACATGCACTCATTTGAAGAGGAAGATATATTTGCATTCTTTTAATTGAGAGACGGAACTGTTATCTCTGTCTTGTCATGGAGCACAGTTTAAACTCTTGACTAAAGGGTGTTATTTCATGTCTAGAGGGCTCTAATAATGTTAAAAAATGTATTTAGAAGGTCGTAAACAGGTTTTCTATGCTCTAACTGCGAAAATATTAGATTTATAAATAAAGAATCCTACTTTGTGGAAATTCATTTATCTGTATCGCGATAAACAAGGGTTTACTGTATAACTGTGCGGAGAATATTTATAAACAGTGTGGGAGAGTTTCTAAGGGCTTAAAATATATACAAATAACCATACAAACATATAGTTTCTACTTCGCAGATTTTCACCTATCGCGGGGGGTTCTGGAACGCAACCCCCGCGATCGAGGAGGGATTACTGTATATATATATATATATTGTGGTACCCGGCCGGGCTCCGGCTTGTACCTCCTCCAGACCGTGAGGGGGCGTCCGTCCTGGTTATGTTGGGGGCCTCGGGTAAAGGGCTTGGAAGCCCAGCCCTGTAGGGACCCGTGGCCATCGCCAGGCGGCGCCCCAGTGCCTGAATATCCCGGGAACCCAGCACTTCCGCCACACCAGGAAGTTCTGGGGGGAAGACGACAGGGGACACCCGGACAGCTTCCGGGTGTGCAGCCGGCACTTCCGCCACACCGGGGTGTGGCTACGGAGGAATGCCGGGAAGCAGCTGGAGCCCATCTGGGTTCCTATTTAAGGGGCCGCCTTCCTTCAGTCATCGGTGGATGTCGGGTGGAAGTGGACAGCGCTGGAGAGAGGGCTGGAGGCGGCCAGGAAGGCACAAGAACTGTGAGGCCTGGAAATTGGGGGAATCGGTGCAAAAGGCACTGGGGTTTGTGGTGTACGTGACTAACTTTGTATATATTGTAAATAAACAGTGTGTTGGGTGCAAGAACGATGTCCGTCTGTCTGTGTCCGGGCCAGCGTCCACAATACAGTATATATATAGCATTTTTAATGTAGGTAGATCATTCAACCTGGTCATTTTAAAAGTAGCTCGCAAGCCGAAAAAGTCTGGGCACCCCTGATGTATACCAATATATAGACCCCTAAGATATCTTCACAAATGTTGTTTACAAAGGACTGAGTATGGCCAGAGAGTTAATTCTTACAGTAATACCAAGAATTCATAATTACATTTTCATGAATTAAATGCCATTTAGTAATTAAAGTAAGAAAAAACTTGTAACTTTCGAGAACCGGGCCTGAAGGAAATAGACAGACACAATGTACAGCCTGCTTGAGTGGATTTAAGGGGTGCATAAGACAGCATTCAACTGAGATGCTTTCATTCACAAAAACAGATTGGTCTTGGTTTGTGGTTTCTGAGCAGTCTCCATTCTGGCATGGATCAGCTCAAATAGGTGTGGAAGCAAGAGGGAGCTGTTCTCTTGGAGCCAATGTGAGCACTGCAAGATTTCAGTTTGGTGTGGGTGTTGAACATGAAAGAGGAGTATGAGGGTGAGTAAGACAGGAGTGGAGTCTCGCAACAGAAGTACCATAATCTGTGTATTGGAACTGAAGCACAGCTGAATGTGGAGACTTTAATGCGGCCTCAGTGTAACCATTGGTCATTGTAAGTCCCATTTTTGACCAGTTTTTTCTTTTTTTTTTGTTTCCTTGCATGATACCAAACCACTGCTCAAATGTACAACTATACTGATATCCACCTACTTTACTCTAACAACTGAAGAACATTTTCAGTTATATTTATGTTTATATCAAAACCAAGCAATTTAAAGACAATCTTTATTTTTGGAATCAATTTTCTTTTAATAAAGTCACCATCAACTGGGAATACCACCCACAGTTTGAAAATCACTGGCTTATATAGCAAGGGCTGCCAAACAACACATTTGTTAAATGCAATGTGGTAGCCAGCCCAGACACAGACAGGCGGACACATTCAAGTCACCCAACACACGTTTATTTTCTGACTCCATATTTACAAAAGTGCCACACAACCCCAAAGTTCCCAAAGTCCAGACCACCAAGCAAATGCCTCACTTCTCTTCATGCCTCCTCCACTCTTCTCCTTCAAGACCTCGTCCTTCTTCCACCCGACTTAAGTCATCCTATGGAGGGAGGCCGCCCCTTTTATAATCACCCGGATGTGCTCCAGGTGCCTCCCGACAATCTCCAGGTGTTTTCAATCTTTTCCCCCCCTGCACTTCCGGGTGTGGCAGAAGTGCCGAGGTCCAGGGCTCCCAAGGCATTGGGGCGCCCCCTGGCGGTGACCACAGGCCCTTACAGGGTTGAGCTTCAAAGCTCTGCTCCCATGGTCCCCATAGGCACCAGGGCGGTCGCCCCCCCAGCCGTCTGTGACAGCAAGTAAGGAAAAATAATACATCATACAGATGCAGACATGCAGAATAAGTGAGGAATATTGCACCAGAGCTCTGCATCGGGTCAGATAACTGCAAAAAATGTGGCTCTTTGGTAAATTTAGGATGTGTTATTTTTTACGGTTTTAGGTGCACTCCAAAATTTTGAATTTGTGTGTTGAGTCTGGGTGATAACTTTAAGAATACAATAGCAATGTACTTTATTGTTTTTGTTGCATGCATGTTTAATCAACACTGAGAGCAACTCATGATTTCTGCCACTAGGAAGTGGGGAGGGAAACACTTTTCATCCTGTTCTCCAATAGGTAAGTCAACTGCCTGTGGCTTGGGCAGCTTGCAGCGCTTGGAACAACATCTTGGCTGAAGATGGCGAACAATGCTACAGAAAAAATAGCTATGGGAGTGTATCATATCACTAATAATTCTTTCCATGTTAAATGCTATGTTTGGAAATATTTTGGAGTCATTACGGATATAGAGACAAAATAATAAAAGGATATGCCACCTGCTGAAAGATACAGATTTAAGACAGCCACAAAGTAGGTACGCTGTTGATGAAAAACCATATTGATTGCTACAAGGCAATTACGTCAACCAATATGCTAACCATTAAATATTTTTTCCATTAAATAATTAACTTAAAGAACCCAAAAAAGAGGACAAAGAAATAATTACTTAGCTAGCAATGAAATCTGTTTACAAAGATATTAGATCATTTTAAACTGTAACTGGGAATGGGTTCACTGCCCTAGTGCAAGGTTTAATCGATATTGGGGTCAGGGTCAGTTGAGTTGACACTACCGAATTATTACAAGATCCAACAATGGTATCCTGAAGAACGGAAAAATGTGCAAAGAAGATTGACCAAACTAAAATAAAAGAACTGAGACAGAGTTAAAGTGAGAACAGTGGAGCAGTCAGTTTAGGTATGCGAATTCAGAAAATTGTATGATGATTTCAGAAAAGTCAGTTATCTTTGTCTCACACTGCACAACGATAGATAGGAGCTGATAGAAAGAGCTATCACTACAGCTGAATGGGATGGTACATTACGCAAAACAGCAGACAATAGCAGTTGTCCTGGCACTGCAGAGATAACATTTAGATTATCAATCCACCCATTATCCAACCCGCTATATCCTAACACAGGGTCGCAGGGGTCTGCTGGGGCCAATCCCAGCCAACACAGTGCACAAGGCAGAAACAAATCCCGGGCAGGATGCCAGCCCACCGCAGGGCACACACACCCATACACCAAGCACACACTAGGGATAATTTAGCATCACCAGTCTTTGGACTGTGGGAGGAAACCCGAGCTCCCAGAGGAAACCCATGCAGACACGCAGAGAACATGCAAACTTCATGCAGGTAGGACCCGGGAAGCAAACCCAGGCCTCCTTACTGCGAGGCAGCAGCGCTACCACTGCACCACCGTGCTGCCCATTTAGATTATTTATTTTGCAAATTGTTCTATGTGACAGACAGTGGTTTCAACATTGTATCAGCCTTCTGTACATTTGCTAGAATAAATTGTGCTGCCCATGACATCAACACTGTCCTGTTAAATACTCTCTGTAAAACAGATGGAGATGAATTACTGTATTTGCGGAAGAAGTTTCTAGTCTTCTTAGCGGGCAAAGTCTTTGTAACATATTTTAAACAAATATAATTGCAAAATTGCCTACAGACTACATTAAAAGTATCTGTTGTGCAGCAGGTTTTTGGTGATGTATGAGCTTCAGAGCTGTAGACACAGCTTTTATTTTCCCTCGAGCTGGTGACCCAAAGACAGTCGTCTTACATAACTAAAAATTAGATACACAGCAAAATTATGGATATTGAAAGGCATATTGATTAACCCCACTGCACTTAATTCTGAGTGAGGTGTCTAAAAAATGGATGGTTGGGTTGTAAAATTAAAACAGCCATCGAAATGTTGCTGAAATAATGCGTTTTGTTTTTTTCTAAGAGCAGCAACAATAAATCATACAAAAAAGAAAAGAGGAAAAGCACAGAACATAAGGCAGGTGACGTTGCTGGACGAGGTGCTAGTCTATTAGTACAGTAAAAAGACAAGCTTCATGCATACAAAGATAATGCAAATAGTTTTGTGAATGTTTTATATACTTCAAGTTCGAGTGGGTTAGTAAAAAACGTTAGCGTTGTTTCTGTCTTTTTTAATTATTTTATTTGAAGAAAATAACATGTACAAATCAAGTCAAACTTAACTAACCAGACTTCAAGCCCTATATATATATTATTTGATTTTTGATAGAAATTGATTTATTGTGTCTTTGAATTAAAGAAATTGATGTTATGTTCACAACCTGTTTGAAATGACTTTATTATTTGGACTTTAGGGATGAAGCAGAAAATGTCAAACATCTTCTTTCGGCTGCTCCCGTTAGGGGTCGCCACAGCAGATCATCTTCTTCCATATCTTTCTGTCCTCTGCATCTTGTTCTGTTACACCCATCACCTGCATGTCCTCTCTCACCACATCCATAAACCTTCTCTTAGGCCTTCCTCTTTTTATCTTGCCTGGCAACTCTATCCTTAGCATCCTTCTCCCAATATACTCAGCATCTCTCCTCTGCACATGTCCAAACCAACGCAATCTTGCCTCTCTGAATTTGTCTTCCAAACGTCCAACTTGAGCTGACCCTCTAATGTACTCATTTCTAATCCTATCCATGCTTGTCACACCCAATACAAATCTTAGCATCTTTAACTTTGCTACCTCCAGCTCTGTCTCCTGCTTTCTGGTCAGTGTCACCGTCTATAACCCATATAACATAGCTGGTCAAACAACAAGCTAAAATTACAAGTTAGACTGGAAAGTGCCCAGCAACAACACCCAGTCTGTCAACGTTAATCAGCCTTTTTAACTGATAATTTTGCATATTCGTCACTCTGTATAATAAGACTTGACATGCCCCTGACGACACATTTACAATACCTAACAAACTATTTGCTTTCAGCTGCAGAACACATTTTTCTGTTTGCTTATTGCAATTCATCTTTTTCTAACTCAGAACAAATAATGGACATAAGAAGAAACTAGATGTCAACAAGGGACATTTGGCATCCTTGCACATCCTAGTTTCTAAAAACACTGTGAGATGGCATTATAAAGAAGAGAAGACGAAAACTGAATCTAAACCAAGGAAGTTAACAAGGTAAATATATTTGTATAATTCATTATTACATGAATACACAACATCAATATTTTTTTATAAAAATATCTAATGCTCTTTAATTTTTTTCTTTCAAACTTTTGGTCTGCAAGTCTTTGACAAACAGACAGAAGAAAAGCTGCCAGCGGCTCAAATTCAAAGCAGTTGTGGGCTGACTCTTGTGTCAATGCAAGTCCAACTTCAATAAGAGTGTGCAGAAGTAAGTAAATAAATGCACGACACATGCTAAGGATTAAGAAGAAAAGCTCAATCAAGAGTGTTAATGGATTAAGCAGGAGATGGTTCACAATGAACTTTTCATTGATGAAACAACAGTCAATTTGGAACAGGTTTCATCCATGTCCTTTCATAAAAATGGTTGATATCGAAATAAGCTAAAGCCCACACCCACTTAAGGTCCACGTCTGAGGGGCATATCTTGATGAGGCCTGTGACCAGATCTGCTTTTTAAAGAAATGATGAATCTTGAATTTAAGGAAGTTGTGATTAAACAACATGCTGTGCCATACATCAGACAGCACTTAAATTGAAACTTCATTTGTTTCCTTTGAGACAATGATCCTAAACACACAGCAGCAATAGAAAGACTTAAAGCAGAGTAAGCTAGGTGAATACCCCAGATATACATCCAATAGTGATGGTGTGGCATTCTCTGAAGGACTACATTTAGAAAATGGCTAAACCAACCACAAATAAATAATTCATAAGAACAATTAACCGGTTCTGGGAAGAATAACTGATGGAAAAATGCTACAATAACTTTATTAATATACCTTTTTTGTGTTCTTCCTTAGATTGCTGAGCGCGGAAGAAGACATTCAGGAATGTGCTTTTATGAATGTTTTTCTTCACTTTTAATGTTAAACTGTATTATTGTGCCAATATAATGTTTAATAATAATATTGCCTTATTCATAAATATGATTGTGTTCTGTTTTTAGTGGACAATCGTTAGTATTCACAGCAATAAAGCAGCTATCACATTACCCTTTTTTGTGAATACACAGTTATAATAAGCTGATTTGGAAACACAAAATTAAGCTTTTGGGACTTTACGGACTCCATATAAGATTGCTTAAGAAGAGAAATAAACTGCTTACCTCAACATGGTTATTTAAATTTGAAGCCGAATTCTTGAAGGCAGAGATACCTTTAGGTGTTGGCAGACACAGAACGCACTGCATTATATATGAATCACCTTTGCATTTTACAAATTTGAACACAGTGTTTGAATACAAACTTGAAAAAGGGGACATTCATTTTTCATGTCTTAACAGTGATGACAATCTGATTTCAACTTTGATGAAGGTCTGCAATGTTTTTTTGTTCAGACACCGCAAGATAATCATCGGTTTGCCCTCATTACTGATTGTTTATACCTGGGAGAATTTATGCTATCTGAGAACGAAAGCCACTGTGACAAAAAATGTTTTAGAGGAAGAGTTAAAATTGATATATATAAAATATGTTGTAATGGTATATATTTATAATAATTCTTCTGTATTTGTATCTCTGCATCTTAGAAAGAACCAAACAATTTTCATGGCTCATTAGGCAGCAGGGTTTTCAGGTCCTTAAAATATTTATAGCTGAAGGGTAGCTTAAAAATAGTGAATTTACACAAAAAACAGCCCAATATCTGAGGTAGTTAAAATGACACTGGAACCAGTCAGAGTGAAAGCGTTAGGTTCATACCATCAAAGCTTGGATAGGGTCCTCTAGAGATATTACAGATTGATGGAATGGATATACATCATCACACAACAGGGTTGGGGTCGTACTTGTCCCCTTGTCTCCTTTAAATATTTTACAATGGCAAAAAACATATAAAATTGCAAATAACAGGGGAAGGGGTGCTAGATGAGTGGAAAACATGTGGTGTTGAAAAATAGCCCAAAATAGCACATTGTTTTAAAAAAGTAACACATTCAAAAAAGCCCATTTTTTCCAGTGGACATCAATCAAAAATAGCCCAATTTTGGTGAGAGAGTCACAGATCTAGCAACACTAATAGGCAGTTACTGAAAACAAGCTTGCACTTTTTCTGTAAGTGTGCTCAGTTCTGACTAGAAAGTAATGTGCAGAATTGCACAAGCACGTGTATTCTTTGTTCAGTGAGGAGTGTTCGTAAAGGTGAATATTTTTTTTTAAGAGAATGTAATATAGACCTTACATTTATTGGTAGAAAAGGGTGTGACTGCTCATTGTTTTCAAATTCTCCATCTAGATAGACATAGGATCATAAACATAATTATAATTAATTGCTTAGAAATTCTCTAATATGGAGGGGAATTTTTCACAAAAATCAGTATGCCAAAGCAACAGCATGCTTTAACAAGACAGATGCAAGTTAGAGAGAGCAGAGTGATGATCTGACAGGGAAGCCATATCCAATCACAATTCAGAAAGCAATGAGGCCCACATTCGAGAAATAAATATATAAATCATCTTAAACTGAGTGTGATAGCAAGGGAAAAATATGTCAATACCCTAGCTGAGTAATAAATTATTCAGGTTCAGGTTTAAAAGAAGCCTGCAAAGACAGCAGGTTGAATGGGGCATAAAAATGATGAAGTAGAACAGGTGATCTGGCAAGAACAGGGTTCATTCAAGTATACTTTAGTGTCCACATCCAGAAAAATTTCAAATGTCTTTAACTGAAGAATGCTGTTATTTATGTAAGATATTAGGCCGATTGGCCTCAGTAGGCCACATGTTTTGGGCCTGCACCAAATGAACATAATTTTGGACCAAAATCTTTAAATGCCTTTCAGGCAGCCTTGTTGTCACAATCCCTCCTAACCCATTAACAGCTGTATTTGCTGTACTTCCAGATGGGCTTAAAGTGGAGAAGGACAAACAAACTGTAATTGCCTTTACTTCATTATTGGCATGTAGACGTATCTTGCTCAATTGGAAGAATCTTAAATCTCCTATTCTAATTCAGTGGGTAACTGATGTTATATACTATTTGAAACTGGTAAAAATCTAATTCGCACTTTGAGGATCTGTACAAAACTTCTTCAAAACCTGGCAGGATCTAATCAATAACATTTTAAAATAAGCATTTAAATTGAGGAAGCAGGTTCATTTATCTTTTTTCATTTAATTTATCTATGCACTTATCCTTACTAGCATAAAGTTTTACACTGCTGGCCTAGCTCTCTTTCTCAGGGAGTTAATTTGTTTGTTTGCTTGTTGATTTGTTTGCTTAAAACTTTAAAAAAAAAAAAAAACTTGAGTTATGTGTATGGAATGTTATTTGATTTTAATAAAATCAGTAAAATTAAAAAAAAAGAAATTAGGCTGATTGGGGGCAGGATCACAGAGTGAGACAAAGTAAAATTTTCTTCTATCCAAGTTCAATTAGAACATAGCACAATCTCTGAAACTCATCAGAGCCAAATACTAGGATTTTAACCTGAAGACTGAAATGCACAAGTACTGGCCCCTCAGAAGAATCCTCATTTAGTCTTCATGAGATGTGATATAGTCCTTGTCAAGGTTTCAACAAAGTTGTAGAAAGTATAATTATTAACAAGTTCTAAGTAAAGAGTGATCAAAACAATGGTTTGAGCCACCATGGGACTTTTAGCTGTGTTTCCTGGTTGTTTCTAGAATAGAAATATTTAATATTTAAAATATTATTTATATACAGTACGATTATTATATCATATTAATATATCAAAAGATTATGGACCACCACAAATAGGGCAAAAATGTATTACTTAAACCTATTTACTCCTTTTTGAAGTCAGAGTCATAATCTTTTATAGGATCTTTGTCAAATAAGAATATTGTTAATAATTGTTAAAACTAGCATTTAATTAGTTTGTTAATTTTGTTAGCAATTTACTTATGAAGTGTCAGCTACAGTGTGGTTGGCTGTGCTTCTGCACATCAGTATAAAGTATTTTCTAACATTTAAAAACAGATTTGTCGGTGTCTCATTCCTGCTTTCATTTTGCTTGGTGTTTTCCATCTTCCCCCAGTAGTACCCTCAATTATGTGCTGAGCCTAGAGGGACGGGGCTTTCCTTGAATTGGGACTCTCAGGTGATGCACTCACCTATTACTTTGTTAGGTTTTGCTTTTTTCTGTTTTATTTCTTTTGTGTTCCTTCTAGATTGATTTTGAAGTAATTTGTTGTGTAAGTTCTTCCAGTTTTATCTGCTTGATTGTATATTACATTCTTGAAACAAAATTAATAGAATAAAGGAAGAAGCAGAAATATTATTAGTATGTGGAAACCTTACTGGGAGCCACACAACTGACACTCAGTATGAACTGTCATGAAGGGATACAAATATGTCACTCCACCTACTGCATATGTAAAACACAAATAGACCCATAGTTGAAAGAAATGTATGTACAGGTCATTGTGATTATGCTTTATTTTTGTGAGTTCTAGCAAAATGCTAAGGTCACAATTTAATATTGCACTGAGTCAAAAAAACTTGGTGGGCGCCAGTGTAAGTGTAATCCAGGGCCCCCCTCAGGGTGGTGTTCTGTGTCCTCTCTTTTCCTCTATCAATATTGATGACTGCGCTTGCAGTGACTCCTCTAAAAAGCTGCTAAAGTTTTTCGATCACATTTGAGAAATTACAGTGGATTTTAGGAGGCGCTTTCCACTTCTACATTCTTGGTTATAAATGGTGCTATTGTGGACAAAATGGAATGACTTTAATTTTTTGGGACCACTATCATTAAATGTTTTGTACTGAAGCCATATCAGGATAGTTGAAGGCTGCAGAAACAAAGTTACCATTGACAAAGAGTAACAGACAGACAGGAATAAAGCAGCTACCCTCTTGGTAGGACTGGTTTACTGAACTGACAAGCAGAAATGTGACTACTGCTGAAAAGCTGTGGGTAGGCCAGCAGGGCCAACAGGGAAGAAGCAAGATCACTACCTCACATAAAACAGACACTAAGCAGCTCCTGATTGGTTTTACTTCCAGTAGCTGCATAGATAAACAGAACTGAGATTTGGCTGGCAGGGCAAACACTAGACAGCATAAACATAAATAAACTGCATCTGCCTGGTTAAATGCATAGAACAACCATCATTCAGAAAGACTAGTACAGCAATACAATATTCATAAGAAGTGTGTAAAGAAATGCTACTGGGGCTCCTTTTTAGCAACACCAATAATGCCTTCATAATGACTCATTTTGGCTGACAGTGGCAGCTGTTTTAAACGTAGCCAAGTCAGAAATGTTAGGCATTTTGATGTATATTTAAGAATGTGTGGGGTGTTGTTTGCCATAACATAATAATATGTATTTATCTATCTATTGAGCTTCTCTAAAAAGCCAAATTTCCCCTAGGGGACAAATAAAGTGGCATCTATCTGTCTGTTTAGGGGCTGTACAGCAAAACAAAAAACAAGAGTGACTACTCAGAGAGACAGCTAGCACACACAACCACATCAGAGTGTTGTGTCATATTAATCATTTTTCATTATTCTACAACTATGTCTGGGTAATGGTAAAATGTTTTTTTTACCAGAAATTTTGTTTTAACATTATTTTACAAATGTTTACGGGAATATGCAGTATTATGACAATCTCTTTTTAGGTATTGTCACACATGTGCGAGTAGGAAGCTGCTAAAGGGCCTGAGTAATTGTAATACCACCACCAACCAGGGGGCGACGGAGTGTGCTGACTGTCTTTCTCAGTTACTTGCACACTGTTCCTGGGAAATCCCGGCAGGTTCCAGCACCCTTGATGACATCACTTCTGGTCAACGCAGACATCACTTCCAGTTCTGGCCCTAAAGATGACGTCACTTCTTGAGTGGGCCTTTAAAGCCACCATCTTTCTTGCCTTAAGTCAGTTCTGTTTTGAACTTAGTCATGTGAACATCTTTGTTCAACAATTTCAACTTTTGCAGCCAGGATATATTATATGGGTGGCTGTCCCATACCTTTATCATGTCTCATGGTATTCTTCACAGTATGTATCATTTTTGGTGTTTCTCTATTTTAGTCAGTTTTGCCTCTGTTATATTGTGTTTTTATGTGCTCTTTAGGAGTTACATGATGTTAAGCAGACACTTGAATCTGAGCATATACTGTATGGCCAAATGAGAAAAGCTAATCTTTTCAGAATTTGCCTGGCTTTGTAAACATCTATAATTGTTCTCCTTCCAAAGCACAGCACATATATTAAAGATAAATAAAGTAAAATATTAAAGATGTTGCTGAAAACATCAGTTAATTGGTAGTTACAGATTTTAAAAACACACCTTAAATGTCCCCCTAATGCAGTGCTGCAGGCTTTCGAATGGGTGGCTGCTTGTCAAGGCGATGAAAGTGGGGGTAGAAGGGATTAAGTAAATCAGGAAAAGGCAAAGTTGATGAAATGTTGTTACATTGTGCTTTGTAGTCTGTAAAAATCTTTAGTAGCCTTGGCAGTGGCTAAACTATTGGTTTACTCCCATACTGATGTTTAGCCAGCTTAACTGCTTTTGTGAATTTGTATCTGCATTTCTTGTATGTTTCCATGTCACCATTTCAAAATGCACTGCTACATGTCTTTCGTAAACTCCTGTTGTCAACTGGTGATTTTTTATTTTTAAATATGTGGGTTGTTTACATGGGCACATTGTCATCTGTGTATTTTTGATGAGTCCTGTTGCAATACCTGCTTACTTATCCATATCTGATGAGAAGTCACTAAACATTTTCCAGTTTACACAATCAAAGCAGTCTTGCAGCCTTTCCTGTTTCTTTAGTCCATCATTTAACTACCTTTCTTGCTGATTGTTCATGTATGAGTCTCTGCTTGTACACTGGCAGCAGGAGTACTCACTGGTGATTAGACTGCCTGATATGAGGGTGGAGTAGCAGGACGTAAGCATCTTTAATCAACGTGTGTAGCAGTGATTCAGATTATTAGTACTATTCATGGGGAAGATAACATGCTGGTGATATTTAGGATAAACATTCCTTAAATTTGCTTTGTTGAAGTCCCCAGCAACAAATCCTTCAGAGATATAAATACTTATATTGTGTAATGATGTTGCACAGATTATTCAGCACCTTATTCATGTTGACTTATGAAGGAATATAACAAGAGTAATGAGAAAAAAGTTGAAGTTTTTTGGAGGATGGAGTGGAGGACACTTCACCAATATATATTCTAGATCAGATGAACAGTTTTAAGAGAAAATATTAACATTTGTGCATCACGTATTGTTCATCATAAAACACACATCTCCTGCTTTGCTTTTACCTGACAGTTAAGTCACCATGACAGACAGTAAAGTCATCTAGGTATATTGCAACATCTGCAGTCTTAGCAGTTATCCATATTTCAGAGAAACAACACAACAGTTTTTCATGTCTCTCTGTGTAGCCAGTTTTGCCTGAATGTCCTCTAGTTTATGATCCAGTGACAGCACATTGGCAAGGAAAATGCTAGAGGTCTTATCTCTCCCTCTTTGGATATTCTGAGCTGAGTCATGCCAGTTTTGTTGACTCAGTATAACTGATGGCAGTAGCTCAGTTTTTAATAGCATAAAAGTTGAATTCTGAATACTTAATCTGATGCTTAAAAGCATTTGTCAATCATAATTAATAATCATGAACTAAAAAAAAACAGAATTATATACAGAAACAAAATACAGATATCTGCAAGGAGAAAAGGGTAACTATTTTACATCACTATTAGTAATAATTACATTAGAGAAGTTTTCACATATAAAGAAAAAAAATCTGTTTTGACCCCAACAGAATGTTAATGCAGAACACTTACTGAGATGGGATAATAAAATAGCTCAGCTTTGTGCTGTAATACTTACCTTTTTTAATTTTTCTTTTCAGAAGAACATGCAACAGAAATATTCCAGTAGTATACAAAATGGAAATTATATATATAGGCCACCTCTTTTTTTTCTTGCAACTTTCATTAATCAGATTAGGAGTTCTCCTGTGAGAATACAGTTCAATACAATGCTTGTGGCAGCTACATTAAAATGCAATTACTGTTCTCCCACAATGCAAGAGGCCATATAAAGAATTGATATTGATTTCTTTAGAAAAATAAAAAAAGTAAAAACACACACAACACAAATAATGTTTTCCACTTTACAAAAAGCAAAATTGTCTGAGAATAGAATGTGTCAAAATCAATAGCCCTGTAATTGTCTTAAAGTCAGAGGGTTGTATTTTTATATTTCTAAATAAAACATAAGGAATACAAATAAAAATTATTTGGAAATGTACTGTATAGTGTGTTGTTGACTACAAGAGTGCCAAAAAATAACAAGGTCAAGGTGAAAGATGATGTAGTAGTGTCCTTAACTTCTGTTTCTTTAGGAGAAAAGAACCTGTAGTCAAGATAATGAAAAATCCAGGAGAGTAAAATTCCTCAGAATTTATGAAGAATCACAGGTCTGGTCAATATTTAAAACTATTCATGGTTTGCTCTCCTAAACATTCTTATGATTTATAGCCCTGTGTCTGCTGTTCTATGGCTTCATTTCATTTGTTTTTTTGCATAGCTACTAGCTTCATCTAGAGTGTACTGTGCAGTTCATATTATTTGTGACCTTTAGAATTTAACAATTGTTATTATATTTTTAGGCTGTAAGTCTCAGCCTCAATAGTTTTTTCATGACAAATATCCCAATAATTTATTAGTTATTGATCATATTTTTTTAAATCCTTTTATTGGCTTGACTGCTTTTCTTATACTAATGTGAACTAAACTGTAGACGCTTTTTCAACTGGCAGCAGTGAGCCAGTGAGTGGGACTAAACATATACCAAGGGATACAAGGTACAAAGTACTCAGTACTATCCAGAAGGCAGCATTGTAGCAGGGGCTTACAATAGTTACTATTTAGAGAACTGCCAGAATACTTTTGATTGGAATAGTGTAGAATGTAGGTGAATTGCAAGACTTGTGCATTATATACAGTAAATTATTAATAACATACTGTTGTCACAACTTACAATGTTCCTCAGGTCTACATAATTGACTGGCGAAGGATAAGTTCCTGTCTTTAAGAATTTCCCACATTATGAGTGAGACACCAAAAGATAACAAAATGTTCTTGTTTGTATATGATGTTAAAGCAATAAAAAATATTTTACCCACATCAGTCTTAGAATGTATCATGCCAGCTGAAGTTTTGCCATTTTCTTGTAACTTCACAAACAGAATTCTTCTTCATACATCTAGTCCCATCAAAGTAGGGCACCTAATTGCCTGTGCATGCAGGAGTCTTGCAGTACAACTATGGGACATCAATAGCAAGAAAACATAGCAAGAACCCCCAGCAGAAAATGGGGAAGCATAATTTTGATTTCAGGTATGATTCTTTAAAATATCCAATCACTGTTTAAAATATCTAAGACTGATTATTGTCTTGTGATACAATGCACAATGATGTTGTCACCATTCCTGTATACAATATATTGTTTTGTGAACTGACTGAACTTTGCCATAAATGTAAGGGTGTTGGAGTGTGTTTTTAGGTTAATAGTTCACCATTGTCAAGATGCTTGAAAAAACTGCTTACAAGATCTGCAATTTCTACTGATTAATTGCAAACTGTTTTATGCTCAGGGTGTTTGCATCCGTTATTCAGATTGGACTTTATATTTCCCCACCTCAACCAATTGTAAATGCTGCAGTGCAGCTTTTAGGAGGTCAGGAGTCAGCTGCTGAGAATATGTATCCAACTCTACAATTATTATTTTGGGTGAGTTTAATCATTGTATGTTGGTATCTGAACTTCCTTAATATACATGGTTAGAGAGGGTAAAACTATCTATTCCACTATTCTATAGGCTCCTCTAGGCAGCTTGGATCATAATATAATTTCTTTTTCTTTTCTTTCTTGCAGACAGATATTAAATCAACTAAACCAGATATAGAGAGACTTTGGAGAGAATATAGAATGACCAGGATTAAACACTCTGGAAGATGTTCAGAGATGACTGTGTTGGTTTATATGAGTTGTCACAAATGAGTGGGGACACTGCCCGGCCGGGACGCATGGACAGTCCCCGAGTTGGATGATACTTCTTCTCGGCCACGAGAGGGCAGTCGCCCGGATCTAATTGGTGGCCACAGGAACGGAGCTGGGATGCTCACCACTATGAGAGGACGTGGCCACTGCCAGAGGGCGCCCGGACAATTAGGGAATCCTGGATGGCAGCACTTCCGCCGCACCAGGAAGTGCTGCCGGAAGCAATCCCAAGGACACACGGAGTGCTTCCAGGTGCTTTCCTGACACTTCCGCCACACTAGGAAGTGACGTCAGGGGGAGCCCCTGGGACTCATCCGGGTCACGATAAAAGGGGCCGCCTCCCTCCAGTAGACGAGCCAGAGTTGGGAGGAAGGAGACGAAGCTTGTGAGGAGGGGACAGGAGGTCAAGAGAGAGAGAGAGAAAGAAAGAAGAAGGAGAAAAAAGAGAAAGGAAGAGAGTTGGTGAGAGAAGGTATTGTGGTGCAGTGAAAATAAATAAAGAAGTGTGTTTTGGACATTCTGGTGTCAGTCTGTCTGTGTCATGCTCTACACAGAGTATACAGACACTGTTACATCTTACACCACTTTATATCAGGAAATCTGTAATTCCAACAAAAACATTTTTAATTGTAATTTAATTGTAACAACAATAACATTTTCTAAAGACCTAAAAAGGTTTTACACAGCCAAAGAAGGATGTTACAAAAGTGAAAATAAGGCTATATACAAAAGAGCAACGTATCAGGAAATAGAAAACCTTTAAGGATGCCAAATGCAATTATAAAAATAAGCTTGAGCAGCAGTTCTCCAACCAGTGATTGATCCTCATAAATGTTTGTAGAAAAGTCTACAAATGATTACTGATTACAAATGCAAATCTGTTCTACCTCACTCCTCTGTCTAGTCAAATAGCTGAACAGTTTTTACTTCCAGTTTGAGAGGCACCCCTCCACCATAAAGAACTTTGCAATACAGCAGTTTGTCTTCTGCTGGGCACATAAAAATACAAATGAAGTAAAAACAAAAAAGTTTAAAACTACACATATTTCAGAGTATAGGTTTGTAAATTTCAGAGTATAGGTTTGTCCAATCATTAATCGCACAGCATCAGCAGTTAGCATAGATTCCTGGGGCCTCATGCATAACGCAGTGCGTAGAATTCACATTAAAACATGGTATATGGACAAAAGTGGAAATGTGCATACGCAACAAAAAATCCAGATGCATTAATCTGTGCGTTTGCCAACTTCCATGTTCTTCCGCTACATAAATCCAGGTCATCGTGAAAAGTAACACATGAGCACGTGCCTGCTGCCACTCCCCAACTCCTCCCGAATTATGCCTCTTTGAATATGCAAATCAATATAAATAGCCCTTAAGCTCCGCGCTCTGTGAAAAGGCAATGGCAAAAGCACGGGGGAAAATAGAAGAATTTCAGCGAATACCAAGTGAAGGCAAGGAAAAATGTACTATTTGTTGGTTTAAACAGTGGTATAAACAACAAAAGGAAGTTGATTGAGTGACATGGAGTGTCAGAGAAATTTGAAAGCTCAAGTTCACAAATTCGCTCAGTGCCCGAAATAAAAAAAGAAGTTGTCAGATATCAAAGTTGCCGTGAAAAGGCGAGTCGTAGCCCACCTTCTGAGTGTCATATGAAAGCTTATTAGTGTACAGATAAAAGAAAAAAAAAATAGGGACACAGTGGGCAAAAAAACTCGAAATGCCAACTTTAATTTCGAAATTTCCACTTTAATCACGTAGTTTATTTTGTCATTAAAGTAGAACATCATAAACTTCATCTTAAAATCATTTAATTTACTAGTTTCTTAAATACCATCATAACTAAAGTAGCACGTTAAATGCTTTGTATTGTATATGTTCTGTGCTCTATGTGTGTGAATCACTACGTGTTTCTTAAACAGGCTTTCTCTTCCTCCAACAGGACACAGAATCCACAGTGATAGTGACGAGCTGGCCCCCCCTTCCAGAGATTGTTCCTGCCTCCTGAAAGATGCTTGCTGTGCCGTGCACGACCTTCGATGAAATAATTTATTACAGGAGTACTGCCTCTTTAAAATGTACTAACCCCCAATTCCTGTCCTTTCTTTTCTTTCTCCAAGTACCCAATCACCACACAATCAGCTCTGTAATAGACGTTAAGCCATCTGTAAGCCTAGAACGCCGATTCTTCAAAACTTTTAAGGAACATTGAAATATCTTCGTAGTACATGTTTAATTATTCTATCCATCTATCCTTCCAGTGTCGCACCACCCCCAGCAAGAATACAGCACGAGACAGGAACAATCCCTGAATGGGGCGCCAGCTCCTTGCTAGCGCTGCAACACCGTGTCCTCACATGTTTAATTATTAACAATATAGATTATTTAAATGATGTTAACATTTTATCTGTATAATGTAATAAACATATTTTGCTGAATTTCATCTAAAATGATATAATCATATGTAAATACACGCTTAAGTTGCTCAGGTTATGCAATATTATAACTGTATCGCAAGTTTACAGTGAGCTAATTGTACTTATAAGTACAAACAGTTCCTCAAGGAGCACTTGATGGACTGATTGGTTGCATTTATAGTTCTTGCAATGAAACTGTTTCTGAACCTCCAGGTCCGTACTGGAAAGGCCTGAAGCATTTGTCATATGAGAGCAGTTCAATAGACTGTGCGCATGGCTGAGGCAGCGTGTGCTTGATGCTGTAAACTGATAATTCTCTTTCCAATCAGCTGCTATAGAGCTGTGATTCCACACTCAGATACAGTGATATAAATACTCCGAGTGGTGCAGTGAGAGTAATATGGAAAAAGATGATCCGCTGTGGCAACCCTTAATGGGAGCAGCTGAAAGAAGAAGAAGGTGCAGTGACAGTAACAATGCTAAAGCAGCTATGGTATTTGGAATAGTTTGGCCATTCCGTGGACCATTATATTGTTACAGGTTAATTACAATCAGATGCCTTAAACTAATAAACAATATGCGGTTAATTTCAGTGTATATGATAAAGTCGCATCAGGGATGTGGATCTAAAAAAGAAAGGGAAACCACACTGGAACAAAAGCACTGCTTTGACGCTGGGTGCCACCAGTTTTCAAAACCGAGCAGAGAACTTGCATACACCAAGGATTGAGCTAGTGTGAAAATGTGCGTGGCATTACGGCAAGTTTAGTTTTTATACATCACGATCTGAGCGTGGAAACGGGCGTATGCAACATACATACATGTTTATGCATGAGGACCCTGCAAGTCTTTCAAGAACAGCTCTCCACAAATAGTGGTGGAGCTTGCACACACATCTCTTTTGTTTTTCTGCCCACCGCTTTGACCATCACTTACATGTATGTTGCCCTTCCCAGGTACTGACAAGGCTTGTATTTTTTTTGTATGTTGTTTGTTTCCTATGGAAATTATGTGAAAATACTGTCAATAGTGATATTTCTCTCTTTGTTCATGAAAGGCTCATTGAGTCATATCACCAAATTCTTTCTCTACTGTTTGAAAGAGATCTGCCTCATAATGGATAATAATTTTATTTGCAAATTGTTTTGACATTTGCTTCTGTGACTTTTCGAAATTTAATTCCTCATTTATTTTTGCTTCGCATGTACTGAATAAAAGGAAATCAAAATTTCATTATGTAGCAACTACATCAACAGTTACATTCTGCCATGATATATAGAAATTGCTCTTCTGCGCGAATAAGTATATTGAGTGTCCAATATAGTAGTAAAGCTGTAAGTTGCTATGGAGTGCCATATAGAAGGAAAAAAAAATATGTGATTTGAGACCTCATCTGCCATCAAACTATACTGTCATTATATGATTCCATATTTGTGACAGTGATACATAGTAAAAATATTTGATTTGTGGAGGCATCTGCCTCCAAAACTGGTGTAAGTATAGATTCACATGCAGTCCCAATGGTTTGATGGCAGATACATTCTCAAATCATATGATCCAGCTTCACCACACTACAGTCTCAAATGTTGTGTCAGCATCAAGTAAATAAAAATTACATTTTTTATTCTTACATTTTCATTTTGTTAGGTCTACCTTGTGTGTGAAAATGCTGTGGCCATGTAACTTTCCAGCATTATGGTTTTCATCCACAGCTTCCTTCATACACTTCATCCCATCTTTTCCTTTCTTCATATGAAAATCAAGGAATTTCACATTATTCTTACTTATCCCAATTTCAGGTTAAAAAAAATACTTTCCTGTAAAATTGTGATGACCATCAACAAAAGCCACGTTGCCTGGGAAAGCAGAAACTGATCTGACACTGGAATCTTTTACTCTTGTGCAGTTGTATAGCATGTTAAAGAGAAAGCAGCTCTAGTGATATTATAATATTAATAATTATTATTTGACTGATGCATTTATCCAAGTTGAGTTACAACATTTGAGATACAATTGGTTGCACTTGTTTTATTTTTCAAATTGTAGTACATGAAGTTTAAGTGACTTGCTCTGAACCCAGTGTAAAGTCCTAAGTCCAAAGCCTTAACCACTGCACCACACTACCTATCAGTAATATTAGCCCTTTGTAAAACACCTACAAATACTGTATACAGAAAATTACTTAGTTATAGTTACATCACACTTCTGATATATCTGATTAAATGATAGCACTATAACTGAGACCATTGTTTTACAAAATTTCTGATCATTAAGTGAATAGCTGAATTGGAGGCACATGGACAATGAGGTGGAAGACAGAAAAAAAGCCCATTGTTTATCAACAATATTAATGAAATCTCAAAAGCAAGATTAAATGCACACATTCTGTTATTCAAAACTCATTTTCAGTGTTGTACCCAATCACTGGTCAGTCATTAAAGTACATGCCTCCTCTTTAATGAATACTAGCAGCAAGTATAGAATTGACTTTTATAGATACAGTATGCTGATAATACATAATAATGCATTCCTGCCTCGTCCAAGGATGTAAGGCCTTTCAGCAGACTGCTTCAGTGTATTGTTCATAATATAATATAAATAGATCAGAGTAAGTAAAGACAAAATAAGTCTTTCTTTTTCCCTAAAGAGGTATACTGTTATAACCTAAAATGACTGGAACAAAGTACTAGTACTAAAATAAACCTTGAATGTATCCTTAGACCCTAGTTTGAACTTGTCCCAGGCAAGACATATAGATGTTAAAAAGGCTTTTTGTTTGCTTTTAAGCTTTAGAATGTATGTTATATATGATATCATCATACAAATTAGTTAATTGCATACGTGACTGCAATTAAGGGCGTCAGAGGTCCATTTTATAGTTTTGACAAGGATTAGTACCAGCAAATACTAAAAAACATCTTTGGTGTTTTGGGATCATGTTTAAGGAACAGAGAATCTCACGACTTCAAAATTATTTTATCCTTTTAAGCATAATCATAAAATATACCTATTCTTTTACTTTTACAAAAGTGGCAAGTACTTTTTTAGTTTAGTGAATTTTAAAAAATAACATTTGACCTTTTAGTATATTGATTTTATTTTTATTTTATACTACTCATTGGTATTATATTTTATTTGAATTGACTTCATACAAACCTTACACTGAAAGTAAATAACATTTGATTGACAGAACCAGAGTAAAGTGATTTCATTGTAAGTTGATATTAGTACCACGGTATACAATTTTATTTGTTCTGGTAGATGGATACTTTAGTACTTTATGTAACTTGTTCTTTTCGTTTAGACATCTGTCATGACTGATATGACTGCTGTTTTGCTTTCTGGGATAGTGCCAATGAACAGTTAGCAGTTAGTTTACATTCTGTTGAAGCATAACAAAGCTTTTCTTATCTAAAACTAAAAAAAAACAATGTAGATAAAAAAAAATATCCTGGACAGACAAAAATACTTCCTGTTTGCATGTACTACATACAAAATGTAATCAAATACAACAGTGAATAAAAGCTATGGCCTACTGTTAAACATATTAACAATGGGTTCTGCATTACTGGTGTTTTTGATATATGTTTTCTGTAAATAGACAATACAAACATATTGAATGGGTGTAAGGCCTACTAAAAGTCTCAGAAAGCAGGCCAGAACCTTCACAGACCAGTTCATATATGGTTATTCCCTAGGCAGCCAATCCCCAACTACTATGTATGGGCTTTGGCCTATACAGACCCCAAAATGTGGCACTTGCTTTTAAAGTTCAGCATATCCCAAATGTAACAGACATATGAAGATACTCTATAAAGAAGAGTACGTCTTTACACTTGTGCCCTAAAAAACTCTTCCTTCCACGAACTACAGTGCATCCGGAAAGTATTCACAGCGCATCACTTTTTCCACATTTTGTTATGGTACAGCCTTATTCCAAAATGGATTAAATTCATTTTTTTCCTCAGAATTCTACACACAACACCCCATAATGACAACGTGAAAAACGTTTACTTGAGGTTTTTGCAAATTTATTAAAAATAAAAAAATTGAGAAATCACATGTACATAAGTATTCACAGCCTTTGCTCAATACTTTGTTGATGCACCTTTGGCAGCAATTACAGCCTCAAGTCTTTTTGAATATGATGCCACAAGCTTGGCACACCTATCCTTGGCCAGTTTTGCCCATTCCTCTTTGCAGTATCTCTCAAGCTCCATCAGGTTCGATGGGAAGCGTCGGTGCACAGCCATTTTAAGATCTCTCCAGAGATGTTCAATCGGATTCAAGTCTGGGCTCTGGCTGGGCCACTCAAGGACATTCACAGAGTTGTCCTGAAGCCACTCCTTTGATATCTTGGCTGTGTGCTTAGGGTCGTTGTCCTGCTGAAAGATGAACCGTCGCCCCAGTCTGAGGTCAAGAGTGCTCTGGAGCAGGTTTTCATCCAGGACGTCTCTGTACATTGCTGCAGTCATCTTTCCCTTTATCCTGACTAGTCTCCCATTTTTGGCTGCTGAAAAACATCCCCACAGCATGATGCTGCCACCACCATGCTTCACTGTAGGGATGGTATTGGCCTGGTGATGATCGGTGCCTGGTTTCCTCCAAACATGATGCCTGGCATTCACACCAAAGAGTTCAATCTCTGTCTCATCAGACCAGAGAATTTTGTTTCTCATTGTCTGAGAGTCCTTCAGGTGCCTTTTGGCAAACTCCAGGTGGGCTGCCATGTGCCTTTTACTAAGGAGTGGCTTCCGTCTGGCCACTCTACCATACAGGCCTGATTGGTGGATTGCTGCAGAGATGGTTGTCCTTCTGGAAGGTTCTTGTATCTCTACAGAGGACCTCTGGAGCTCTGACAGAGTGACCATCGGGTTCTTTGTCACCTCCCTGACTAAGGCCCTTCTCCCCAGATCGCTCAGTTTAGATGGCCGGCCAGCTCTAAGAAGAGTCCTGGTGGTTTCGAACTTCTTCCACTTACGGATGATGGAGGCCACTGTCTCATTGGGACCTTCAAAGCAGCAGAAATTTTTCTGTAACGTTCCCCAGATTTGTGCCTCGAGACAATTCCTTTGACTTCATACTTGGGTTGTGCTCTGACATGAACTGTCAACTGTGGGACCTTATATAGACAGGTGTGTGCCTTTCCAAATCATGTCCAATCAACTGAATTTACCACAGGTGGACTCCAAATAAGCTGCAGAAACATCTCAAGGATGATCAGGGGAAACATGATGCACCTGAGCTCAATTTTGAGCTTCATGACAAAGGCTTTGAATACTTAACTGTATGTACATGTGCTTTCTCAGTTTTTTTATTTTTAATAAATTTGCAAAAACCTCAAGTAAACTTTTCACGTTGTCATAATGGGGTGTTGTGTGTAGAATTCTAAGGAAAAAAAATAATTTAATCCATTTTGGAATAAGGCTGTAACATAACAAAATGTGGAAAAAGTGATGTGCTGTGAATACTTTCCAGATGCACTGTAGTTCGTGGAAGGAAGAGTTTTTTAGGGCACAAGTGTTAGCAAGCGCACTTCGCTCTACAAATGATTGGGGTGCTGGCAGATCATACATACATGTTTAAAAGCGAGTGGCTCAGTCAGGTGCCTCATTCATACTCGGTGTTAGCAACTTCTCACACCTTCATCCAATCAAGCCAATATAAGGAGCCTGCGCGTTAGAGATGGGGACAGGAAAGAATGGAGAAAAGAACAAGAAAAGAGAAATGGATGTTAAAGGAGACAAGTGCAAGAGTGAAAGAGAGTTGGTGCAAGACAAGGCAAAAGCAGGCAGACAGGCTGGAATGTGAGCCCCAGGGATGGAGTGTGTGGTTGGCGCTCAAGACGGCTTGAGGGTCGGTCCTGCTGAGAAGCCAGAGAGCAGAAGCAACCAATAATATTTCCAGAGGAGTCCCTTGCAAGGCCAGAGAAAGGCAGGCAGGGAAGGGCAAGGAAGCACCTCCTGGAATTTTAGGGGTTTGATGACGGGGACACAGGCCAGGATTAAAGCATTGTCTGTGTCTTTTGAATAGGGTAAGTCGAAGAGACGTTGGATTTTAAAGGGATGCACCAGGGCTCGTAAGTTTTAAAGGACTGCTTCCTGCTGGATTTTAACCTTGTTTTAATGGAATATTTATTTTTTGGATGTTTTAACCTCCCGCATTTCAGAATTTTATTAATTACTAGCAAGATACCCGCGCTTCACAGCGGCAAAGTACTGCCTTAAAATTTTTATTAAGAAAATTAAACCTTTTTAAACTGAGGGAAAATGCACCAATAATTATTTGTTAAGGATCTCTTTGTATGCCACATTGTTAGTTCGGCCCTCCGGTTGTAATATGACCAAGCTGTGCGCTGAGCTTACTCTTGAGCATGCAACGTACAGTTGGCCATGTGAAAAGTAATCTTGTCTGAAATCTCACAGCTTTGATTGCTGCTGTCGTAATCGGTTTGAGTTTCATAGTTTGTTTCAATTACGTTAGTATTTGCAGGACTTGTGTTGAAGTGACATTCGGCATCTGTCAAGCATTGTAAGCATACAACCGTTTTCATCGATAACTTTACATCCAGCTTTTGAGAGTTTAAACATTCATAAGCATCAAAGTGTCCACTACTGAAATTGTCACCTGTGAATCTAAGATGTTTAAGAGGCATTGGCAGTTGTTGAAAGGTGTAAAATATTTGGCCATTTCGGTACACTTGAAAGCGACAACCAAACAATTCAGCGGCAGCCATCAACTCACATGCAGAACCATAGGTGAACGGCTTAAGCATTTCACTCTTATAGTGCTCCTATGTAGTATAATTATCTCCTGTACCGTCATCAGTCCACACCTTGAACCTGTCCCAGTCATTCAATACATAAGACACAATGTTCCTCCGGATAACAAGAGTGAGCCTGCAATATGTAACAAAGAGAATGGAAAAGGCAGGTGCCATCTCTGGCCATGAAAAACCACTCGGTAAGTGACAGTTCTTTGATCGATGGTGATCACCTCGATAGACATGTTAATGGGGGTACGGCTTGAATGATAAAGGAAATGGATACTTGAACAATGTAAAGTAAGTCTAAAATACCTACATAATAACTATAATCATAATAAACGAACAATAAAACAGTGGAGAAGCCGTGGATTAAATAAAACGGCTGTAGTTATCAGCAGGGAGACGTGAATCCCATGGCGAAGCAAGGAAGGGAATGTAGAGACCGGAGCGACGGATGGCCTTAAATAGGCAGGCAGCCAACAACGTGGGAGGCGTTGGGATGGGGGACCCAACGCCGCCTCACACGGTCATTGAGCTGTAGGCTATGGACGTATATATGTACGTAAGTAGGATTCAGTTAGCGTTGGGAACCCGCGTACCAAATTTCTTGAAGATGGGCCCATAAGTAACAAAGACCGTTGAAAAGTTCAATATGGCAGCCGACAGTGGCATCTTACCACCAAAATAAGTACATACAGTGGTTTCAGTTAGCGCAGGGAAGCCGCCTACCAAATTTCGTGAAGATGGGGCCATAAATAAGAAAGTTCAACATGGCGGACGTTGTCGACCGTTATGACCGTTATGAGTAGAATTTCGAAATGAAACCTGCTTAACTTTTGTAAGTAAGCTGTAAGGAATTAGCCTGCCAAATTTCAGCCTTCTACCTACACGGGAAGTTGGAGAATTAGTGACATTGGAAAGTTCAATATGGCGGCCGACAGTGACGTCATACCACCGAAATAAGTACGTACATCGGTTTCGGTTAGTGCAGGGAAGCCGCCTTCCAAATTTCGTGAAGATGGGGCCATACATACGAAAGTTCAACATGGCGGACTTTGTCGACCATTATGACCGTTACGTGTAGAATTTCGAAATAAAACCTGCTTAACTTTTGTAAGTAAGCTGTACGGAATGAGCTTGCCAAATTTCAGCCTTCTACCTACACGGAAAGTTGGAGAATTAGTGATGAGTGAGTGAGTGAATGGTGAGTGAGTGAGTAAGGGCTTTGCCTTTTATTAGTATAGACTAGCAGAATACCCGCGCTTCGCAGCGGAGAAGTAGTGTGTTAAAGAAGTTATGAAAAAGAAAAGGAAATATTTTAAAAATAACGTAACATGATTGTTAATGTAATTGTTTTGTCATTGATATGAGTGTTGTTGTCATCTCTCTCTCTCTCTCTCTCTCTATCTATATATATATATATATATATATACATAGCAAAATACCCGCGTTTGGCAGCAGAGAACTAAAAAGAAAAGGAAACATTTTAATAATAACGTAACATGATTGACAATATAATTGTTTTGTCATTGTCATGAGTGTTGCTGGCATATATATATATATACACTCACACACACACACATATATAAACATATATATACACATCATATATATATATATAAACATATAAATATATATACATATATACACATATATATATACACACACACATATATATACATATATATATACACACAAACACATATATACATATATACACATATACATATCTACATATATACTGTATATACACATATATATATATATACACAAATCTACATATATATATTAGGGGTGGGACTCGATTAAAAAAATTAATCCAATTAATTAGAGGCTGTGTAATAATTAATCTTGATTAATCGTATGTAATCGCACATGTAAATTTGCCCCAAATCGCAAATGTGTTTTTTTAATTTAAAAGGGTTTTAGTGGGCGACAGAATCAAATAATAGACATGGACATGAATATTGTAAACTCAAGCTCTTTTAATTTCTGAAAAAAAAATGCTTTTAAACTGCATTTGAATTCAAAACAGAAACAAAAATATCATCCCTGGTTAAAATTGGGCAGACTTAAAAATAAAG
>JANRMT010062814.1:95297676-95324925 GCA_026402145.1 Polypterus bichir lapradei
CGGGAAGTTGGAGAATTAGTGATGAGTCAGTCAGTCAGTCAGTCAGTGAGTGAGTGAGGGCTTTGCCTTTTATTAGTATAGATAGATTCATTTATGGAAAATTAACTTCATGCACTGCACTTTTTGAAAATTATTTGATTTTGATTGTTTTTAATAAAATCACTATTACTTTTGCATCTATCCCTTGAATGGATGTCTGTTTCCTCATTTGCCCAGCTCATCTTAG
Organism: Polypterus bichir lapradei; assembly: GCA_026402145.1. Lineage (NCBI taxonomy): Eukaryota > Metazoa > Chordata > Cladistia > Polypteriformes > Polypteridae > Polypterus > Polypterus bichir. Next base: position 95,297,903 of record JANRMT010062814.1, read on the forward strand.
TCTATGACTATCAGTGGTTCAGGTTCAACAGGGAGAATGGAGCCAACCTGGACATGCACATAAATAGCTAGGTTTCTAAGACAACCCAAAACACAGTAACTTTAAAAATTAAGAATTTACTGAAAAAGAGCAAAAATAGAAGAAAGGGCTTTGCTAAAAAGGCATCTTAAAAGTAACAGATCCCAATATGAAATCAAATAGGAGTTCCATGAACAAAAGCAAGAAAAAATCCAATAAACTAAAAAAATATGAAAGACAAACAATACATACAAAAAGGTCTTACAACACTCAATGACAACCAGAGGGAAGCCATCTCATCCACCAGAACATAAAGAAGATCCCTCAGGAGTAACATCATGGTAGCTCTTGGGGTTCTAGCCACAAAACACAATGAACATGCTGTATATAAACTTAAAGACATAGTACATAAATACCAAATAAGTATAACAAATTACATAGAAAGGTAAAAATAATAATTAAAAAATAACAAAAAACAATAAAGCAGAAAATACTGTACACACATACCAATGAATAAACTCTCACTAAAACATAACAGTATTGGACAGAGTTTGGTTACATTTGTTTATTTTCTTAAGGTTTCAAAACTCTAACATTTTCCCTGAACTGAAGATAATGACTTTGTGGAAATCATCCACAAATCAAAGGAAATGATTAAAAAATGCCTGATACTAATACATGTTTGTCAGTCTAGTTTTAAATCTTTTAAGTGTGGTCTGCTTATAATGCTTTGCAGAAATAGTACATATTGTCTCATCAAACATGAAATCTAGCATTTTAAAGTGGTGAAGATAACTGTAGGATTTCCTTTAGCAATAATTATGGTCAAACAGATATATTTCAAAGATCAAAACTGAAAAGAGAAGAAACAAAATACAGAATCAGCAGTACACATCAAATCAAAATTTGGAATCTGAAGTCAAACCATAATGTCAAACTAAAGTTCTGTAAATTGTGTTTGCTCAGCTAAGAACCACTGTGTTTATACTATTTATCCATGGTTTCCAGGTCACATCCATGCACATAATATCACTTTGTGGTCTTATAGATGTTGACACTTCAGCCATCCAGCCTCAGTAAGTAATGCTAACAATCTGTGGCAGTCCAGAAAGAAAAATGAAAGCAAAATATAAAATAATACATAGCATGATATAGTTGGTAAGCTAACAAATGTGGATTTTAAACTGAAGCACACAATATCTACAAACATTAGCAGTGCAGGTTTTATGAGTTTCTTTAATGGTGAAATTGACATTTTGAGATCATAGATTTGAGTATCATCTTGCAAGCAAAATATTGCAGAGACAAATCTAGCCTCTCAATGTGCAAACCACTTTAGTGATTTTAACTGGTGTTATGGTGTGAAAGTTTGCATGTAAGTTGATAAATATTTTTTATGACTTTATTTGTAACTTATAACACTAACGTATATCATTGATAAGAACAGCAATGGTTAGATGGTTAAGTACCCCTACCCCTTTTTAGGAACAAGTCTTTGTAATTTTATAACAGAATTGGGGGAAGTGCCTCAAACAAGTTTGGCAAGTGATTCTCTGCAGGACTCTCTCAACCCCCACAGGAAAGCCAGTCTGCCTAGCTGGCAAGCATTACCTTAATAAATGGTTTTGGGGGCAGGTGTGAAGGTATTCTGCACCCCATTGGTCTGAAGTATGGCTGTTTGGGATTGGCTTGTATCAGAAGCCTTTAAGTGCCATGATGCCCTATTGGCTGTAGGGGTTGGACAGAGAATATAAATTTGCTTGCTTTACCCCTCCCTCTCTCTCTTACAAACATCTGATGAAAGAGCATCTCACACACCATGAACTGAAAAGGACAACACAATGAAGAGCACAGGTCGGCAGCCATATTGAGACAGGGAAGCTGACCAAAAATGATGCCTTAACTAGGGACATTTTAAGTAACTAACAAGTCTGTATGCCACCTAAAACTACACATCAACATGTATCAGGTTGTATGATTGCCAATATTCAAATGTATTTTGTATATTGTTATTATTTATGAATATTATAAATAATACATTATTTAAATTGTAACTTAACTCCTGCTTGTCTTTTACTACACCTAATTGCCGGAGGTTATAAATGTAGAAGGTAAGATGGGGAAAGGTTATATGGTACAATACCTTATAAACAGTGGTAAGTCTGTGAGACTTGAGGCATTCTGACAAAGGCTACCTATTAATAATACCAGTATAGGCTGGCATCACCACTATGAGACATCATAGCTGTGCAACCCCTCATCATTCCCTCTGTAGGCCACCCCTAGAGTTGTGTGCTCACCATATGCATACCCACTGTGCTAAACACCTCGGTTCAGACTTGGCCCACTGGTCCTGTGCCTGTACCACAGCTGGCAACCTCAGCAGGGTTTCTATATTTTCCCAATTAAACTTTACTTAAACATCAGAGCCCATATGACTTGCAAATGTACCAGCTGCACCTGCTTCACTGAAAAGTTCACAAATTTTCTTAGTATACCTTTTTCTTATAATTATATTAATTATCCTACTTAATTAACTAATACCCAAATTCTATACTTTATGAACCCAAAATGAATGCCTGTATTTTGACATTCCTAACTGGTTTGTTCAGTTTCCACCCCTTGGAATATACATTTGCTGCAGTAATGAACAAGCCTTTCCTTTTAAACTATAGCTATTCTAACTAGCCTTATTATTGCATGGCTTATGGACTTGTTACTCACTTAAACCCCAGTAAGTGTCTTTTTCTTGCTGTCTCTTCAGTTCTTTTTCATGTCTTTGTCTTTAGTCTTTGCCTTTGGTCTTTTCCGCTGTTTAGGCAGGTCTGCAAAATCAAAGGTGACAAAGCAGTTTCTGTCCATCTCAGCTTCTTGGTTGGTGACCTGGTGCCAACAGTCAAACTTTGCTTCTAAGCATTCATTGGAACAGCTTGGCCACTAGTGCCACTCCACTCCAATGTGCTAGCGGTAACCCAATCTCCTGCATAAATTTTGCCAATTGCCTTCAACCATTTATTACCTACACCAACACAAAGTCCGTAAAAACCTTTCAATAGAAGTAGCACTATTGCAGAAGATCAGGAAATTGAAACAGAAATAACTGTTTTGCCTTTTCTGTCTTCCTGCGCTACCCTTTTATTTTTTTTTTTCATTGCCTGTGTGTCTTTTTTTTATTTTATGGTAACGGCTACCTGAAAGTGTGGGCTTAAACCTCTCCAAAATCCAAGAGCTAAATCCAGCATCTCTCCTAAAACTGACCTTTTTTCTTTACTCAAGACCAGCTCACTTTTCTCCATTTTATTACAGGGAGATTCATAGGCTGCCTTTTTAAACAACTGGTCAGTCAGGTTTCGAATTACTGAACCTTAGTGTGTGTGCTTTTTAATTACTGCTGGGCCTAGCAGAGCTGTTAAGACATTCACACCCCTGTGCATTCCTGACTTGCTCTCTGAGCTTGTAAACCTTCCTGCTGCTTCCCCCCATCCTTTGTTCTTTGGCTTGTCCTGTTTCATTCAAACCAACTACTAAACTGGTGCACTTTCTTTCCAACTCAGCCATCCTTGCAGTAGCACTTTCAGACCTTTCACACACAAGCACTTGAATTCCTTTCATTTCCGTTATTCCTTATTTAAATCCCACACTTTCTTTACTCAGTATCCTTACGCCATTATCCATTTCATGCCCTTCAGTCAACAATTGCCATTCAAACTCACCAGCTCCTCTGCCTTCTATCTGATTTCTTTGTCCTAAATCAAATTTCAGCGCAGCACTGATTACCTTTCCTAACAGTGGTGAAATGTCTATCGGTGTAGCATGTTCTCTAAATACTGGGCTGTTGTGATGTGAGATTTTGCATATAACTTGATAAATATTTTGTATGTCTTTATTTGTAATTTAGTGTTTACCCAACCCCACCCCCCTTTAGGAATGGGCCTCTTTGAATTTTACAACAGGATTTCGGGAATTTGCCTTAAACCAGTTTGGCGAGTGTTTCTCTGCTAAAGTCTTTCAACCCCCACAAGGAAGCCAGGTTACCTTAACATATGGTTTTGGGGATGGGTGGCAGGTGTTAAGATGTTCTATTCCCCCATTGGTCTGAGGTATGGCTGTTTGGAATTGGCTTGTCTCAGAGGCCTTTAAGTACCATGATGTCCTATTGGCTCTAGGGGTTGGACAAAGAATCTATAAATCTGCTTGCTCAACCACATTCTATCTCTTGCTAACCTGTGATGATGAAGAAGTATCTCTCTCTTACTAACATATGAAAGAAGCATCTCTTACTAACCTCTGATGACAACACAATGAAGAGCACAGCTCAGCAGCTATATTGACCAGGCTTGCAGCCTGATCTGAAGAAAGCTGAGCACCAATGATGCCTTAACTAGAGACATTAAGTAACAAACAAGGCAGTATGCCGCCTGAAACTACGCATCACCATTTAATCAGGCTGTATGGTTGGCAATATTCAAATGTACTTTGCATATTGTTATTATTTATGAATATTATCAATAATACATTATTTTAAATTGTAATGTAACTCCTACTTGTCTTTTTACTACATCTAATTGCCTGAGGTTATAGATATAGAAGGGAAGGTGGGGAGAAGTTATATATTATAATACCTTATAAACAGTGGTAAGTCTGTGAGATTAGGCATTCTGACAAAGGATACTTATTAATAATGCAAGAGGGGAAAGTAGAGCAATATATTACTCTACCACGATAAAACATGGGCAGACCACCACGATAAAACATGGGCAGACCTCAGAATTACCTGGAGATTGCGGTGCAGTGGAGAATAATAGAAGGTAACACCCTTTCTGTTTTCCCTTCCTTTCATCCCTCTCCTTTTCCTCACACATTTACATTCCCACTCTTTTTCTGAGCACTCATCTGTCTCAGGTACATAACTCACCCATGTTTTAGGGTTCCAGTCAGATCCTGTTACTATTGCCCTAAGTTTCACCACAGGTGATTTTCTCTCCTTGTTTCCCCTGCTTTCTGTGCTTTCCACTTCAGCAGTGGGTGTTCTACATGCTAGTACTTCACAATTTTCACACCAACTTTTACATCTTTCAAAACTCTCACAGAAAATTCCACAACTTTCACTTTCATCCACTTCATTTTCTTTCTCATACTGATCTTCCTTATTACCAATAATACAAGATAGTAAACCTCTTATAACAGCAGCTGTCTTCTTTATACCTGATTTCTGTTTTCCTGATTTTAATCCTTCCAGCCCCCTTCCATTTTGTGGCATGCTCAGCTCAGCTTCTGCTTTCTCTGCCTGCACTACAGGTTTCCATTTCCTAGCTTTGGCCTGCTTGCTTCTGCCACTCCACTGGAAGATGGCTGGCTTTAATATAAATTTAGGCATTTCTGAGTCTACAATTTTGCTCTAGTAAAATTTGCCAACTTCTTTATTGGTTGGCCTACTTTCACCGCTGTAAGCAAAGATACACAAAGATCCTAAACGAGTAAGTACCGTATGGATGACGCATGTATGTCCCATCACTCCCTAGCACTTTAACCACTTAAGTGCTGTATGAGTGATGCATGCATGTAGCACCACTCCTTGGCACTTTAACCACTTAAGTGCCGTATGAATGACGCATGCATGTCCCATCACTCCCTGGCACTTTAACCACTTAAGTGCCATATGAATGACGCATGCATGTCCCACCACTCGCTAGCACTTTAACCACTTAAGTGCCGTATGAATGACACAAGCATGTCCAACCACTCTCTAGCACTTTAATTAAGGACTCACTACCACCAGCACTAACAAACATGCTGCTGTCCTCGTGACACACATGAAGTCTCTACACTTTGTTGGTCATATTCCATTCAGCAACCAAACAATGTTTTACTTCCACCACATTTGTACACTGGGTGCCTTAAAATTCAAATACACAAACACACACGTACATCAAAACAATATTTGCAAACAGGGCACAAAATATGGTTACCCCAAAATCCTGCCAAACTACGCCAATTGTTTTGTCTTGGTAGAGTAATATATTGCTCTACTTTCCCCTTTTGTATTATTAATATGTAGCCTGAAATCAGAATGCCTGAAATCTCACAGACTTACCACTGTTTATAAGGTATTATAGTATATAACTTCTCTCCACCTTCCCTCCTACATCTATAACCTCAGGCAATTAGGTGTAGTCAAAGACAGGCAGGAGTTAAGTTACAATTTAAACAATGTATTATTGATAATATTCATAAATAATAACAATATGCAAAGTACATTTAAATATTGGCAAACATACAACCTGATTAAATGGTGATGTGTTGTTCAGGTGGCACACAGACTTGTTAGTTACTTAAAATGTCTCTAGTTAAGGCATCATTTGTGGTCAGCTTTCTTCAAAAATCTAAAACCAGAGAGTTAAAATCTGGTTTCATCACTTTCATTATTCCTGGGCTCCTCAATGCATCTCTCCTAATGGTCACCCCTGCTCACTCTGTGAGGCTAAGGGCCTATTTATACGTCACGCTCAGAATGCATTCCATCGTTCATTTGACGCGTCCTCTGTCCTTAACGCAACTTGTGTGCGAGTTGCAGTACCAGCAAAAAGTCGGGGAGCACAGTGTGATAAATGTGACATCACAGTCTCTTTGATGATGCTTTGGAAATAGATGTGCGTGCTTCAATGTTTGATGAATGGTCCGATGTGGTGAAGCAAAATGCCAACATGCAAATGCATTTGTGGTGCTTTTTTGTTCCTCAACATAATGACACGATACATTTTAAAAGTCTAACATGCCATCTTCTTTGCCGGTCTTTTTTTTTTTTTTTTTTTACCTTCACAACAGCATCAGAATGTACCGTACAGCAGCATATTTGAGTGACAGAGAAAAAACTTAGACCATTATGAAAAGGTCTATTTTGTAATTAAAGTGGGAATTTTGGCTTTAATCTCAAAATGTCCACTTTAACCTCGTAGTTTACTTTATCATTAAAGTAGACCATGATAAATGTCATCATAAAACCAATGCAGTTGTTAATTGCTATGTGCCTCAGGGGCTTCCTCCTAAACTGACAGCAGCGGCAAGCAGCAATAGATCGCCAAAGAGAACACATTAAATTTATGATATTCCAGCTCTCTGCACATTTGGAATCCTTAGATTTATACTTGATATCACTTTCATTATGAAATGTATTAAAGTATGTATGTTACATTTTACGAAAAAAATCATTAACTTCGTTTAAATAATGAATACTCTTAATAATCACACATGTGAGGGCAGCCCAGTGGTGGAGCAGTAGCACTGTTCTCTAGCAGTCAGTCACGTCCCTCGTGTTCCCTGCCTGGACTTGGCATGTTTTCCTGGTGGGTTTCCACAGTGTACTCCGGTTACCTTCCAAAGACATGAAGGTTTGGGGATTTGGTGACGGTAAATTGATGCTAGTTGTATGTGTGTGCTTGTGTTCAGCTTGCGATAAGCTGATGCCCCATCCAGGTATTTTATTTCTGTCTCGTGCCCAATGCTTGCTGGAATGGGCACATCCCCGGATAGATGGATGTAATCATTAAACATCCTTTTCAGAGATATTGTCAAAGTCAAGTCAAAGTGAACTTTATTGTCATCTCAACCATATACAAGTATACTGATAGACGAAATTGCGAAGCTCAGTGTCCACAGAGTAACAACATGACGTGCAAATAATAAATTAAAAATAGAATGAAAATTTAAATTTAAAATTAAAACACAAACAAGACAAGACATTGTGCAAAGACAAGACAAAGAAGTAGCAGTAATATTGACGTATAGTTAGCAATATGAATATTGATGCAATGTATGGTATTTGCAAGCTAGATACATAAATATAGTCAATAGATATGTAACATGCATCCATCCATTGCGTAATAAATAATATTAAATAATAGATATAGATAATACAGAAATTATCAGTGTATGATAACAGTTGTTTAAGACATGTGTAAACAAGGAGAGGTCAGAATGTTTCACAGCAAAAGGATATCAAGAGTGTCCAAATATTTAAAGGTCAGTATGAGATTTTCAGTTCTTTTCTACATGCTCACTCATCTTTGCAGGAAAGTGGCTTGCATTTATAAAGGTTCTGTTTTTAGAGGTGGTTGAAGCAATGTGGAAGATCCCAGGGGGCAGCATGGTGTTAAGGAGTCTAATAGCTTATGGGTAAAAACTCTCCTGCAGCCTGGCAAATCTGGCTTTGATGCTGCAGTATTTTCTCTTGGATGGCAGAAGTGTGAAAAGTCCATGTGAGGGGTGTAAGGGGTCCTGCACAATTCTGCAGGCCTTGCGGACACTGCGTTTGTAAAATATGTCCTGTAGTGAAGGGAGAGGCACCCCAATAATGTTCTCTGCTGTCTTCACTATCCTTTGCAGACGCTTGCGGTCGGATATGTTGCAGTTGCCATACCAGACAGTGATGCAGCTGGTCAGAACACTCTCAATGGTGTCTCTGTAGAACATGGTGAGGATGGAAGGGGGAAGACTTGCTCGTTTCAGCCACCTCAGGAATTGTAGTCTCTGCTGGGCTTTCTTGATTAGTGATGAGATGTTATGTGTCCATGTAAGTTCCTGAGTTATGTGCACACTGAGGAACTTGGTACTCCTAACAGTCTCCACATCTAAACTGTTGATGCTGAGTGGGATGTGGGCAGGACGTGATTTTCTGAAGTCCACGATTATCTTTTTTGTCTTGTCAACACTGAAAGATAGATTGTTGTCTTCACACCATGCAGACATCCGTTCCACCTCATCTCTGTATACTGTTTCATCATCCCTACTTATCAGACCCAGCACCATCATATCATCTGCAAACTTGATGGTGTGGTTGGTGTTGTGCGAGGTTGTGCAGTCGTGAGTCAGCAGGGTGAACAGCAGTGGACTAAGCACGCAGCCCTGCGGTGCTCCAGTGCTCAGTGTGATGTTGCTGGAGGTGTTGCAGCCTATCCAAACTGACTGGGGCCTCTCTGTCAAGAAGTCCAGGATCCAATTGCAGAGGGTGGTGTTCAGGCCCAACCTGCTCAGTTTTACAACCAGCTTTTAAGGGATGATTGTGTTGAAGGCAGAGCTAAAGTCTATGAATAGCATCCTGACATATGTGCCTTTTTTATCCAGATGTGTCAGGGAGAGGTGAAGGGCAGAGCATATGGCATCCTTCATTATGATTGGCGTGATTGCAACTGGTCGGTAGTCATTCAAGTATGTCACTGATGACTTCTTCGGCACTGGTATGATGGTGGTCGACTTGAAGCATCCTGGGACTGACGACTGGCACAGAGATGTGTTCAAGATGTCTGTGAGGACACCAGCCAGTTGACTGGCACATTCTTTGAGCACACGACCAGGTATGTTGTCAGGTCCTGCAGCCTTGCGTGGATTGACTCTGGATAGAGTCCTCTGTGGCAAGATGTCCTCAGAATTTAATGGATATTTCAGGCAATTCACAACACAGTGAAGCCGAATGCTTTCTCACCGTGATGAGATTTCTCACTGCCACCTGGTGGAATCTTCCACATTTATGTAAAGTACATGTGCATAAACAGTACAACGCTTGCGTAGCAGTAGCATCTGCTGGAGCACATGTCGCATCACGTGAAGTATGAACCCAGTCTAAGATGTCACCCAGTGCGGTCAACTATTGAACAACTTTTGTCCTGGCCATCTCAGTCAGTAAGCTCTGAGATGCACAAAGCCTGGCTCTATCATGTCACCACCACCTGTTGGCATCAACAAGACAATTTGTAAGTCATCAGTTTTTCCTGCTTCCTGTATGTTTAGCAGGAACAACCCACCCCTGAAGCACAGTTTCCTCTTGCTCACTACGGAACCTTGTCTCGACCACCTTACTTCTGTTCACCTCACTGGTTCACACTCCCAGTCTCCTCTGTTTGTTTCTTATTAGACCATCTCTCTTGATTTTGTTCTGTTGTTATTTTTTATTTTATTTTCTTAATTCATCCTTCCCCTTCTCTATCCTACTTGGGGTCTCTATATACATTGTGGCTGCATATCTATGCTTAAGAAACAGCAGAGAATCAATGAGAAAGCTGACCAAACTAATTGCACTTACTTATGAATACTGAATCAGCCAGTTTCTCAATTGCCACACAGCATTCCAGTGGGGCACACCCACACTCTCCAAGCCTGAACCACAATGTTTTTATTTAAAAATCACACACAACCACCGACCCACTACTGCTCTGCCGTGTCTTGCAAGGCTCAGTGCTTTAGTATTTTGACTTTATATGCTTCAATTGGAAATGGTCATTAAAAAACATAAAATTTTCATTTGTATGCAAATGATGCTTCTCAGGTAGTGTGATTAAATAATTATTTTAGTGAATTAAGAGTAGATGTGTGATATTTACTTGTCTTTGAATACAGAAGAAAACATAAATGTTATTTATTTTGGTAAATGTTAATATTCTGTCATTTTTTACCTGAGTTGGTATAAACATTAGTTTTAATGAATCAGCACGCAACTTGGGTGTTACCTTTCACACCACCATGCCTGTTAGAACACACACTACAAAATTATCTGAAATCATACCCTATGTAGTTTGTAATGATGACCAAGAAAAATATTTAATCAAGGTTACTAATATAATAGGGGACTATGGACAACAGCAAAAAATATCAAAAACGTCCATGAAAAAATCTCACATTCACAGTCAAGTGATCCAGTCATATGTTCACAACATACCAAACACATGCATTTTTAGTAAAATGTTTTTAATTAACCACTATCAGAAAACACTGTTGTAAACTTGTATAGCAGTGAATTTTAAATAAATGTGGAATGAAATGTAAAGGTAAACTTCAGTAGTATTGCATTTTTATTATATTGTACTTACAGTGCCAAACAAAAAAAGGATGGTACAGTATCTGCTCACAGTCAATCGGGCTTGGTTACCAAAAATGGCCAAAGTTTGTATGATGTATGTATCATTTGTTGTTACTATGATGGCTTCATTTACATTTTTTGCTGTGCAAGTTTAAAACCACTTAATAGTGAATTTTACTGCAACTACTGTAGGTCACATGCTATTCTGGAAAATGTTTGAAGTGTTTATTCTGACAATATTAAGATTATATACTTATAGAAAGTTATAACATTTTACACTTTCTCTGAACGCTTGTGTTTGTTATCACAGTGGAGAATGCTTATTTTTTAGAAACCTCTCAGTAGAAATATAATATGGGACTCGTAATCTAAAGAAATGAATGTCTTTAATGATTTAATGGTGCACCGGTTCATTGGCAGCAGATTGGAACTTCACAGTTTTTGCTCAAAATATGCAATCAGCATATAATTTACCGATCGCTGGTCGCACATGCAATACACTTTTAAGATTCCACATTTGCCAGTAAAGCACATTTAGTAAAGTCTGCAGTGCTACTTTCTAAGATCTGCTCAAAGTTCTAATGCTAGTCAGCATACAGACAAAAAGAGAAAGTGGCATTTCTGGATATGACAAAAGCAGGGCTGTGACGATGTGGGTTCTGCTCCATGCTCCCATCCGCTGTTCGGGGGCCCTTGAACCCAACACCATCGGTAATGCTACCGATGAGCTAGACAGTGAGGCAATAACATCTGAGCAAAGGGGATGATTCAAAAGTGCAAGACTGCTTTTATTTAAAATAGTCAAACAAAAACAAAGTGTTCAAATAAAGTGCAGTGGCTTTCAAAAAGTCTTCATCAAATAAATAATCCATTAACAGAAATGTGGAGGTTAAAAACATACAAAAACAATCCTTTAAAACGAGGTTAAAATGTTCATCAGGAAGCAGTCTTTTCAAACACTAAAAGCCTGGTGTCTTCAGCTACCATGGAGGCTCCCCTGCTACACCCATCTGGGTTGCTCAACAAGAGAGTCACCTACCTGCAGGAACAGCTGCCCTTCACTCAAGTCCGGTAGCCTTCCGCTCCTTGGCTAGGTCGGGCTCCCAACTGGACCAAGACTTGGACAATTTTCCCAGCAGCCAGGACTACACCAACCCAAAGCCTCATCGACTCCCGCTCCTATCGACGGCCAAGTCCACTCCTCTACCGGTCATTCCAGCTACTTAATCACTCAGTTGGAGCGACCGCTACCTTCAGCCCCACTGAAGCCTTCTCTTGCTCGCTCTTCCGTGCTTGCGCTTGCTCTCTCTCTATCTCTCTCTCTCTTACTTCCTGCTTTCCTCAGCAACCTCCGTCTCTTTCTCTTTCCATTTTGTAACCCTCTGACCGACTCGCCCTTCTCTATATATGCAGAGAGGACATAGCAGCTGCAACACATTAGCCACAGGAACAATCACGGATGGTGGCGATGCCTCACCTGTGTACTAGGTGAGAAACGCCCACACCGCAAATCGCCCTGCGGCTTGCTACGGCCACCACGCCCCCTCGCTAAGCTGCAAGCGCGGTGATTATTTATTTAAATAAAACTGCTGGCCTTTGCTGAGCGAGCTGTGGACCCATAACACCACAAGGGCATTCCTTCATTTCTGTGGGCTGTAAATATGGTATAAAAGAGTTCAAGGTTCTCCATGTTAGTAAGAAACACAAAGAAACTAAAAGCTCTCAAAACGCAAAGAAGTGAGGAGTGTTTAGTCAGATATTCATGGACATCATTTTTTTTGCAAAGAATGGCTGTATTATGTTACTATGTGGAAAAGAATAGTTTTTTTTATTGTATAACATTATAACATTACAAAATGGTATTGATTTGATATATGATATGGTATTGAGAAACCTCCTCTCTACATGAAGCAAGAAATCCTTTTCATTTGCTCAGTTTGGGACGGCTCCCTAAAGCCAATTCTAATAGATACAGTACAGTAAATCTTACTTGAGCAGTTTAATTACATTTGCTGGTGCACAGTAATGCATGAAACATAATTAAATGAAAAATGCACAAAGCCTGACTCTATCATGTCACCACCACCTGTTGGCAACTACAGGATAATTTGCAAGTCATCAGTTTTCCCTGCTCCCTGTATGTTCAACAGGAACATCCCAACCCTGAAGCACAGCTTCCTCTTGCTCACCATGGAACCTTGTCCCGACCACCTTGCTTCTGTTCACCGCACTGGTTCACACGCCCAGTCTCCTCTGTTTGTTTCTTACTAGATCATCTCTCTTGATTTTACTCCCCAAAAGTCTTTCTGTTGTTATTTTTTATTTTATTATCTTAATTCATCCTTCCCCTTCTCTATCCTACTTGGGGTCTCTATATACATTGTGGCTGCATATCTATGCTTAAGAAACAGCAGAGAATCAATGAGAAAACTGACCAAACTAATTGCACTTGCTTATGAATACTGAATCAGCCAGTTTCTCAATTGCCACACAGCATTCCAGTGGCGCACATCCACGCTCTCAAAGCCTGAACCACAATGTTTTTATTTAAAAATCACACACAATCACCGACCCCGTAATTCACTTCTCTGCCGTGTCTTGCAAAGGCTTAGTACTTTAGCGTTTTGACTTTATATGCTTCAATTGGGAATGGTCATTAAAAAACATAAAATTCTTTTTCATTTGTATGCAAATGATGCTTCTCAGGTAGTGTGCTTTAATGATTATTTCAGTGAATTTAGAGTAAATGGGTGATATTTACTTGTCTTGGTTAGTCAGTGTTCTGAAAATCGTGGTCAACTCCAAAATGAGATGGGTATATTTCTCTTAACCAAATGTATTTTTCTAATCAAAACAGTAGACATTAAACCCTGGGGAACTGTTCTACTCAGAATGTGTGTGTGTGATTGTGTGTGAATAGGTCATATATACTTTAATGGGTACAGAGGTCACTTTAGAGAAGTAGTAATTACACTACACAGATGTGGGGGGTGAGAAGAGTTACAAGGAAGGGGCCTGTGCTTGAAACATTCTTTGGTCTGTACCTGCCTTCACTTGGTACTGAGCAAACCACAGAAAACTGGAATGTAACTTCAAAGTTTAGCAGTAGCCTAATACACAACAACAGCAAATAATGCATGCGCAGAGAGTGAGAGTGTGCAATAGATGAAAGTGTACGTGATTTTTCAATAACAATGTTTTGTTCAGCTGTGTAAAGTATACAGAATCTTTTATCAATGTGTTAAAGAATGGTTTCATTTAAAAAAATATACTGAGTGAAGAGACAGGTAACTTGTTGACAAGGAAATGCAAACACCTGAAACATTTTTCTCTAATGACCTTCTGACCAAAAGTTGTTTTCATGTAAGGGTTTTCAATTATATGCAATAGATGCAAAGAAGGTTTGTAGTGTATGCTGCTGGACCAAGTCTGTTGAGTTCACTCACAATTATATCTAATATCTTGTCACATCACTTATGAACTGATTGAAATACAGTAAGAGATCATCTCTATCTGATGAATTTGCCTTGCACACTGGCGACAATGCACAAAATACGGGGTTCTTGTGATCTCCCTATAAACTCCATGGACACCCTTGAAAACCTAAAAATTATAAACTTCTTATATTTTTATAAATTACTTTGTGGTTATTACTGAATTTGGGAGAAAATATTGCAGCAGAGTGCAAGGTGCTCTTCATAGTCTTTAGATTGGATGGGACAAGGTGTGTGTTTGTGTGTGTGTGTATGTGGCAACAGGCTGAGTGGTGCCTAGTGTTTGACTGGCAGAAAACCTTTAAATCAGGAGGGTTTGAGAAAGAGGATGCAGATTTTTTTTAGGAAATTAATAAATCAGAGGGTCCTATTCAGAGTCCTTTTCTTTTCTCATTATGTCTGCTATGTAGACGATCTTCAAGTGTGCATGAGACTGAACAAAAAGTATTGATCGGCCCTTGTGATACAGTATATTAGTCTATTAGCCATTACCATTATAAACATTAAAAAAGAAAAAGAATTTAAAAATGTTTTCAAAACAACCAGTTGCAGCCTATGTTGGTTGCTTAGATGCATAATTTTATTCTAGCTATCAAGTAGAATTCATCAGTACTATTCTTTATTATTAACAGCAAGTTATGTTCTTAATACTGTATAGTATGTATTAGAATATGAAAAAACATTAGACAGTAACATTTTGATACATAACATTTGGTGTAAATTTCCATAGAAAATGTACCTACAATGTTTATATCATTTCATGGCTTTATCTTACAATGTGCCCTTGAATAGTTTGAAAAGCACAATTAAATAAAATATATTTGTAACTGCGTTTTCCCAAAATTACCAAAGTTCAGCAACTCTAACTCAAAAAATGAGATTCAACAAAACCCTGACGCGCAGAAATAATTCCACAGACAAAATATCTTCATTTTTAAAAGTTTAGTTTAGTTTCAAAATAAAAGAGTTCACACAAAAAAGAAAATTCAAAATATCAAAAAAAGAAAAAATTAATGTTAAGAAAAGTTCAGTTCTAAGCTTAATCTTGATACATCTCAAATCGTTACGATTTACTTAACATTTCTGAACCATTTCAAAATGGTCAGAAAACTGTATGCTTATCCCATTTCTAAATTGAAAATGGGTCTTTTAAGTCCCTCTTTACTGGGACCTGTTCTAAACAACATCTAAGCTTATTATCACACTGTTTCTCAGTTATAGCAAGAAGGTTCTATATCTTACTAACTTATAGGGGGAAAAGACTATACCATAAGCTATGACTATGAAAGAAATTATATTCTATTCAAATTAAGCAAATATTAATATGAGTTTAACTCAAAACTTTAACTTTCCAAGACTGGCTCTTACAATATTGCTATTATTGTTTGCATTTTCCACAAAAGAAATTTACTTAGAATTTTCTCTCTGAGGATGTACGCCTGAAATATCACACACTATGTTCACATGCTACAGAAAATTAGGAGTTTAACACCAGTAAACGTTAAAATAAATTTTACAGTTTAAGAAAAAAATTGTTGCTGAGTCTAGAACTGGATTTGAACGCAGATTCGTTAAATTAAGATTCCATTTCAACTACTTTACTACTCCACCTGCTGGATTTTCACTGGTAGCATGCCATCCATTCCTTTCACCAGGATGATTTTCAAGCTAATGCAGTCACAGAACTGAAAATGTCTGAAATGGTACGGTTGCTCACAGTGCAGTACAGGCAGAGCAACTCAAGAAAATGAAGTATTCTGATTGGTTGCATCTGCATTTTGTAAATAGAAAGCAAGTCATCTGCTGGACAAATTAGATTTTTTGAATATACATGTTAGTAAACAGGATAAAGAGAACTGCGTTATTGTTGCTTTTGATAGGAGGAATGATATACCATTGGTGTCATTGTCATTAGTGCACCTAACACTGTTTCGTCAAATAGTGCATTGATACATAAAATATTTAGCAAGTAAAGCTGCTGAGAAGAATTACACATTTAATTACAAACATACTGCAGAGTACCACCTGAGTGATGGGATTCTGTAACTTTATGAGAGGTTAGCATTTCTAAAAAATCATCTTGTTACTACATGATACACAGTGTACTGCTGATGGGTTAGACAGGAACCTTACTGTATTTAAAGAAGTAAAGCTACTAAATAAGACATCATATCATCCCTTTTGCTGACAATATGTGCCATCATTACAAGCAGTTTTAAGTAAGATTTTTATGTAGAGACACCAATCTTAAATCTATTTTTTCTTTTGGAATAGTTTTCATTAATATCTTCTGTTTTGTCTACTTCCGAGTCCTGACTGAATAGTTGGTGCTACTTTCAACTTCCTTTTATGATTATGCATATTTGTGATCTCATCCATTATCAAGCACACTTAATCTAGTTCATAGTTACAGGTGCAGAAGCTTAAGTTAAGGCCCAGCCAGTCCAGAATGCACTCACACAGATGTACACTCATTCATACAAGGAATCTTTAAAGTCATCACTTAACCAATTCCACACATCTTTTGGATGTGAAAGGAAAACCTGAGCACCTAAACAGACATGGGGAGAACATGGAATTACCACACAAGCAATGCCAAGGATAAGATCTGAATCCAAGACTCTGTAATTATGAAGCATCACTACTATAGACTAGTTGCTCTATCTGAAAATATAATAAAAGTCAATACATTCAATGAGATAATAGAAATCAACCTATATACACTTTCTTGCATAAATACTTCAACTCTAGAAAGCTGAAGGTAATTTCATCTGTGTCTTCATATATTTTTCTGATTTCAATGTGGCCTAACCTGAAAAGTTAACTTAATTAAAATACAAGGAAAATTTCATAAAAACACAGTGTGCAATGTCAGTACTAACTTCACTGTGGGTGTATTTTGTTGAACAAATTGGGTTAAAAAAGTGTTGAGTTTAGTTTAAATTGTGAGCACTGTTAGTAACGATGAAGTGAAAGATGAAGTACCTTGCCACAGCCCTAACCATATTCGCTTTATTGAGGCTTCTACCTCCAGCAGCATTCAAAGTGAGCTGCAAGAGATCCGGTCATTTTACTGTCATCAGTGCATTGTGGCATACAGTCCATCCATTCATTCTTCAACAATATTATCCTGGCACTAATGAGCAGAAACCATCCCACAACTGTGAGGCAGTACATCGGAGGGCACTTCTGGGGCATGGAAGGAAGACATGCACACATGGAAAGAATTTGCAAATGAGGTTATTGGGCTGAATTGCCTTTTCTCTTCACGATTGTTCTAATGTCCCTAAACTCCACCAAGGACTCTGAAGCTATGTGACAGCAAGCTTTACCACTTTTCTGCTAGAATTATATACTGCAGCGTTTCTCAACCTTTAAGTATTTGTGACCTGAGTTTTCATAACAGTTTTAATCGTGCCCCCCCTAACATTTTTTTGAAATGTAGATGCATATTTTATTATACCTACTTAACTTTTATGAACATTTATCTAACTCTATATTTATTGTTCTAGTATCAGAATGTAGTTTAAGTTAATTTGTTTTGGTTTCAATAGATGTTTTTTTCATATTTTTGATTCTTGTTTTCTTTTTTTCACATCTTCGCACCCCCCTTTTTGTTACTTCGCGCCCCCCCTAGGGGGGCCCACCCCACAGGTTGAGAACCACTGATATACTGCATGTCCCCTCTCAATACTGGTCATTGAGGGCATTTTACTTTTTAAGATACTTTGGACAAACCTCAAAACTATGGCAATAGGCAGACAGATGTGTATAAAATGAAAAAAAAAAAGTTTTAACATGATAGAGTCTGCTAATTGCTGTATTTAATTAATGAATAAATGAAACTGCCAAGCAAACGTCTGCCTCCCAAAGAATGCCATTTTTAAGGAAATCAATATGCGGAATTTTAATTTTCTTGAAATGACCTTGCATGTCTGAATAAAATATAAATCATTTTTAACAGATAAAATAAATTACACTTAAATAACCAATGACCTGTGTAAAATTGCAAAGAAGAAAAATTAACTTCCTTCATATTAAATATTTTTAAATTGTTATGACATTTCCTATATTACTTCATTGTCACAATAACTGGTTTTTTATTATAAAACTGTCAAATTTCTTTTTAAAATTAAACATGCCCTCCTATAACCACAATATAATATAAAGAAAATTAAACTGTTTAATCACTTTTGGTATGATACAGTAGGCAGACATTGTGATTAGTGCTGCTATTTCTTTTGCAGTGTCTTTCATAAGTGCATTTCTTCAATGAGAGTCCTTACGTTGATATGACATTAGTTTTGTTGTTTGTATCAGATAACTTTAAATAGCCTTTATATGCAGATGTGTGAGGAATGTGCTCCCTTATGTCAAATATAGTCTTTCCTTGCATTCATTGAATAGATTTTACCTTTGCCAATGTTTCTACTATTTTTAAACATAGCTGTATGTTTTGTAAGATATAATTTTCACTTAAACCTTTCTACTCAAAATATAGCTCTTGACGTTATTCACATTAATTATATTGAATCTCCTAGGCAAACTTAACGGAAGTTTATAGGAAGAAATCCACTTGTCCTTTTTATCACAACTTATACTGTACATTATTAAACTGCCTTAGTCATCGTTCAACCAGCAGCTTTCACAAAGCTACAGCAAATGTATGCTGCCTGCTGTCATAAAGAGTATTTATTAAACTGTGATTGCAGATTGCCAGATACCGACTCAGATACAAGCTGCCAAATATAAGACTTGTCTTACTTTATTCTTGTCAGAAATTAAAACACTAATCAATAAAATATGTAAAGTGCATGATCGTTAAAGTAGGTTACATAATCTGGAAATGTATTATACAGAAGTATGTATTTAATTTTAAAAGTAATAAGCAGAATGTGAAAGTGCAAATAACCTAATGACTTTCAAGTTAACCGTCTTGCAGAAAGCCTAAAATGTATACTTATGTATGTTCCTGAACTAAAAACTAATTTATATGCAGCAGATAAAATTCAATATTATATAATCACATACATGTGTCAATTTATTCAGTATATTTAATATTATTATCCACTTTCTCACCCACTTATTCACTTCATGGTCATACATATATAAGAAATTTAACAAATGAGATGAGACCATTCATTCAGTCTATCAATGTTGTTTGTTTAGATAAGAGCTAAGCTGTCCTAATATTTCTTAAAGAGTTTCTGCCTCAACTACATGTACTCAGTAATTTGTTGTAGACTCCCACAGTTCTTTGTCTAAAGAAGTGGTTCCTGACTTCAGCCTTAAATGGATTTCCCCTTAAGTTCCATTGGTGTCTGCAAGTACATGATTCACCATTTATTTCAAAAAAAGTTCTTCTGATGTACTTTGAGAATCTTGAAGATCAGTATTAACTCCCAATGGAGTCTCCTCTGCTCAAGACTAAAAAAAGTTTAATTCTTTAAGTCAATCAGAGTACAACATATCCTTAACTCCTGGAATGCACTGCTTGTAGTGTGATGACCAGAATTGCGCACAATACTTTAGAGTCCCGCAAGTACAATATATATTCTGACCATAATGTGCCTCACAATTTTTATTATATAACCTAACATTGTATTTGCCTTTTAACAGCTTCTGCACATTTCTTAGATGGTAAAGATCTTCTGTCAGTGGGAACCCCAAGATCCTTTTCAGAGGTTGTTCCTTTAAAATAGTATCACCCGATTTGTATTTATAGGTGCCAATATTTAAGAATAAGGGGGATGTGCAGGACTGCAGTAACTACAGGGGAATAAAATTGATGAGCCACAGCATAAAGTTATGGGAAAGAGTACTGGAGGCTAGGTTAAGAAGTGAGGTGATGATTAGTGAGCAGTAGTATGGTTTCATGCCAAGAAAGAGCACCACAGATGCAATGTTTGCTCTGAGGATGTTAATGGAGAAGTTTAGAGAAGGCCAGAAGGAGTTGCATTGTGTCTTTGTGGACCTGGAGAAAGCATATGACAGGGTGCCTCGAGAGGAGCTGTGGTATTGTATGAGGAAGTCGGGAGTGGCAGAGAAGTATGTAAGAGTTGTACAGGATATGTACGAGGAAAGTCTGACAGTGGTGAGGTCTGCGGTAGGAGCGATGGATGCATTCAACGTGGAGGAGGGATTACATCAGGGATTAGCTCTTAGCCCTTTCTTATTTGCAATGGTGATGGACAGGTTGACAGACGAGATTAGACAGAAGTCCCCGTGGATTATGATATTTGCTGATGACATTGTGATCTGTAGCGATAATAGGGAGCAGGTTGAGGAGACCCTGGAGAGGTGGAGATATGCTCTAGCGAGGAGAGGAATGAAGGTCAGTAGGAACAAGACAGAATACATGTGTGTAAATAAGAGGGAGATCAGTGGAATGGTGAGGATGCAGGGAGTAGAGTTGGCGAAGGTGGATGAGTTTAAATACTTGGGATCAACAGTACAGAGTAATGGGGATAGCGGAAGAGATGTGAAAAAAAGAGTGCAGGCAGGGTGGACCGTGGAATGGGTGGAGAAGAGTGTCGGGAGTAATTTGTGACAGACGAGTATCAGCAAGAGTGAAAGGGAAGGTCTACAGGACGCTAGTGGGACCAGCTACGTTATATGGGTTGGAGACGGTGGCACTGACTAGAAAGCAGGAGAAAGAGCTGGAGGTAGCAGAGTTAAAGATGCTAAGATTTACACTGGGTGTGACAAGGATGGATAGGATTAGAAATGAGTACATTAGAGGGTCACCTTAAGTTGGACGGTTGGGAGACAAAGTCAGAGAGGCAAGATTGTGTTGGTTTGGACATGTGCAGGAGGAGAGTATATTGGGAGAAGGATGTTAAAGATAGAGCTGCCAGGGAAGAGGAAAAGAGGAAGGCCTAAGCGAAGGTTTATGGATGTGGTGAGATAGGACATGCAGGTGATGGGTGTAACAGAACAAGATGCAGAGGTCAGAAAGATATGGAAGAAGATGATCTGTTGTGGAAACCCCTAATGGGAGCAGCCGTAAGAAGAAGACGTTGCATCGAGCTAAATATGCTACAATAAAAATAAATAAAAAATGTGTGCAGATCGCAGGGAGACAAACATAAAGGACTAAACCAGTGTGGTTTACAAGGATAGATCCCTGACTGAATCTACTAATGACCTCATTCCACGTGGAGCATTCCCCTGTTAACTGTACTCTCTGTCTCCTGCTGGTTAACTAACTTGAGATGCAGTTTTGTAGGTTACCTCTGATGCCAACAGCTTCTAGTTTTAAAGTGCGGGACTGAGTCAAAGGCGTTTTGAAAATGTAAGTAAATTATGTGATATACTTTGCTTTTTTTCAACTATTACAGTAGCCTGCTTAAAAAATCAAAAAAATTATTTTGGAAAGATCTTCTACTCATAAGTCATTTCTGTTATTTAGTACGTTATTTTGATATAAGTACTTTTGTAATTTATTTCTTATTATATTTCCATAATTTTGCATCATACAAAAGTTAGACTTGTGGTTTGTAATTACCGGAACCCATTTTGTCTCCTTCCTTGAAGACTCGAGTCACACTTGCAACTTTCCAGTCTTTCTATAATTCTCCTTTCTCAAGTGACTGTACAAATATCTACAATAAGGTTTGATAGATGACATATTTTATTTCTTTCAGTACAATTGATAAAAACCCATCATGTCCAAAGGTTCATTAGTCTTCAATATATGAAAGGCTTAAAGCACATCTGACTCTTCTATTTTAAAATCTGTTACCTCAGGGCTTGTCTTTATGTCTGCATGTTGCATTCCATTTGTTTCTATCTTTACAAATGTTTAAGTGAAATATATTGTTAGTTTGTTTGCAACTTCCTTCTCATTTTCAATGATTTCTCCTTTTGTGACCCTGTGGTTTCTTAAATTCTCTTTTATTGTGTTTTTTTTCCTAGAGTGCTAGTTAAAACATTGCATGCTACTTACTTTTGCTTCACTAGTAATTTTTCTTTTCATTTTCTCTTTTGTCCTTTCAAAAGGATTTTCTGATTTTTTGCTGTAATGTCCAGTATTAATCTAAGTTAGAATGATTTGTCTCATGTTGCAAGGTAGAAACCAACCTTAGCTGAGGTGCCAGCCCATTGCTTGGTGCACTCATGCATGCAGCTATACTTCCTCATACTGTAAAGTCAAAAGTTTATCTAACATGCTCATCTTTGAAATGCAAGAGGAAAATTAGAATTCCCGAAGTAAAACCCACTTAGACATGGGGAGAACGTACATACTATCGGTAGACAGTGACTGGGGTGGGATTCAAGCCAAAACTCCATATCAATGAGACAACACTGGTAACCATTGCTAAAATAATGATAATTGTATTAATATAATATTAGAGAAAACTCACACAAGTACATACACACTCACTCACACAGAACCACCAGGTAACCTAACCTGCACATCTTTGGGAGTAGAGGCAAACTATTGTTATTATTATTGCAAACTTCTGCCACCTTAACAGCTGATGATGTTATTTCCTCCGTACTTAGTCATGGCTCACATCTAAATCTACAATGTAGATTAGATGACCACTTCTACAAAATGCTGTACAGTAACTTACACTATATATATCACACGACTATCTGTAAAAAGTAATAATAGAATACACCTTAGTAAAATATGCACATTAAATGTCATTGTCATGCACTAATTAATTGGAGGTAAATTGGGGTAAAGCATTGTCCGAAAAACAACCAAAAGACATCGTAAAGGTTTGGAGAAGCCACCCGTATAATATGCACAATACTGAGTCTAAAACAGAACTGAATATATGGAGATAAGATGGCAGCTTTAAAGGCTGGTGGAGGAATTGACGTGTTCGAGACCGGAAGTGACATCATCACAAGTGTCTGGACTAGAAGTGACATCATCAGAGACACTGGAACCCTGTGGGATTTCCTGAGAATGGTCTGCAAGGAACTAAGAGAGACAGTCAGCGCACTCTGCTGCCCCCCGGTCTGATGTAGAATTATAATTCAGCTGCTTCCTACTCGCACGTGTGTGACACCATCAACATTAAACATAGCATACCACAGTATATCCTTCGGCTGTCATTATCCTTTTATAGTTAATCAATTGAATTTCAATTTTTTATCTTCTTAGTCCAGCCTATAAAATTGCAGGGACCCATGCTCTTCCTGTTTCATATATCCACTTTTGAATGCCTGGTATACAATGTTATTGCAAAAATATCCATCCATCCATCCATCCTCTTCCTCTTATTTGGGGTCGGGTCGCGAGGGCAGCAGCTTGAGCAGAGAGGCCCAGACTTCCCTCTCCCCAGCCACTTCTACCAGCTCTTCCGGGAGAATCCCAAGGCGTTCCCAGGCCAGCCGGGAGACATAGTCCCTCCAGCGTGTCCTGGGTGTTCCCCGGGGCCTGGGACGTGCCCGGAACACCTCACCAGGGAGGCGTCCAGGAGGCATCCTGATCAGATGCCCGAGCCACCTCATCTAACTCCTCTCAATGTGGAGGAGTAGCGGCTCTACTCTGAGTCCCTCCCGGATGACTGAGCTTCTCACCCTATCTTTAAGAGAAATCCCAGACACCCTGCAGAGGAAACTCATTTCAGCCGCTTATATTTGCGATCTCGTTCTTTCGGTCACTACCCATAGCTCATGACCATAGGTGAGGGTAGGAACGTAGATCGACTGGTAAATTGAGAGCTTTGCCTTACGGCTCAGCTCTTTTTTCAGCACGACAGACCGATGCAGAGCCCGCATCACTGCAGGTGCCGCACCGATCCGCCTGTCGATCTCACGGTCCATTTTTCCCTCACTCGTGAACAAGACCCCGAGATACTTGAACTCCTCCACTTGGGGCAGGATCTCTCCCCCAACCCTGAGAGGGCACTCCACCCTTTTCCGGCTGAGGACCATGGTCTCGGATTTGGAGGTGCTGATTCCCATCCCAGCCGCTTCACACTCAGCTGCAAACCAATCCAGAGAGAGCTGAAGATCACAGCCTGATGAAGCAAACAGGACGACATCATCTGCAAAAAGCAGTGACCCAATCCTGAATCCACCAAACCGGACCCCTTCAACACCCTGGCTGCGCCTAGAAATTCTGTCCATAAAAGTTATGAACAGAATCAGTGACAAAGGGCAGCCCTGGCGGAGTCCAACTCTCACTGGAAACGGGCTCGACTTACTGCCGGCAATGCGGACCAAGCTCTGACACCGGTTGTACAGGGACTAAACAGCTCTTATCAAGGGGTCCGGTATCCCATACTTCCGAAGCACCCCCCACAGGATTCCCTGAGGGACATGGTCGAACGCCTTTTCCAAGTCCACAAAACACATGTAGACTGGTTGGGCAAACTCCTATGCACCCTCCAGGACTCTGCTAAGGGTGTAGAGCTGGTCCACTGTTCCGCGACCAGGACGAAAACCACACTGTTCCTCCTGAATCCAAGGTTCGACTATCCGACGGACCCTCCTCTCCAGAACCCCCGAATAGACTTTTCCAGGGAGGCTGAGGAGTGTGATCCCTTTGTAGTTGGAACACACCCTCCGGTCCCCCTTTTTAAAGAGGGGGACCACCACCCCGGTCTGCCAATCCAGAGGCACTGTCCCAGATGTCCATGCGATGTTGCAGAGATGTGTCAACCAAGACAGTCCTACAACATCCAGAGCCTTGAGGAACTCCGGGCGTATCTCATCCACCCCCGGGGCCCTGCCACCAAGGAGTTTTTTGACCACCTCGGTGACCTCAGTCCCAGAGATGGGAGAGCCCACCTCAGAGTCCCCAGGCTCTGCTTCCTCATTGGAAGGCATGTTAGTGGAATTGAGGAGGTCTTCAAAGTACTCCCCCCACCAACCCACAACGTCCCGAGTCGAGGTCAGCAGCGCACCATCCCCACCATATACGGTGTTGACACTGCACTGCTTCCCCATCCTGAGACACCGGACGGTGGACCAGAATCTCCTCGAAGCCGTCCTAAAGTCGTTCTCCATGGCCTTCCCAAACTCCTCCCATGCCTGAGTTTTTGCCTTAGCAACCACCGAAGCCGCATTCCGCTTGGCCTGCCGGTACCTATCAGCTGCCTCCAGAGACCCACAGGACAAAAAGGTCCTATAGGACTCCTTCTTCAGCTTGACGGCATCCCTCACCGCCGGTGTCCACCAACGGGTTCGGGGATTGCTGCCACGACAGGCACCGACCACCATACGGCCACAGCTCCCGTCAGCCGCCTCAACAATAGAGGCACAGAACATGGCCAATTCGGACTCAATGTCCCCCACCTCCCTCGGGATGTGGTCGAAGTTCTGCCGAAGGTGGGAGCTGAAGCTGCTTCTGACAGGGGACTCTGCCAGCCGTTCCCAGCAGACCCTTACAACACGTTTGGGTCTACCAGGCCTGACCAGCATCCTCCCCCACCATCGAAACCAACTCACCACCAGGTGGTGATCAGTTGACAGCTCCGCCCCCTCTTCACCCAAGTGTCCAAGACATATGGCTGCAAGTCCGATGACACGACCACAAAGGCGATCATCGAACTGAGGCCTAGGGTGTCCTGGTGCCAAGTGCACATATGAACACCCCTATGCTTGAACATGGTGTTCGTTATGGACAATCCGTGACGAGCACAGAAGTCCATTAACAAAACACCGCTCGGGTTCAGATCGGGGGGGCCATTCCTCCCAATCACGCCCTTCCAGGTCTCACTGTCATTGCCCACGTGAGCATTGAAGTCTCCCAGCAGAACGAGGGAGTCCCCAGAAGGTATGCCCTCTAGCACCCCCTCCAGAGACTCCAAAAAGGGTGGATACTCCAAACTGCTGTTCGGCGCATATGCACAAACAACAGTCAAGACCCTTCCCCCCTCTCTTCCACCGGGGTAAACCCCAATGCACAGGCTCCAAGTCGGGGGGCAATAAGTATGCCCACACCTGCTCGGCGCCTCTCACCGGGGGCAACTCCAGAGTGGTAGAGAGTCCAGTCCCCCTCAAGGAGATTGGTTCCAGAGTCCAAGCTGTGCGTCGAGTTGAGTCCGACTATATCTAGCCGGAACCTCTCGACCTCGCACACTAGCTCAAGCTCCTTCCCCTTCAGAGAGGTGACATTCCACGTCCCAAGAGCCAGTTTCTGTAGCCGAGGATCAGACCGCCAAGGTCCCCGCCTTCGGCCACCACCCAACTCACACTGCACCCAACCTCCTTGGCCCCTCCCATAGGTGGTGAGCCCATGGGAAGGAGGACCCACGTTATCTCTTCGCGCTGTGCCCGGCTGAGCCCCATGGGTGCAGGCCTGGCCACCAGGCGCTCGCCATCGAGCCCCACCTCCAGGCCTGGCTCCAGAGGGGGGCCCCAGTGACCCGCGTCCGGGCAAGGGAAAACGTTGTCCAAGGTTTTCGCTCATCATTGGAGGTTTGTTGAACCGCTCTTTCTCTCATCCCTCACCTAGGACCAGTTTGTCTTGGGTGGCCCTACCAGGGGCATAAAGCCCCGGACAACATAGCTCCTAGGATCATTGGGACACGCAAACCCCTCCACCATGATAAGGTGACGGTTCAAGGAGGGGTTGCAAAAATATTTATTGTGTAATCTATACTAATAAAAGGCAAAGCCCTCACTCACCCACTGACTGACTGACTGACTGACTGACTGACTGACTGACTCATCACTAATTCTCCAACTTCCCG
>JANRMT010062814.1:95325325-95342451 GCA_026402145.1 Polypterus bichir lapradei
ACTGACTGACTGACTGACTGACTCATCACTAATTCTCCAACTTCCCGTGTAGGTAGAAGGCTGAAATTTGGCAGGCTTATTCCTTACAGCTTCCTTACAAAAGTTGGGCAGGTTTCATTTCGAAATTCTACGCGTAATGGTCATAACTGGAAGCTGTTTTTCTCCATTTACTGTAATGGAGATGAGCTTGAAACCCGTGGGGGCGGAGTTTGACATCATCACGCCTCCCACGTAATCACGCAGTACGTAGAAAACCAGGAAGAGCCCCAAAAAGCGCTGAAGAAAACATGCATTATATAATTGAGAAGGCAGCGAAACAATAAGAAGCGAGCGAGTGATATATACAACCATATTCATGAGTTCTGCTACTTCGGAAACAAAGCACAGTGTAAACCAACACTTTAAATTAAGTTCATAGACAGGCTGCCGCTGGCGTTTGTAATTTAGTGCCTGCCCATATAAGGCCGTCCGTCAGCGGCAATCCAATAGCAAAATGCCACGGGTAAATTATTCACGGGTGTAGGACTGTGCTTATGGAGAGGAAGATGAGATAGTCAGGGTGGTGTTTGGCACAAACTCAGCGAAACTGCGAGAGAAAGTTTTAAGTACCGGGACTTCGGTAGCATTAGATACAGCCATGGACATAGCACGACATAGCAACAGCACAGCTGGGAAACTTCAATGCAAGAACACCGAGCGGCTCACGTGAACTGACGCAGTGCACAGACAAAAAGCAAGAGTTCCGAAGAGCGCTGAACAAAAACCGAATTACACAATTGAAAAGGCAGCAAAAAAATATGAAGCGTCTGATACATACAAGATA
The DNA here is from genome assembly GCA_026402145.1 of Polypterus bichir lapradei. Taxonomy (NCBI): domain Eukaryota; kingdom Metazoa; phylum Chordata; class Cladistia; order Polypteriformes; family Polypteridae; genus Polypterus; species Polypterus bichir. The sequence goes on from JANRMT010062814.1 coordinate 95,326,149, forward strand.
AGTATGTAATAAGTACAGCTACTGCAGAAACAAAGCACACGGTGGAAAAAGTGAATGTCCCGCTAAAGGAAGACAGTGTTAAAAAAAAACCCGTGCATGCAGTGTGTCAGGTCTCAGATAAAGAAGAAGACGAGCTGTTTATTGATGCAGTAAGAAACAAATCTTTTTCATAGCTTATTTAACACACTACGTCTCCGCTGCGATACGCAGGTATATATATATATGTATATATATATATATATACCCTGATCTACATACTCGAATAATGAATACTTTATTCGCAATCAATGATTGTTTTGGTAAAGCCATACTCAGTGTATTCATTAGATGAACGGTAAAAAAGTAAGAGCGAGGGGAGGGTCACTTATTGAGGCATGCAGGCAAAACCACATTAGCACGCGGGCTTGATGTACGAAAAAATATATCTTTTCAAGTTCTATTTAGTCCATATGTGTCAAATTCAAGGGCCACGGGCCACATCCGGCCCGGCGTGTAATTATATCCGGCCCGCGAGATCATTTTATATACTGTATTATTGTTATTAATGGCCCGGGTATATGAAGCGCTGGTAACACAATAAACTACAGATCCCATATTGCAGCGCTTCAGCTGCCTTGCCGAACACTTACCGCGTTAATCAAGTCTAGCTTGCAAGTTATTGCGAAGCTAGCCCACACGATGCTTAAGAGAAAAGTTGATTCTGAAAATAGAGCCTTTAAAAACCGATGGGAGGCTGAGTATATGTTTACTGACATTGCCGTTAAACCCGTGTGTCTCATTTGTGGAGCTAATGTGGCTGTAATTACAGAATTTAATCTAAGACGGCACTATGAGACAAAACATCAGGGTAACCTGAAAGACCTGAATGCAATGCAGAAGATACAGAAAGCAGAAGAATTAAATAAGAATCTGACACTTCAGCGGACGTTTTTACCCGTGCACAATCACAAAGTGATTTCAAGTGAAGCTGCTTTTATGGGAGACACAAATGCACCAGTGCAACTTGCCCCACTTTCCCTGTTGCCAAGTAATGTTGAACCAAGTCGTCACTATGGTGTTCCCAAATACGCACTTTGCTGATAAACTGAGCGCACGGCGCTTTAGTGATTTTGAAGAACAAAAAAAGTCCGTCTACATGCGGCTCGAACCTTGTGCATGTTTGGTAGCACATATCTGTGTGAGAAGCTCTTCTCAGTGATGAAGACTAACAAAACAGCACACAGGAATCGCCTCACTCATGAGCACCTGCAGTCCATCCTGAGAATCTCCACAACACAGAACCTCACACCAAACATAAACGAACTTGTTGCCAAAAAAAGATGCCAGGCGTCCAGCTCTAAAATGACATAAGAGCAAAGACAACTGAATGATTTGATTTGTTATTGCTGAAAGGAACACATTTTATTTATATTTCCAGGTTTTGTTATGCAGCATGTTCATATTTGAATTTGTATAATTTTGACAGGATATATTTTTATGGAGAGCAAAATCTTTTGGGATATTTAAAATCTAAGTTTATTTTTTATATAAAATTACATGAGTAAAGAAATTTGAATGTTTGTTCTTTTAACGTTTACTTTATTTCTAACTTGTATAATTTAGACAGGATATATTTTTATGGAGAGCAAAATATTATAAGTTGTTTAAGGTTTGAGTTGATTTATTCAGGAATAATATTCCTGTCTGTTTTTACCATTCCTACCAAAGATATTTCTGTCGACTAAATAAAAATTCCTTCTATTTAAAATTTAAATAGAACTTGAACAAATACGATAGTTCATAATATCCACGCAGACTTGCACGTAACAGCGGGAGTTATCCGTTTTAACAAGCAGCGTCTTGCACTGATACGAAATAGCTGTGTGTGTATATATGTAGATATGTATGTATATGTATATATATGTTTATATATGTGTGTGTGTACAGTATGTATATATATATATGTATTTGTGTGTATATATGTGTGTGTATGTATGTATGTGTGTATGTATATGTATGTGTATATATTTAGATATATATATGTATGTATATATGTGTGTGTGTATATATATGTGTATATGTATAGATATGTATATATATATGTTTATGTGTGTGTGTGTAAATATATATATATATTTATATATGACAGCAACACTCATCACTCACAACAGTGACAAAACAATTACATTGACAATCATGTTACGTTATTTTCAAAATGTTTCCTTTTCTTTTTCATTGCTTCTTTAACACACTACTTCTCCGCTGCAAAGCGCGGGTATTTTGCTAGTATACAATAATAAGAAAACTAAAAAAAACAATTGTGTTGTTAAATTACATATATTCATATTAAAGACTAATTCATTTTTACCAATTCATTACTTATGTACACAACATGAAATCATCAAAGTGTCTGTAAGTGAAGTATAATTTGAGGTGGCTTCATCTTCTCATGTAGCCTACTTCTATATAGTGCTTTTTAAACCATGATGCACACTGCCCTGATAATACTTTCATGTTTATGGAAACAAGCATGAACTTTCAAATTCCAAACTAAAGGATTTAAACTCTAATCTGATTCATTATTTTCTCACCATTGTTCCAATCCATAAATGTTTTAAATCTGTATTTGGTGGCCCTGATCAAGATTGCATATGCAATTACATTTTCTAAAATGACTTGATGAAAAATAAATGTATTGCTGGTTTCAGAATAAATCATTGGAATAACAAAAACAGCAAAAATTGAATATTTGGTATCTTTGGGAGTAGACAGGCCCTGAATAAAAGAAAGATACACTTGCACATGATGTTATTTTAACAGAGTAAGCTGGGATAAAAATACGATTTCATGCTGGAGTGAGCCTATACCTCAACAATAATGAAGGACAGGAACCTGTAGGAAAACAAATTTGTTTTTAAACAAAGATTTTACATAGAATGCAGGACTACCATCCAAAAACCTTAAGTTGTGAAACAAAACATGTTTATTACACAAAGGCACAAGTGGTATTTGGTAAAGTTAGTAAGGAAAAAGGGAAAAGATCAATCATAGGTTTATAGGGTCATTATTGTCACATTCAGTCAAGACAAGTGAGAATTAGTGAATGACAGACAGAAAAGAATAAGAACCAGGAGTGAAACAAAACTCAGAAGATCCAGCCAGGTTCAGCCACACGAAGTGAAAAAGAGAGGAAAGTTAAATCAAATGAGAGTACACTGACATAGCCAAAATAATAACCACAAAGGGTAGGTGTCTACAGAGGAGCTGCACATGAATTATGATTAATATGAATATAATCATATTGACATTTACTTTCTTAGCAGACGCTTTTATCCAAAGCAACATCACTTTGTCACGTCCTAGTGAGCTTAATGACTTCTGGCCTGCTGCTCTGACGTCACATGTGATGAAGACCATGGAGCAGCTGCTGCTTCACAACCTGAGGCCACAGGTGTACCACACCCTGGACCCTCTGCAGTTCACATATCAGGAGAAGGTGGGAGCGGAGGATGCCATCATCTATATGCTACACCGATCCCTCTCCCACTTGGACAGAAGCAGTGGTGCTGTAAGAATTATGTTTCTGGACTTCTCTAGTGCCTTCAACACCATCCAACCTCTGCTCCTTAGGGACAAGCTGACAGACATGGGAGTAGATTCATACCTGGTGGCATGGATCGTGGACTATCTTACAGACAGACCTCAGTATGTGCGTGTCGGGAACTGCAGGTCTGACATTGTGGTCAGCAACACAGGAGCGCCGCAGGGGACTGTACTTTCTCCGGTCCTGTTCAGCCTATATACATCGGACTTCCAATACAACTCGGAGTCCTGCCACGTACAAAAGTTCGCTGACGACACTGCTATCGTGGGCTCCCTCAGGAGTGGGCAGGAGGAGGAGTATAGGAAACTAATCAAGGACTTTGTTAAATGGTGTGACTCAAACCACTTACACCTGAACACCAGTAAAACTAAGGAGCTGGTGGTGGATTTTAGGAGACCCAGGCCCCTCCTGGACCCCGTGATTATCAGAGGTAACTGTGTGCAGAGGGTACAGACCTATAAATACCTGGGAGTGCAGCTGGATGATAAATTGGACTGGACTGCCAATACTGATGCTCAGTGCAAGAGAGGACTGAGCAGATGATACTTCATTAGAAGACTGGCGTCCTTCAACATCTGCAATAAGATGCTGCAGATGTTCTATCAGACGGTTGAGGCGAGTGCCCTCTTCTACACGGAGGTGTGCTGGGGAGGCAGCATAAAAAAGAAGAACGCCTCACGCCTGGACAAACTGGTGAGGAAGGCAGGCGCTATTGTAGGCATGGAGCCGGACAGTTCGACATCCGTGGCAGAGCGATGGGTGCTGAGCAGGCTCCTGTCAGTCATGGAGAATCCACTGCATCCACTGAACAGTATCATCTCCAGACAGAGGAACAGCTTCAGCGACAAACTGCTGTCACTGTCCTGCTCCACTGACAGACTGAGGAGATCGTTCCTCCCCCACACTATGCGACTCTTAAATTCCACCCAGGGGGGTAAACGTTAACATTATACAAAGTTATTGTCTGTTTTACCTGCATTTTTATCACTCTTTAATTTAATATTGTTTTTTATCAGTATGCTGCTGCTGGAGTATGTGGATTTCCCCTTGGGATTAAAAAAGTATCTATCGATCTAACATTACAAAAGAATATCATATTAAATATCATAGAAAGATAAAAAGTAGAGTATGCTAAACTTGTAATTATCTGATAACTAAAAAAGAACAGGATCTGAATGGGTTTTGTCCAGATAGTAATATTTTTCACCCACATCTAAAAGGGTGTTATGTTACTTTAACAATATCTCTAAGAATTTTATTGTAGTAAAATAATAATAGATTAGCTTTAATTATGGGCTTCTATCAATTTCAGGTTTTCAAACATGCATGTTATATTGTCACTTCAGAGAAAAAAACAACATCAGCAGAATCGCAACATTAGCTTTTTGTTTGTGCTTTGTTTAAACTGTAAGACTATCATTGTTTCTTAATAAGTTTGGATTAAAATTCATTATTAGCTACTTCAAACATTTATATTAAATAAATACTGCTGGTTATTTTTCACACATATTTTTGACATTAAGATTAGAGAATAAGAACTTTTCTTTAGAGTGCTGAATGGTTTCACATTATTTAGTGTTACAAGTCAAACTTTAGTGTCTGTTACTTTTAAAATAATCTGTGATAGCAGAAGGGCTGGCACCAGCACTACTTCACTTAAGGCTTAGTGTGTTACTTTTTTGTAACATCTTCAATGGGCCTCTCAACATTTCACTAAGAAAATGTTACCTAAGCAGCAGGTACTCCATTCTCGCACCACTTCAAAGATACGTATGTACAACAGATAACTGCATAAATTGTATGATACCACCCTTATGTTGCATCCATCATCAAGAGATGTACAGTAGTTCTAGCTAACCACATATCTTGTCTCTGCCAGAGTCAACCCTATTTATAAATTTGCAAGTGATAGACTTATGAGGCAGCAGGCAGTGGTGTGGTGTTAAACTTGGCATCATCGTGTCCATGGTGCAATGATGACTGGCAACACTAATTTGACCTGATTTGGTAGTATGATCTCTAATGAACTGTCATGTTGCTGGGGCATGACCATCATCTCTGGTTTAATGGCCAATTTCCAAATTTACTCTGGTTAACCAGACAATCCGTAGATCTGTTTCGTTTACTTTTTTGGGGGATATTTAAGGCTGGATTTCCTTTCTGACAATAACCTTTTTTTTGGTCTTTGATGACACATTAGGGACACAGTGACCATATTATAGCTATAAGTCAAAGGGTGCACTGAAAATGCAGATGTCTATGAATTAAAAATAAAAAAGTAATAAGTTATTCACTGAATTTTTTTTTTTTTCAAAATGTCTCTTAGAATTTTAGAAAATTTGGAATTAAAGAGGCTATTACCTTTTCTTTCTCTTTTTTCTCTTTTTCTACACCCAACCCAGTCATAATAGGACAGAATGTAGTCAACAAGTAATATTTTTTTTATTTTAGGGAATTGTGGTTTTCAACAGCTTTTCTGACATTCCTTATTTCTTAAACTCACCATTCTTAATTTTTTTACATAAGCACTTCTCAAATTCAGCAGAGGAACTGACTCTCTGAGTCCTTGCAGCCTAAGTAGAATTATCTGAAAATATCTTCAGAAAATAATTCTGTCTGGCAGGCAGAGTAAATATCCATTCATCCACCAGTTTTTTATGTTCACCTTGAACAAACAATGCTTCATTACTGTGCTCTTTTAAAGTAAGAATGAATTTCAGACATGAACTGTTTATATGTTCAGCTGTATTGTAGACAGATAGCTGCTAATAGGTTATTACTTTACAAACAATAGAAGCAATTCTTAAGATGAAGCTCTGTCCTCTTGAATAATATATTCTGCTGCAGATTACATAAAACACAGAACACTGGCGGACATCCAGAGAAGAATTAGTGTTACGGAGGTTAAGTAGCCTTACAGACATTCAGTATTATTTTTGTTTGGTTATCTTAATTAGATTCTAAAAGTTAAAAACTCCAAAGACATTTTGTTCAGTTTCATTTAACACTAGAAATCCTGAAGCCTACGTAAAAATTTGTAATCCCAGCCCACCTTAAGATACTTCGCACCTCTCCATCAGCGTCTTTTGTTTTGTAAATGAGTCGATCAGCACAAGCAGCCTGCTGTCCCATACCCCATCTTGACAGTGCTCAACTTGGGCATAAAGTTCTCCCTTTTCAAGCCAAGGCTCCTTATCTGCGTGTGAAGTGTCTGGAGTTGTATAGGATAAATAATACAGTATATTGTTCTTTGGAATACTTGCATTTCATGTGTGTTCCCTGTCTAAAAAGATCTGGGGTAAGTGTAGGATAAAAAGAAATGTGAGAAGTGCGAGAAATGCTGAACACATACCTAAAGCAGAAACTTTTTCCATGTTATACTAAAATGATGAGAAGTGTATAATGTGTGAAGACTTTAGTCCAAATATTAAATAAACATGTGCGCTTTTATCCAAGAATATAACAAAAAAAAAAAAAATTTGACTTACATGTGGCTGTCAATGAGTTAAAAACTCAAACTCAAATGTCATTCGACAGGGAGATTACATGTATTCTTGAATGGTGCAGAGGTAAGAACTGCTGCCTTATAACTAAAAGGTCCCAGGTTCGAGACCAGGCGCTCTATGTTTTGAGTAGTGAGCTGCTATTATTATTATTATTATTATTATTATTATTATTTCTACAATATAACAAAAACATACATTTGATTTGAGTCTGTAACACCCGGTGTAAATTTTGACTGCTTTTAAAAGTTAGCGCTTGTTGTTTTATTATTCAGTTTTATTCTCTCAGTGATGTTCACATGGCACAACGAACTTGCCTGATACCCCTGACATGTAAATGGAACCTTCCAAAAGATAAAGCTTATGTTTGTTTGGGTGCATGCTCAGCTAAGCTGTAATGGCCACTGCGAGGTTTGGTTTCTTACAGCATTTAATTTGTTAATTTAATAATAATTATTGTTTATATGTTTAAATGTAAATATATTTTGTATTACATGGCATGCAAATGATGAGACCCTGCACATATTTTGTATTGCAGGTATTTGTTACATTTAATATTTTATACTTTTTGTTACAAAGTTCTGGAATGGCCACTGTGGAGGCATGCAGGTGATGAAATTTTTATTGCAGCGAAAATAAACTGTTACACATGTGTTGGACAAATCTTTTGTGGCCTCTGTCTTCAACCTAAAATCACAATGCTGAGGTCTACCCAAGATGGAGGTGACACTAGGACTACAAGTTAACTAGCTACAGTATGTAGAAAAACTGAATCTTGAGCTGAATACTAACAGTTTATACCAAGACATTAAGAGTTAACGTGGCAGGTTTTTTTTAATTGCTTCTTGAGCAAGAATACAGAGACATACAGTATATGTAAGCTAGTTAGTAGTACATTTTGGATGAATGTTATAAAGTGTTTATTCACACAGGTAACTATAGATATGTTGAATAATATACTCTTGATCTGATTGCATTTTTAAAAAGGTAAGTAGTAAAGAATTAATAAACTAGGATTAATAAACTGTTGGGCTGAACATTCTGTTCTCATCAAAATGTTAAATTCTTTCTACAGCCTATTGTTGATTTTTAACATTTTACACAATTAACTGTTTGTAGCATCATTGAAAAAAATTAAAAACAAACAAACAAACATCCACATAAACAGCCTACATAATAATAACAATATTGTATTCAATTACCTTTAAATCAAACAGACAAGATGAATTCCTTTTCAGGTGTTACATGTCATGACAAATTATTCAGTACATTTCCATTTCATTTTCTGTCTGATTATAAATATCATACATTCCACTACCCCATGGCCCTGTAGCAAAAAAAAAGAAAAAAAAAACACATTTAGAAACTGCACTGATGAATTGATGTAAGTTCAGCATTTCAGTTTCAATGTTTGAGGGACCCCACAAATACATCCATGAGAATATGCATCTTCCATCTGCTTTTTAGATTAATGGATCTTGTTCAGTTTCAATACATTTAGTACACCACACATCATTAACTCTATTTTTCTTATTAAGATATGCAGTCAGCATTACTTATTAGAAAAGTTAATTAGCTGTTGTATTTTGGTTATATGTAGAAAAGTGCTTTCATTTAGTCCACTTTAAATTCAGTTATTCAACATATAATGAACATTTTTGTAATAACAATACATGCACAATCAGTTCAATTCAATTTCTGCTATAAATCCAATATAAATCTGATTTTTAAAAACATTATACTTTAAGAGGATTTTCACACAAATGAGTGCATTAGAACACTAAATGGTTAATGTTGATACAATGAACAGTTATTATACTGTATTTGCTTCTTCATCAAAAAACTGTAATATTCTTACTCAAGATAGACACAAAACCCACTATGCATCCTTTTAATTTGACTTTTCTCTGTGGCTTCAATAGTCATTAATTAATTTTTTATTTGTACTAATTCAATGACAGCATTTTGTTTTTTTGTTTTTTGTGTCTCAAATTGTCTAAATAGAAAACCACAATCAATCGTCAATTTTATGGGTCTGTTTTGTTTCTTTAGGCAATTCTCAACTTATGCAGTTACCGCCCTTGTTCCTTTTTATCTGACTCATTACTGCTCAGCTCCAGGCCAGCAGAGGCTTCTTGTTCCCGTTTGCCATCTGCATTGTAATTTCCAGAACTGTTGAAGAGGCTGCAAAAAAATCTGTTTGATATCCCTGTGTTTGTCCTTTCCCATAATCTTTTCATTTAATTTTTTCACACCCATATCACACTTTTTCTGATACTAGGTGGTGTTGTCATGCTTTCATTATGACTTAAACTTTTATCATGCTTTGTAATTTCCTTCAGTGTAAACATATGTTTTAAGTGTCAAAGACTTCAAAAGTTATTTTCCAGATTTTTTATTATTAGACATTTTGTCCCATTTTGTTTAGTTATCTTTTTTTCTGTGATGCTATTTTGTTTTACAGTGGTCACTAGTTTGAAGTTCTGTTTCTGCTTTGTGAATTGAAATTGCTGGGGGCATGTCTACTGAAAGTCACGTTGTATGGTGTCATCAGCACAACAGTTTATAAGTCGACATTATAAAGACATCCCGTTCCAAGTTTTAAATATTACGGCTTCTTTTTGTGATAGAATCACTTGTTTTATTTAGTTTTGACCCGAGCTTTGTTTATTGATAATGTTTAATTTTCTGGTCAAAATAGTTGTGTTTTATCCTGTTAAAACTTGTATTTGCATGTCTATAATGAGCCTTTCTATAGCCATGATATATATTTTTTCTTTTTGCTTGTTTATACTCGGTCACAGTTTTACTGAATAATTACGAAATGATCATCAAAATGGGCAGGTATGTCGTTTTCTCAAAGCTGTAGAAACTGATTGCTTGTGTTGCAGTCCTTATAGATGGTGTGCATCTGTTACAATTAGAGGTGAAGTAGAAGAGATGTAATCGAATTTAAAAGAGACTCCCCAAAAATGGTCACACAGGTAGCAATGGTCAAGAACAAAGAAACAATTAGCAAATGCACAGATGGCCTTCAAAAATGAAAGTTAAAAATAAGAAAGTAAACATCTAAGTAAAGTTGTTTTTTTTTAATTATTCGAGTGAGTCTTTGATGTAAACGTTTTAAAGAATAAACTTTCAGAATAGTGTACCAACAACTCAAATAGCGGCAGAGTGAAGATGTCAGACAGTGCAAACATCTGTAATCACATGACCAGAAATGAATGCTGTTGTCATTAGTTCAGTCACAAACAACGCTGAAGGAACCCTGACTATAATGATCATCAAATTGGAGCCATGATGACATCACCAGGAACAATTAATTAAAACATTATAAAGAACACTACACTATCCAGCAAACACAATATTCCAGTGTAATACCTAGGTTCCATAGTAATGAGAATTGATTGATTTAACACTAAAAGCCAGCTCTGAACCTCTTACTGCAATAATATGAGACTTAGTCAGAAACAAAATATTGAATAGGAATGTTGATGGATGCTTTTCTTAACAAATTAATGTAACTTTAAGTTCCTGACCTATCTTGGTATCCAAGTGGGACTACTTCACAAGACAATCCTTTTATTCTCAGTAGTCAGTCCTCCATTACTAGCTGCCTGAGGCAATGCTTTCAGCAGTTTGTGTATCACTGTCAAAAACAACAAATGTTCTTCCAATTCTAACCACAAAACTGAGGTAAAACCCTTAAGTAAATATATTCATTCTAACTTGTGTCCTTTTGTGTAAAATAAAAAATAACACTGCATGGTCTTTGATTTCACTTTTAAATTACACTGGAAGAGAATGTGTGCAGTCTGTAATATTGAATAAATGTGCTACTTCTGTTCTTGTACAAACATTCTATGGTATTAATGCTGTAGGTTTCAGTGAGACTTCCTGCAATTACTGTAAAAACATAACTATTACCCAAAACATAAAGATGTATAGGTTTTTTTCTTTTTTCAGGAATACCAATTAATTTAATCCAGCAGTGGGTTATTAATCTGAACTGTCTTTTTTCAAATAAGTAAAAAGTTAAGCTAAATAAATTAAAATATTTTTACAGCTGATGGAAAGACTAAAATATTTTTGGTGTGTAAAAAAGGCTTTCTTTCAAAATAAGGGAAATAAATAGTATATTCATACTGTACACATTCTAATCAGAATAGTTTTGTGAATTGTACATTACCATAAATGCATTATTATCTGTGATACATTGTGTTTTGGTAAATGCAGAGCATTTTATCTTTTAAAATGCTATTTAGCTGTACTTGCTTGGAGACATTCTACAAATGTAAAACAGTATTGAAACAATTCAGCTTATGAAACACAAGCCTCCTCTATGGACTTTTGTAACTCAATTTGAGAACCACTGTTTTAACAACAGGATATAGAACTGCTTTTTGTAATCTTAGGTTATACAGCAGGTATAGTACAACACTTTTAAGTGAAACATTTATTTTCAGAAGCAAGGAAAATAACGCGTAATTATATAATGATTAGCAACACTGAATGCATTGTATAGTTGCACAAGTTCACGGTTCACAATTAGTTCACACTTTTGTTTTCAGTCGGCTAGATTACTGTAATGCACTCCTCTCAGGACTACCCAAAAAAGACATTAATCAATTACAACTATCTGCTAGAATCTTAACTAGGAAAAGACAATCCAAGCACATCTCTCCAGTTTTGATGTCACTACACTAGTTACCGGTGCCATTTAGAATTGACTTTAAAATACTGCTTATGATTTACAAAGCCTTAAATAATCTCGCTCCATCCTATATTTCAGAATGCCTTTCACCTTACACTCCAAATCGTAACCTTAGATCTTCAAATGAGTGTCTGCTTATAATTCCAAGAGCTAAACTTAAAAGAAGTGGTGAGGCAGCCTTCTGCTGTTATGCACCTAAAATCTGGAATAGTTTACCAATAGAAATTTGCCAAGCTAATACAGTGGAGCATATTAAAAAACTACTAAAAACTCATTATTTTAACATGGCTTTCTCATAGTTTCATTTTAGTTTAATCCTGATATTCTATATATGCATTTAATTATCATTATATTTCATGGTGGCTCAGAAATACGTACTAACTCCTACTTTCTCTGCTGTTTTTTTTTTCCAGTTTCATGTGGTGGTGATCTGCGCCACCACCACCTGATCAAAGCACCGTGCTGTCCATACATTGATGGATTGAAGGCCAGAGGTCCACATGACCATCGTCATCAAATTCTTCCATGTGAATCCTGAAAACCATGAGGACTGATTGAGATCATTTATGTTAGGTAGAATGCCCAGTGGGGTTTGGGCGGTCTCATGGCCTGGAACACCTGCAGATTTTGTTTTTTTCTCCAGCCGTCTGGAGTTTTTTTTTATTTTTTCTGTCCTCCCTGGCCATCGGACCTTACTTTTATTCTATGTTAATTAGTATTGCCTAATTTTATTTTTTATATTTTGACTTTTTCTCCTTCTTCATCCTGTAAAGCACTTTGAGCTACATCATTTGTATGAAAATGTGCTATATAAATAAATGTTGTTGTTATTCACTAGCAAAATTGTAATCAATGGTTGACACGATTGCATAAAGAATACAGGGAATTCTTACACTGCATAAAACTTGGCGGCATTCATGATTTTCTTATTGTTCTGCACTTTGGATGAGTACAGTATCTGTTTTCACTAGGATATCCCATACCGATAAATCTTTTTTTCTTTGCACATTTTCAAAGCTTGACTCCATCTTTACAATATAATCATCTTTACAACATGATCACAAATTTAGGTGTGAAAATGAATCCCACTTTAAAACTTGATAGCTATGTGAACACAGTGGTAAAATCTTGCTTTTTCCAGTTGAGGCGGCTGTCAAAAATCAAGCCTGTCTTGTCTAAGCGCAACCTTGAAACAGTGATACATCATCTAGATTACTGCAATGCGCTTCTTTTTGGAATTAGCCAGGCCTCCATTGCTTGCCTACAGCTGCTACAAAACGCTGCTGCTGCTCAATTTTTATGTGGCACAAGAAAGCATGAGCATGTTACCCCGATTTTGGCTTCCCTTCACTGGCTTCCAATTCGTTTTCGAATTCATTTTAAGATCCTTGTATTTGTTTTTAAATCCTTTAATGGTTGTGTCCCTCTTTATTTGTCAGAACTGCTGCACCCTTATGTACCGTCTTGCTCTCTCAGGTCAGCAGACCAGATACTTTTACGTGTTCCCAAGACATAATGCAAACTCTAAGGTGGTCAAGCTTTTTCAGTTGCACCCCCAAAACTCTGGAACAATTTGCCGTTGCACGTTAGGCAGGCTCCTTCGCTAGCTGCCTTTAAATCCTTTTTAAAAACACATTTTTACTCTCTGGCTTTTAACCCAGTATGATATGTTGGTTATCTGTATACTTTTTATTAAGAATCTCTTCAGTTCTTATGTGTTTCTGTTTCATTTACCCTTTGGTTTTGTGTGTCTGATATGTTGGGTTTTTATTGTACAGCACTTTGGTCAGCCTTGATGTTGTTTTTAAAGTGCTTTATAAATAAATAAATACTGTTGAGCAAGATATGTTTTATTTCATGTTTTTCAAATTGTTACAAGCATTATAGTCAATATTTTACGATACTTAAAACTGTATGTTTTAACTGTAAGTGCAATTTTCTTTGAGTTCAAAGCAGCATGTCTAAACTCTAAAAAAGCAAGTGCTAGCAGAGCCAGCAGACAGAAGACTAAACTAGCAAAAAGAGTAGTCCCTTAAGATGAAAGGTTAATAATTTTAAATGGTAAACTGATCAATTTCTGCATTTTTGCATGCTAAAAAATGGAGTTCCTGAGCCATTAGTTAGCTTCATGTATGCACACCTCCTGGACATGTACTGCAGGGCCGTCTTAACGTATGGGCACAGAGGACACTGGCTAGGGGCTCCAGGAGCATTGGGGCCCACAATGTTTCTGATGCCTATGTATGTTTCTGTTTTGCCATCAAATCAGGGTCCGCAGCACACTACCTTGCCCAGGTGCCTATGATACTGTTAAGACAGCCATGTATCCTGATAGTCTTTCAAAATGACACTAGAAGTGTATCACCTTGGTACTGACAAGCTTTAAAAAGTCATCAGCTTACAGTGAAAATATCTATTGTCTGTCTAATGAAGAGGAGAACCAGAAAGGAGGAGAAGCAGAAATAAGTTACATGCCTGAGACCAGCAATGTGACATTACAAAACACATAGTCTCGCATATTTAAATGTGTTGGCCAGCATCATCTATGCCAGCTCCTGAAAAATTCCAGGTTGCATTAGTTGATTTGCCACACCCATTTATTTGCTTTTACTTTTTGGCATATTAATATTTAAGTGTTAAAATATATAATGTCAGAATAAAAGTGTATTACCTACTCCCCTCGCTTCTATTCAGTATTTACTCTATTGTGTCGACTGGGGTATACAAAAATAAAAGAAGAAACATCCTCTAATAAGTGTAGTGTAACACAGTAGCAGTCAGTTCTTGGTGCAGGCGATCTACACTGTCTGTCCTTCTAGGTCAGGTGAGTGCAAGGATAGGAATGCAAGAGTTCAGGTGGAGGACATATGTCTAGATCAATGTAACAAAGAATCTGAGCTTGGAAATGAAAGTATCTCATATTTTAGGATAAGATCATCCCAGATTTATTCCATGATGATACATTATTGTGTAAAAGTCTGAGTACATGGAAAAAATTACATTTTAAAAAAGTAAGAATGAATTCAAAAACAATGACATATAAAGTTTCTAAATAATAAGATGGTTACCCTACAGAGCTATAGACTAAAATCAGTATTTGGAGAAACCAGCCTTTGAATTTAAAACTATATCTGCTCTATTAGTTTGTTCCAAACATCTTGGAGAATTTGCTTTGGTTCTCCTGCATATTTTGGCTGTTTCATCTGCTTCTGTCTCTATGTCTTGCCAGACAGCCTCAATGATGTTGAAATCAGGTTTCTGTGGAGGATATACCATACCATCGTTATGATGTTGGCCATGTGTTTGGAGTCATTGTCGTGCTCCAGAATTAAATTAGGACCATTCTAACACCTCCATAATGGTATTGCATGATGGATGAGAATCTGTCTGTGCATCTCAGCACTGAGGATTCTATTAATCCTAACCAGAACACCAATTTCATTTGAAGAAATGCAACCCCAAACCTTCAGGAAGCCTCTGTCATGAGTTGATTGCTGTTAGCTGCATAAAGTTATCCATGTAGCATATTTAGTTGAGAGCACTTGCTGCCATGGTTCAGCAATCAATAAGACTTCTCTGGAGTACTTGGGTTCCATTGGTGTCTGTTAGGGCTAATAAGGGAATTCTCCTGATTTCAAAGGGATGTTGTAGCATATTTGTAATGCAGCACACTGTTGGAATTACTGAAGAAAAAATGAGAAGATGAGTGTAGCTACTGGCTTTGCCTGAAGAAGGGGCCTGAGTTGCCTCGAAAGCCTGTATATTGTAATCTTTTTAGTTAACCAATAAAAGGTGTCATTTTGCTTGGCTTTTCTCTATTGAACATAAACAATATACAAGATATTACTAATCATATAAGTGTACATCAACCCAAAAGTAGGTATGTACACTGATATATAGCGAGTCTTCCCATCTATATCTCCCTTTTTATCTGTAAGAACAAGCAACAAATTAAATTCTAACTATACACCTAAGTCTCTGAGGGGGGTCTGCATATGTGCATTGGGTAAAATTTTATCTTGGTTTACTGCAGCAATGTTGGGCCCTATACACGGTAACAGAGATATGGCGCACATGGGGTCTGTACAAATGCAGTCTGAGATGATGGGGATGTCTCTGCGTATATATATATATATATATATATATATATATATATATATATATATAGAGTGGTGTGAAAAACTATTTGCCCCCTTCCTGATTTCTTATTCTTTTGCATGTTTGTCACACAAAATGTTTCTGTCAAACGCATGTAACCATTAGTCAAATATAACACAAGTAAACACAAAATGCAGTTTTTAAATGATGGTTTTTATTATTTAGGGAGAAAAAAAATCCAAACCTACATGGCCCTGTGTGAAAAAGTAATTGCCCCCTTGTTAAAAAATAACCTAACTGTGGTGTATCACACCTGAGTTCAATTTCCGTAGCCACCGCCAGGCCTGATTACTGCCATACCTGTTTCAATCAAGAAATCACTTAAATAGGAGCTGCCTGACACAG
>JANRMT010062814.1:95342851-95353556 GCA_026402145.1 Polypterus bichir lapradei
AAAAAAAATCCAAACCTACATGGCCCTGTGTGAAAAAGTAATTGCCCCCTGAACCTAATAACTGGTTGGGCCACCCTTAGCAGCAATAACTGCAATCAAGCATTTGCGATAACTTGCAATGAGTCTTTTACAGCGCTCTGGATGAATTTTGGCCCACTCATCTTTGCAGAATTGTTGTAATTCAGCTTTATTTGAGTTTTCTAGCACAAACCGCCTTTTTAAGGTCATGCCATAGCATCTCAATTGGATTCAGGTCAGGACTTTGACTAGGCCACTCCAAAGTCTTCATTTTGTTTTTCTTCAGCCATTCAGAGGTGGATTTGCTGGTGTGTTTTGGGTCATTGTCCTGTTGCAGCACCCAAGATCGCTTCAGCTTGAGTTGACGAACAGATGGCCGGACATTCTCCTTCAGGATTTTTTGGTAGACAGTAGAATTCATGGTTCCATCTATCACAGCAAGCCTTCCAGGTCCTGAAGCAGCAAAACAACCCCAGACCATCACACTACCACCACCATATTTTACTGTTGGTATGATGTTCTTTTTCTGAAATGCTGTGTTCCTTTTACGCCAGATGTAACGGGACATTTGCCTTCCAAAAAGTTCAACTTTTGTCTCATCAGTCCACAAGGTATTTTCCCAAAAGTCTTGGCAATCATTGAGATGTTTCTTAGCAAAATTGAGACGAGCCCTAATGTTCTTTTTGCTTAACAGTGGTTTGCGTCTTGGAAATCTGCCATGCAGGCCGTTTTTGCCCAGTCTCTTTCTTATGGTGGAGTCGTGAACACTGACCTTAATTGAGGCAAGTGAGGCCTGCAGTTCTTTAGACGTTGTCCTGGGGTCTTTTGTGACATCTCGGATGAGTCGTCTCTGCGCTCCTGGGGTAATTTTGGTCGGCCGGCCACTCCTGGGAAGGTTCACCACTGTTCCATGTTTTTGCCATTTGTGGATAATGGCTCTCACTGTGGTTCGCTGGAGTCCAAAAGCTTTAGAAATGGCTTTATAACCTTTACCAGACTGATAGATCTCAATTACTTCTGTTCTCATTTGTTCCTGAATTTCTTTGGATCTTGGCATGATGTCTAGCTTTTGAGGTGCTCTTGGTCTACTTCTCTGTGTCAGGCAGCTCCTATTTAAGTGATTTCTTGATTGAAACAGGTGTGGCAGTAATCAGGCCTGGGGGTGGCTACGGAAATTGAACTCAGGTGTGATACACCACAGTTAGGTTATTTTTTAACAAGGGGGCAATTACTTTTTCACACAGGGCCATGTAGGTTTGGATTTTTTTTTCTCCCTAAATAATAAAAACCATCATTTAAAAACTGCATTTTGTGTTTACTTGTGTTATATTTGACTAATGGTCACATTTTGTGTGACAAACATGCAAAAGAATAAGAAATCAGGAAGGGGGCAAATAGTTTTTCACACCACTGTATATAAATGTATTTCATTTATTAATTATTATTACTATTATTATTATTCTTTAAAGACACTTTGTAATCATTCTGAGATTTTACTGAAAGAGATGAGCCTGTATTTTAACATTTGGCCATTTATCTTTGCTGTGAGCCAGTTTGCCTGTTTGTCTTTTCCGATTAAACTAAATAATTCCAGACTGACTAATACATCCTCACTGTGACTGTCAGACTTCTGCAGCTTACACACATTTCCTTTTCACTGTGATACATTTAGTTCTTTGCACTTCCCTTTGCCTTTCCACTATAACAAACACTTTGAATATGGCACATTTTGTAGCACTGTTTGCACTCTTCATTCTTGAATTGACTCATTCTCGAAAATGGGGCCCACATCCACAATGATAGTACAGTGTTTTATTTATCTTTTTGAATCACAGCTGTCACCATTTTGTTTATGCTTCTATTTTTCACTCCACTTAATAATTCAATTCCATATTTAGTTTCAATTTTCATTAAAATGGCAATTAGCCCCAGTAAACAGTCTCTTCTGGATGCCCTCTTGACGTATTCTACATATAGAACCAAACAATCATACAATGCATCATTTAGCCCATCACCAAACTGACAATATTCTGATAGCTTTTTCAGTCCAGTCACATAAGCTGCAGTTGTCTCTCCCTCATTTTTGCAGAAGAGACTGTATGCTTTCCATCCCAAGGCACTCAGTAGCATAGGATCATGTTTTAGACTGGTATATTATTTTGTAAGAGAAAAGAAAAAAGTGCTTAAAAATTGCCATCCTGACTTCATTTGTACCAGCACATTTAAATTAGAAAATTATACAATATATTTAACTTTATATTCGCTTTTCTTATATGTTTACACATAAGAAGTGTTATTTCTTTTAATTGGGTTTTTACCATTGACTGTTAATAATCAACTATTTTGGGACTTTACATAGTACTTGATAGCACAGGTGTTTTTCTAGACTATACCATTTATCTGTATGCCGATTGCTGTGATTGAAATACATAGTATTCATTATATGTAAATGAATCTAGCTGATTTATGGAAGTTTTCTGTTAGATTTTTTGTCATGTTGCATTAAACAAAGCATGTGGGGGCTTCATCAGTTGATGTAAATAAAGGACATCCATGTTAGAATTCATTTCAACAAAATTTCGCTGTCTGCATGGAAAAAATTAAGCAAGATTTGCATAGATGGTCAACCCTTCATCTCACACTAGCTGGAAGAATTAACACTGTTAAGATGAATATTCTTCCTAAGCTCCTTTTTTTATTTCAAAACATTCCGATATACATTAATAAATCATTCTTTAAGCAATTAAAATTTAACAATAACCTCATTTATTTGGAACTCAAAACATCCACGCATCCAAAGAGCGACCCTACAAAGACAAAAGGCAGATGGTGGCATGGCTCTACATAACTTCCAGTTTTATTACTGGGTAGCAAATATACAAGCGATAAAAACCTGGACACAAATAGAAGAACATACACAGGCTTGGTCCGCAATAGAAGCAAAATCCTGCAGTACTTATTTGTATTCCCTGCTCTGTGCTCCAATAAACACAAGCTATCCGCAATATACTAATAACCCAATTGTGCTTCACTTACTTAGAATATGGAACCAATGTAGAAAGCATTTCAAGACGGAGATGCTGCTATCTGTGGCACCTCTGCAAGAGAACCACCTCTTTCAACCTTCGCGAACATATGCAGTTTTTAATATCTGGAAAAAATTTGGAATTAACTTGCTTCGAGATCTTTATATAGACAAGGTCTTTGCATCCTATGAACAATTACATTCCAAATTTAACATTCCAGCTACACATTTCTTTCACTATCTTCAAATCAAGAACTTTGTTAAACAGAACCTTCCAGATTTTCCTCATCTTGCACCCTCATCCACGCTGGAAGAAATATTGCTCAATCTCAAGGTCTCAAACACCATCTCTGCAATATATAAAATCATATTACAGTCCCTCCCTTTCAAAGATCCAAGAGGACACTGGGAAAAACATCCTGCAATTAATATATCAGAAAAGGAGTGGAAAGTAGCAATGCAGAGAATTCACTCGAGCTCCATATGCGCAAAGCATACAATTATACAACTCAAAATTATATATCGAGCACATCTGTCTCGTCTAAAACTCTCCAAAATGTTTCCAGGGCATGATCCAACCTGCGAACGCTGCAACGAAGTCCCAGCCTCACTGGGTCACATGTTCTGGGCCTGCACCAAATTAACATTATTCTGGACCAAAATTTTTAATTACCTCTCAGACAGCCTTGGTCTCAAAATCCCTCCTAACCCATTAACAGCTGTGTTTGGGATTCTTCCAGATGGGTATAACGTGGAGAAAGACAAACAAATTGTGATTGCATTCACTACACTTTTGGCACGCAGACTTAGTCTGCTAAACTGGAAGAACCCAAACTCTCCTCTTTTAAGTCAGTGGGAAACTAAACTGTATAAACTGTGTTATACTATTTGAAATTGGAAAAAATCAAATACTGTACTCAGTTAGAGGATCTGTACAGACTTTTTTCAAAACATGGCAGGATCTAATCAGTAATATTTTAAAATAAGCTCTTAAAGCACAGAGGAAGCAATTATTTCCGTATTTCTTTGTCTTCTACATTCATCTCTATTGGCTTATCAAATTTATTAATTTAGGTATGTTTACATGCCTTAAATTTCATGCCGTATGCCTTGCTCTCTCTCTCTCAGGGGTGGGGATTGATTTGTCCTTAACTCAATTTTTCTTTTTGTAAAAAATTGATTGATTTGTATGGATTGCAATAAAATTAATAAAACTTAAAAAAAAATAAATAAATAATTAATTTGTAATGAAGGATCAAGACTCTTTTTTATTTACTGAGTATTTTTCATAACACATTTGCAGTGAAATATTGTTGAAGCCTTTTCAACATACATGTTCCATTTTTCCTAAATTAATCAGTCTTGACAATGTACATCCTGTTTATAGCCTATTGTACTTCAAAATCATGTTGCGTCTTTTTTCTGGTTTAAGTTTAAAAAAAAACCTTGATCGACTTCTCTCTTAAGTTATGTAGTGCAGTGTTGTCACAATACCAAAATTTCAAACTTCGGTATGATACGCAGAAAAGTATTGAAATTCAATACAATTTTTGATACTTAACACAGTGTAATGTAACTCTAAATATTTGTATTGCAAAATAAAACCTTTACAACCTTTTGCAACTCCTCCTGAACTAGAAAATATACACAACCAGTAACGAAGCACTGCACGATAACTTGCGGTGAATACACTTCACTTGAGCATTCATAGTTTTCATACTCTTTCTCTGTATGTTTAGCATTCATTTGCTCAGAGGTTGATATACTTGCTGCTTCCAGAGCAACTCTTCTTTTGCAGCATGCAGTGCATTGCCGCCCTGCTGGCCTCTGCCGAGAGTTGATTCTACAATAAAATAAAATAAAAAGAGGAATAACCTTGGAGGTCAATTATCACCCGAAAGTGGATAGTAGACATCATGTAGTATATGTGTACCAAATTTCAGATCAATGGTTCAAACGGTTTACTAGCTACAGGTGATTTAAAATCCTGGACAGACAAACTGACAGCCACGGTAGCGTATTATATATAAAGATAAATAAACAAGCCCACACTGAATAGAAATTTAAATAAAATGAACAGTAATGCAAAACAGTCTGTTGAGCAGTAAATAAGTTTAAAAATATAATTAAATTAGCAGTAGTGCAATTCTTATGAAATACAACAACTAAAAAACAACAAATCAATAGCACACATTAATGCTATGCATTAGAAACACAAACAGTGCAAATTGCAATCTCTTTGATGCTTCCAAATTTTTTGCAAGGAAGACTAGCATGTGAACATGCTCATCTGTGAGGTGTGTCCTTTTTGGGCTGTAAATGAACCCAGATGTACTAAAAACACGCTCAGAAGCACACCTTGAAGCAGCAACGCAAAAATTACTTTCTTGCAAATTGAGCACGATGAGATAAGTTTTTCTCATTTGTTTTTCACCATGCCAGTGGATCTTCTTCTGCACTAAATTTAGGCATCTTCTCATAAACTGTGAATTCATTTGCGAGATGCACAGTTTCAGATGGTGTAGTGTGCTGAGACTGCTGACATTGGCTTTCAGATCAGTTTTACTTTTCTTTGATGGTTGTTTGGTGCTTGAAGACAGTGTTCGCTGAATTTAGGTTTCCACTTCAAGCAAATGAACACTGATGTTTAGCATTTGCTTGACTTCTTCTTTTAAGACAACAAAACTGTCTTTAAACCTTGAAATGTTGATGTGTTCAGAACCAGCTGCAGAGGGTGGTCCTCATACCTCTGTCTTAGGTCATTTTTTTTTGTATTTTCTTTAAGTTGCTCTCTCAAGAATCTATCGCCCTGATAAGCTGTCAAATGAAAAAAATTCTTCCATGTTAATGGAATGAATAGAGGAGAGGGAGGTGTGTTTTTTCCACTGAGGGCATCAGTGAAAGAGATTAATGGACTTAAAACATCTCTTACAGCCTCAAGAACTGGAATGTCAGAGTCTTCTAGCATGAGGTGTGAGTTTTCCTGTCATCTGCTAGAACTGAGCAGATAGCTTTGCTGCTGTTCTAAATCTCTTCACCATTTCAAATACTGAATCCCAGAACATCAGCTCATCATGAATTAGTTTGTGTTCGGGTATCTGTAAGCCCTTTTGTTTTATTTTCAACTGTCTGCACATTTTTGGAGACCTGCTGAAAGCAGATACAGTTTACTAATGAGAGGGATACAGACACAGATATTTTGTCTAGATATAAATTATGCCCAAAGCAGAGGATCCATGTAAAATCTTTTTGAAATACTTTTTTGGTCAATGAGCCATTTTTGTCATATCCAGATGCCATTTGTCCTAAATAAACTCCTCTCAGGGTTCCCTTAAGCTTTCTCCTTTGTGTTCAGAATTAAGCCCAACACAGCCCAAACACCAGCTTTGCATGTACCAGGATTCTGTAATAAACTGGAGAGTTACTGCCATGTATGTGGAAGCAGACCTGCTGGTTCACAGATCATCTGTGGTTGAAAAGTGAGGCTTCTGCATAAGACTATTAGTTACTTAATTAGCTTAAAAAACAGGTTTTAGATAGTTTTGTAATATGTATTTTAAAAAACATACCATGTCAGAGATAATACCAAAATCCATCCATCCATCCTCTTCCACTTATCAGATGTCGGGTCGCGGGGGCAGCAGCTTGAGCAGAGAGGCCCAGACTTCCCTCTCCCCGGCCACTTCTAGCTCTTCTGGGAGAATCCCAAGGTGTTCCCAGGCCATCTGGGAGAAATAGTCCCTCCAGCTTGTCCTGGGTCCTCCCCGGGCCTCCTCCCGGTTGGACGTGCCTGGAACACCTCACCAGGGAGGCGTCCAGGAGGCATCCTGATCAGAGGCCTGAGCCACCTCATCTGACTCCTCTCGATGCGGAGGAGCAGTGGATCTACTCTGAGCCCCTCCCAGATGACTGAGCTTCTCACCCTATCTTTAAGGGAAAGCCCAGACACCCTGCAGAGGAAACTCATTTCAGCTGCTTGTATTTGCGATCTCGTTCTTTCGGTCACTACCCATAGCTCATGACCATAGATGAGGGTAGGAACGCAGATCGACTGGTAAATTGAGAGCTTTGCCTTACGGCTCAGCTCCTTTTTCACCACGAAAGACCGATGCAGAGCCCGCATCACTGCGTACACCGCACCGATCCGCCTGTTGATCTCAATGCTCCATTCTTCCCTCACTCGTGCACAAGACCCTGAGATACTTGAACTCCTCCACTTGGGGCAGGATCTCTCTCCCAACCTATAAAAGTTATGAACAGAATCTGTGACAAAGGGCAGCCTTGACGGAGTCCAACTCTCACTGGAAACGGGCTCGACTTACTGCCGGCAATGCGGACCAAGCTCTGACACCGGTTGTACAGGGACCGAACAGCTCTTATCAGGGGGTCTGGTACCCCATACTCCCGGAGCACACCCCACAGGATTCCTCGAGGGACACAGTCGAACACCTTTTCCAAGTCCACAAAACACACGTAGACTGGTTGGGCAAACTCCCATGCACCCTCCAGGATTCTGCTAAAGGTGTAGAACTGGTCCACTGTTCCGCGACCAGGACGAAAACCACACTTTTCCTCCTGAATCCGAGGTTTGACTATCTGATGGACCCTCCTCTCCAGAACCCAAAACTAATGGTTTGTCCAGCTGAGCTAGAATGTGACAGTATATTGGTGTGGTCTGCATCATTACCTAAAATAAATGTTTGTTTTTGCCTGTCTTCAGAAACAAGTAGTTATCATACACAAACTCTTTTGAACAAATAACAAAATGAAAGTAGTTAAAGGCACTATCGATGAAGTATCATTTGGCCTAACAGAAAAGTGCAGCTGGGTATAGTTGGCATATAAGTGAAATGAATGTTATGTTTTTGTAATGATAGTTCCCATTAGAAGCAAGGAAATTGAAAACAGTAAGGGCCCAGGTACTGAATCCTGCAAGGCACCATATTTAATCTCTTAATATATGAAGCAGTACTGTACATACTAAAATCTTTTCGATAAATATGAACTAAATCACACAAGGATGATACCTGAAAGCTCCTTGTTTTTTTCCAGCCTTTGCAATAGAGTAGAGTGGTCAGTGGCCTCAAAGTCTGCGCTTCAATCTAACAACATAATTACTGCATACTTTTCCTCCTCAGAAGATATTATAATGTTATTTACAACATGGTTTAGTGCCATTTCTATAATGCAACCAGTGTGAAAGCCAGACAAGAATTTATCAAATAAAATATGAGTAAAGTGTGTCTGAAGCTGTCTGGTAACTATTTTTTAAAATATTTTAGAAAGAAAAGATAAATTTGAAATGGTATATAATTAATAAGTGTATACTGTATGGGACTTGGACCAGATTTTTCATTAACTATTTGATAACAGACACTTTTCGTGCATTAGGAACTGTGCTAGGCAGTAATAAAATATTCATAATGCTAAGAATAGGTGTTGCCAGAATAGTGGTTAAGCTTTTCACTAATTCTTTATTTCTGTGGTTAGATAATAGATTTAATTTTAGAAATAAAAGTTATGACTTGTATTTTCTATTATCCAGTTAAAATTATTAAAGTGGCATGTTCAAGGAAACACAGGGTTTGACCATGTGATATTTACTTTTCAAAATGATGCTGAAATCTGGGATCATATATTTTCAATTTTATAATTAAAGAAGTTCATAAAATGTGCACTGCAAATTTTTGTAGGCATTTGGCATTGCAGATCAGAATTCCCTTTTGTTAGATTACCAACAGTTCTAAACAGAGCATTTCTGTTGTCGTCTAGAGTAGAAGTCAGAGTGGGCTATAAAGAGAGCTTTTTTATTATACCTTTTAACGCTGTCTGTCCATGCAAGTCAGAAGAGCTGTTGTTTTGTTGATATCCACCTATGCTTGAGTTTTGGGCAGTCTAATTTAAGAGCGTGACTATACTCGTTAAACCAGGATGAGTTTCTGCGTGCTTTAATTATTTTTGTTTTAATGGGAACTACTGTATGTGATGCCTCTTTCAGAGCACTTTATACTTATATCTCACATGATCTAGATTGTTTTTCAGGATTAAGTTTGAGTATTCGGAAGGGCAGAAACATTAAATTTAACAGACTATATTAAATTCCCCATCACTATTACATGATTATGAACTAATGTGATTCTTATTTTACACTACAGAAGACTGGCCTGTGTAAGCAAACCTTAATGCTCTGGATTGGATAGATAACACAATAAGATCTTTTGGAGTTCTTGGGCATCACATTCAACATGGACAGGAGTGCTTTTAACCAATAACTGAAACACAGCTTTCAATTTATCCTTCACAGCAAAAAATTACTTCACTCGCTATAAAAAGTACAATATGTAGAAAAATTAGGATATATTAAGATAATGATCATTTAAGAGGGCCAATGCTGTGTATTTGAACTGAAGAATTTGTTTTTTTTGTTAGTTTATACTGGCTACCTGTTGTCACTTCTCAAGGGTCTAGCCGACAGGTCAGGAATATCTCAGTCAACCTTCAGTCAATTATACTCACTGTGTTGAAAGTCTTTAACTGACCAACAATGTGCTACACTCAGTTTTCACATGGTGAATGTGTACATACTGTGGAAGACAGCCCGGACACAGACAGGCAGACATTGTTTTAGGCACCACCACACGTTTACGTCTACAAGTCAACTATATACTGATGTGCACACAAACCCCCAAAACTCCCCCAAAGTCCAAGCCTCACAATGCCTTTTCCTTCTTCAGGCCACCTCTGTTCCTCTCTTCCCGAGTTCTGTCCATCTACACTCCCGACTCCAGCCATTGAATAAAGAGAGGCGGCCCCTTTTATCTCCACACGGACATGTTCCAGGTGCCTCCCAATTAGTTTCCACCGACACTCTCCAGTGTGGTGGAAGTACAGGCTGTGCACCCGGAAGCACTCCGGGTGTCCCTGGTCTTCTTCCTCCGAGTCCTTCCGGGTGTGGCGGAAGTGCTGAGGGCCAGGGCTCCACAGGCATTCGGGCACCCCCGGCGGTCCCCAAAGCCACAAAGGCAGTCGCCAACTCGTGGTCTGGAGGAGGTGCCAGCCCTCCTCCTGTCCTCTTGGGAGTCCCGGCTGGATACGTAAAACATAACATGTTTTTGTCAATATAAAAAGGCAAATTGCAGCTGTGTCCATTTTTTCTAATGTAAGCTCTTTACCGCTCTCGTATTGCAATAAGGGCATCTAGTGAGAATAAAACTGCTTTTGTTTATTGTAAGAAGTGACATTTTATTGAGGCACAAGTCATTTGCAATTTTAACAGTGCCATGCAGATGTAATTGTGCCACTTCATGGGGAACAAATCTGATTGACTGTGTTTTGTGGTTTAGCATGCACATCGCTTCACGGGGTATGCACCATCCCAAAAATCGTACATTGTTTCCTTGGCGCTCAGTTCTTTGCAGTAGGGATTCCTCAATCAGATTTGTTGCTTTGTGGCTTTGTTAACCAAACACACTGACAATTTTTTTCAAAGAGAAGGGCACAGATTTAAGCAGATTTACAGAATAGACTTTTGTATCTTGTGATGACTGGAAAGAATATACCGTAGATCCCGTTATATAAGCCGAGAATTTCGTCCTAGATTTTTGGCTTGGAGTTTGGGGGTCGGTTTATACAACGAGTATCGTTTCAGATTCAAGATTTGCC
>JANRMT010062814.1:95353956-95502143 GCA_026402145.1 Polypterus bichir lapradei
AAGATTACTGTTCACATGGCCAACTGTAAGTTGCATGCTCAAGAGTAAGCTCAGCACACAGCTTGGTCATGTTACAACCGGAGGGCCGAACTGACAACGTGGTATACAAAGAGATCCTTAACAAATAATTATTGGCATATTTTCCCTCAGTTTAAAAAGGTTAAATTTTCTTCTTAATAAAAATTTTAATGCAGTACTTCGCCGCTGCGAAGCGCGGGTATTTTGCTAGTCTATACTAATAAAATGCAAAGCCCTCACTGACTGACTCACTGACTCACAGACTCATCACTAATTTTCCAACTTCTCGTGTAGGTAGAAGGCTGAAATTTGGCAGGTTCATTCCTTACAACTTACTTACAAAAGTTAGGCAGGTTTCATTTCGAAATTCTATGCGTAACGGTCATAACTGGAACCTACTTACGTACATATATACGGCCATAGCCTGCAGCTCGGTTGCCGTGTGAGGCGGAGTTGCATCCCTCTTCATCATGCCTCCCACGTAATTGAGTGCCTGTCCATATAAGGCCATCCGTCAGCAGCAATCCAATAGACACGCTGCCGCTAAATATTCGCGGGTGAAGGACTGTGCTTATGCAAACGAAGATGAGATGGTCAGGGGTAGACTAGTGCTTGGCACAAACTCAGCGAAAGTGCAAGAGAAACTTTTAAGTGCCGGGTCTTAGCTAACATTAAATAAAGCCATGGACATCGCAAGATCACAAGAGATAGCACAAGCACAGCTGAGAACCTTCGATGCATGTACTCCGAGCGGCTCACGTGAACTGACTATGAACACAGTACTCAGAGAACAAGCAACAGCTCCAAAGAGCGCTGAACAAAAAACACATTACACAATTGAGAAGGCTGCAAAAGAATATGAAGCGAGTGACGCATACAAGCATATTCATAAGTGCAGGTACTGCGGAAACAAAGCACGGTGTAAACCTTAAGTTTAAATTAAGTTCATAGACACGCTGCCGCTGGCGTTTGTCATGCCTATGACGAATATGATATTTGCGAGATACAAGTTTAATGAGAAGACGCAGGGTATAAACGAGACTTTTGATCACTTTGTAATGGAGTTAAAATTGCTGGTGAAGGACTGTGCTTATGGAAATGAATAGGAAAGCAAGGTGTAAAGCTTAAGTTTAAATTAAGTTCATAGACATGCTGCCGCTGGCGTTTGTCATGCCTAAGACGAATACGATATTCGCGAGATACAAGTTTACTGAGAAGACGCAGGGTATAAACGAGACTTTTGATCACTTTGTAACAGAGTTAAAATTGCTGGTGAAGGACTGTGCTTATACAAATGAAGATGAGATGGTCAGGGATAGAATAGTGTTTAGCACAAACTCAGCAAAAGTGCGAGAGAAACTTTTAAGTGCCGGGTTTGAGCTAACATTAAATAAAGCCGTGGACATCGCAACATCGCACGAGATATTCGCGAGATACAAGTTTAATGAGAAGACACAGGGTATAAACGAGACTTTTGATCACTTTGTAACAGAGTTAAAATTGCTGGTGAAGGACTGTGCTTATGCAAACGAAGATGAGATGGTCAGGGATAGAATAGTGTTTAGCACAAACTCAGCGAAAGTGAGAGATAAACTTTTAAGTGCCGGGTCTGAGCTAACATTAAATAAAGCCGTGGACATCGCAAGATCGCACGAGATAGCACAAGCACAGCTGAGAACCTTCAATGCATGTACTCCGAGCGGCTCACGTGAACTGACTATGAACGCAGTACGCAGAGAACAAGCAACAGCTCCAAAGAGCGCTGAACAAAAATCACATTCCACAATTGAGAAGGCAGCAAAAGAATATGAAGCGTGTGACGCATACAAGCATATTCATAAGTGCAGGTACTGCGGAAACAAAGCACACGGTGGAAAAAGTCAATGTCCAGCTAAAGACAGTGTAAAAAATGTGGTAAATTGAACCACTTCGCTAAAGTTTGCAGGACTGGGAAAGGTAAACCTGTGCATGCAGTGTGTGATGTCTCAGATAAAGAGGAAGACGAGCTGTTTATTGATGCAGTAAGAAAGGAACAACCCTCTGAATCTGAACAAGCCTTTGTAGACATATCAATAGGAAAGCAAAGTGTAAAGCTTAAGTTTAAATTAAGTTCATAGACACGCTGCCGCTAAATATTCGCAGGCAAATCCACAACTTAATACCGGGAATGCCTGTTAAACATCTTAGATTCACGAGTACCGATTTGGGTAGTGAACACTTCGATGAATGAAACCTGTTATCTTTACAACGGTTGACAAACACGGAATATAACTTGAACACAACACATCCTCCAAATACGAACCTGATTGAAAGAAATAATGATAATCAAATCCTTAATGACAGCAACACTCATAACAGTCACAAAACAATTACATTGACAATCATGTTACATTATTTTTAAAATGTTTCCTTTTCATTTTTGATAACTTCTTTAGCACACTACTTCTCCACTGTGAAGCGCGGGTATTTTGCTAGTCTTTAATAAAATAAAATGAAGTTTGTTCTATTGTATGTTTTATTTCATCCTTTTAGTCTGTTGAAAGAAAGATCATTTAAAAACCAAATAGCCAGAATGGTTGCTAATGTTCCAGATTTATAATTATTATTAATAAAAATATAATAATTATAATAAAATAAATAAGGTTGTTTTACAATAAATTACTCAATATGTCTTATGTAAGTGCAAACAATTTCATCCAGATTAAAGATATTGCTGCAATTTGGAGCTTTTTATGTTCTACAATCATACCATCTTAGCAGGACATCTCCATTAGCAGAAATACCTACTGTACATAATAAAATGATAAGAGAGCTCTCCATCACGTCAGATCTTAAAAATAGTAGTCAATCACAAACTTCCTTCAAGTTGCTAGAACAGTGAGCTGATTTTCATCAGGGTTCTCCATGTGTGATTGATTTGTAATCAAATAAATGAAATTAACTTTATGTTCAAAAAGATGTAGAGTGCCTCTGTAGAGAAGGGGTGCCTATGCCTACACAACAAGAAACATTTTGATGACGACACAAAATAACTCAATTTTTTTCCTCTGACACTACTTAATCAATCAATCATTACTGTATAGCAAAACGTAAGGAATAGTGAGAACTTCTTATTTTTGTCATTACTGATGCATGATATACAGCTCAGAAATGTATCAGAAATGGAAGTTGCTAGCCAAAGTACCCAGTGTTGCCAGGGTATATTTGTATAATGAGTTAAGGTAAGAAAGCAAATATTTACAGTATTTGTTTTTTTAATGTTGATCATTTTGGCATTGCTGGTTGAAATGCTAGTGGCTTACCTGCCATACCCTTTTAATGACTATCGATTTCTCTGTTGTCATGAGTTCAGAATTTGTTGTTTTTTTAGTATGGTAAGATTCCATAATTGCAGTAACTCCTTGCTAGTTTGAAACCATGAATGCCACTTCTTTGTATTTTCTTGTTTATGAATAGATGTTTAATTCCACATTAATAAACTAGATAGCTTGTTAAATAACTGAATCAGCGATGGAGCATGTAAGCTGGGAAAAACTGCCAGTTTTTTTTAGCTATCCCCTATATTGAACCCTCTATTCATGATGAAGCTTTTGAAACTCTAAATGTTAAATTGGATTAACTGTAATACACATGGAAAACTTCATGAGCATTCCCTCAACTGTTTTGCAGTAATGCCTGGCTTTTGTGCTGCTGGCCCTCACACTCAATAAACTTCTTGAAACTAACATGAAGTCTCTATTTTAATTTGCATTAAGAATAATGTAAATACAAAATTTTATGAAAGAAGGCATATCCATTTTTAAGTGATTCACAATCTTTGTGTTGTTCTCTGATCATACCCCTCCGCTGTTGTTTCCATGGAATCAATGAAGTGGTCTGTAGCCTTCACTATAGCGGGTAGGGCCAAGTCTAAACAATATGTCAAATTCCTCACCACTGGGTGAGGTGTTTTGATGTGCCACCATCATTTTTGGGTCTGTCACCAGCCCCAGCCTTACAACTCCATTTTTTGTGGAACTTTTGAAAGGCCTTAAAATATGCCTTTTAAGCAGTAATATGCATGCACAATTTCATGATCTTCGAACCATTTTGGAGTGATGAATAGCTTTTCAATATTTAAAATATGCAAGTAACTTAAACATTTAATCACAATGGCAGAGTGTTATGTCTTGTATTTTGCACTTTTGACTTCAAAACAGAACTTTCATTTTAAAGGATGGATCAGCTAAATGAGTGCTGAAGAAAATATAATATTCACTTATGCATTGTAATATATTATATATTTTACTTTGTGAAAATATCATAAATCGGTTTCAGAACTTTCATTTAACAGACACCAGCAGCAACAACTGGACTTTTTCAGCAAGAAAATACTGCATGTAATGCATCAAGACAAGAAATATTTTAGATTGCTTCCAAGAACATTTATTTCTATAGCACATTTTCATACAAATGAAATGCCTTACAAGAAGGCAAAAAAGTATTTACATGTAAATAAAAACAAATTAAAATTAGAAATGAATAAAAACACATAAATAGTATACACAAATAAATAATGCGTACTTACATAATCTTCTTATATAATACAGTACAGTGGCTGTCCATTTGTCTGTCCAGGATTTAAATCACTTGTAACTTACAGACTCTTTGACCTATTGCTGAAATTTGGTACACATATACTACGTGACCTCTACTGTCTGCTTTCGGGGTGATGATTGACTGCCAAGGTCAAAGGTCAACCTAGGAAGGTCAAGGTCAAAAATCAAATAACTTGTAGCCTGAAATTTGGTACACATATGCTACACTAAAACTCTGCAATACAGCTTTATATTAAAACCGAAGAGTTTTAGA
Organism: Polypterus bichir lapradei; assembly: GCA_026402145.1. NCBI lineage: Eukaryota > Metazoa > Chordata > Cladistia > Polypteriformes > Polypteridae > Polypterus > Polypterus bichir. The sequence continues at coordinate 95,358,826 of JANRMT010062814.1, forward strand.
ATTATTACTTTTTATTTTTATTTTATTTTATTGTAGAATCAACTCTTGGTAGCAGGCAGAGGCAGAGCAAAACACTATCCAGCGATGACAAAGAGGTGCTGGTCGCGTGAGAATAGCTACAACGCTCTCAGTCAAGTGTATTCACTGCACATCATCATGCAGTGCACAGTTACTGGTAGTTATATAATTAACGGAAAAATAGAGTCTTTAAATATAGAATTGTTTTTTTAAGTCTCTAAATGACAGTCCAATGATGAGGTCAATTGGCCAGGGTGGACAGAAGAAAAAAAAAAACTCCAGTTAAGCTGGAGAAACAAACAAACTCTGTAGGGCGTCCAGGTCAGCCAAAAGGTATTCTGTCTAAGATAACGTTCTTAAGTAATTCTTTATGTTCTTCATCTTAGAGGATTCAACACAGTGGGTCTCATGGAAGGTTGGAGTATACGCTGTCATCCAATGTCACAGGTGGATGCACAATACTTTGATCAGGTGGTGATAGCGCAGAACGCCACCACAGAACACCCAGAACAGAAAACAAAGAAAAGTAAACATTAATATTGATTGCAGATTCATTGAAGAGTATGATAATTCTATGCATATCTTATTTATTAAGAGTAGAATTAAAATGTAACTATGAAAATGCCAAATTGAAAAAGGCATTTTTTGGAGTTTTTCTTTTTTTTTTAAATGATCTACAGTGTTACACTGGAGTATCTCTAGTGGTGAAGTATTCCAGATTTTTGGTGCATATGGTGCATAATAGCTAAAAGCTGTCTCACCACTTCTTTTAAATTTGTCTCTTGAAATAATCAGCAGACTGCTACTAGAAGATCTACGGTTATGACCTGGAATGCAGAACAATGGGCACTTCAAAATACACAAAGGAGCCAGAATATTTAAAGTCAATTCTAAAGGACATAGGTGACCAAATTAGTGGATAGGACTGGCGAGCTGTGTTGGGCTGAATGGCTTCTTCTCGTCTAGATTGTCCTAATGTTAAATGTAACAACACTAAAACTGCTGAGATATGCTTGAATATTGAAAGCTTTCTATACCTTTAATGGTATTTTAAAATTGATTCTAAAGAAGATAGGTGACCAATGTAACAACACTAAAACTGCTGAGATATTCTCAAATTTTCTTTTTCTGACTAAAATTCTTGCTGCTACTTCTTAGGTAAACCAGTGACACGTCCATTACATTAATCTAGTCAACTAATCCAGTTGTAACTCTTCTACACTGCCAACCCACAAATATCAAAAAAGAGACCAGAGATATTATAATATTATTTGTTTGAGAGAGGCAGAGTTTATATTTAACGTTCAGCAGTATTTCTACAAAGCAACAAAATGCATCTCTGCAGAGAACATAACCCTGACAAATAAATAAATAAACAAGCATATTAATTAATTAATAGGTTGGAGTTTTCACAGCTTGCCAAGGAGAAAGACCAACAGAAATCGGTTTTTCACCTTGACATGCCACCTGCTTCAAGATTGGCATGTCAAATGGGAGCTTCTCACAGCAGCATGACCATCTTATAAAGAATGCCATTTCCTGACATCCTGCGTCACAATTGCTTGTTTATGTGTTGTTTTTAATCTAATATGACAGACTTCCTTTTAGCATAATATCAGTTAGGATGTTATGCAAATGAAAAAAAATGTCATCTATATTAATTCAGAGTTCTGCTTAATTAGGCCAGCATATTAACTGTGTCATTCACAGTTTCAAATTAATCCTTTAGCAAGAACGACTTGGAAATTAAAATACAATAGCCATAGGATAGTTAAATTGATTCATTTTAGTAGCCTTGCAGATTCAATTGAATTATTCTTTCCATAGGATTTCACTCAAATCTTTGGTTGTTGTTTTCTGGTGCTCAGTTACTTTATAGAAGCAAAATTTCCACCACAGGAATAAAAAAAATGTATGGGAGATAGTGCCTATGAAATTATACGTAGACTGCTGCATTGTGAAATCAGTCTTTTGTCTTTTAGTACTCCCCAAGCAAACAATAAACAATTTTCTTACTACCTGGCCGACTTATCAACTATTTCTAAGAATCTCTCTTGCATGTTAAGAAGTCTTAAAAAGAGATATTAAAAATGCAAGACCCAAATAAAAGAACTAAAATAAATTGGATTCTTACTAAATTTGGGCTAATTGTGCTGTTATTTTTAAACAAGTTCATATGTAATACTAGAGTCACTTTTCTTAGCCAAGTTAAAGTTTAAATATAATAAAGATATCCAAAAGTGGCGGCACGATGGTGCAGTGGGTAGCGCTGCTGCTTCGCAGTTAGGAGCCCCGGGTTTGCTTCCTGGGTCCTCCCTGCGTGGAGTTTGCATGTTCTCCCCGTGTCTCCTCCAGGTACTCTGGTTTCCTCCCACAGTCCAAAGACATGCAGGTTAGGTGCATTGGCGATCCTAGTGTGTGCTTGGTGTGTGTGTGTGTGTGTGTGCCATGCGGTGGGCTGGCGCCCTGCCTGGGGTTTGTTTCCTGCCTTGCGTCCTTGTTGGCTGGGATTGGCTCCAGCAGACCCCCGTGATCCTGTAGTTAGGATATAGCGGGTTGGATGATGGATGGATATCCAAAAGTTAAAGTAAGGCTAATAATGAGCACATAGTCCTTTTTTTTAACAAACTTTTGTTTTAACTTTATAATCTTACACTTTGTACTGTTTCTTAATAAACTGTTGAAATGCAACGTAATCCATAGAGCTTAACATTTAGTATGTGATGTTTGGTCACCACTTCCTGTACAGCATTTCCTGTTAATTAAAGTGTTTTATTTTTCTATTTAGCAGTTGAAGAGCGAAGAATCTTTTTTTTTTTGAAGAAAATGAAAATAAATGATCAAATATACATCATTTATTAATACTTTCACAAATGAGCTGCTGTATTTCTCAGTGCAGCTTCCGAAGCATATTGCAATTCATTGTTATACTTAGATTTTAAAATGACACAAATCAGCTTTTGTGATTTCTTATACATCTCAGAATAAAGAAAAAAAACTGAAAACTGATCCCATGTAAAACTTAATTTCCCATTTACCAGTCCTTTAACAACAATCTTTACCAGCATCTCCTTCATATAGGTAACAGTTTTCTTCCTTTGCCAAAATTTTTTTTTAACAATATTGAAAGCTACAGAGTACTCATAATAAGGATGACATAATGACATTTTTCATTTTGACTATTTTTGGCAGTACGCTTTCGAAACCTGAAGGTGGTTGTAGTGAATATGCATTATCCTATTTTCTTGTAATAAATCAAATACGTTTGGTCTGACTTTCTTAACAGGAGATGAATCTGGTAAAAAAAAATATTAACCTGAGTTTTAGAAAATTGCTGTTTTATCTTGGTAGAGTTATATATATTACTCTACTTTCCCCTATTGTATTATTAATATGTAGTTATAGAATGCCTAATCTCACAGACTTACCACTGTACATAACTTATCCCCACCTTCCCTTCTATATCTATAACCTCAGGCAATTAAGTGTAGTAAAAAGACAAACAGGAGTTAAGTTACACATAAAATAATGTATTACTGATAATATTCATAAATAATAACAAAATGCAAAGTACATTTGAATATTGGCAACCATACAACCTGATAAAATGGTGATGTGTAACTCAGGTGGCACACAGACTTGTAGTTACTTAAAATGTCTCTAGTTAAGGCATCATTGGTGCTCAGCTTTCAGCCACATGTCTGTTCAATATGTCTGCTGAGCTGTGCTCTTCATTGTGTTGTCTTCATCAGTTCATGGTGTGATGGTCTTCATCAGTTGTTAACAAGAGAAGATCCAGACAGCCATATCTCAGACCAATGGGGGAAATAGTACATCTTAACACCTGCAACCCCCGAAGCCATATGTTAAACATCCTGGCTTCCTTGCGGGGGGGGTTGAAAGACTTTAGCAGAGAAATACTCATCAAACTGGTTTAAGACACATCCCCCAAAATCCTGTCGTAAAATTAGTCGTAAACGGGGGTTGGTCAAACACAACTACCTCTCACCAAAGTAACACTAAATTACATTGCTTCGCCTAAACTACAAATAAAGACATACAAAACATTTAGCAAGTTATATGCAAAATCTTACATCACAACAATTGCTTTCTTAAAACTGTTTAAATTTAAAGGGACACAGGGAGCCAGTTCCGATTCCAGGAAAATCAAGTACAAGGCAGAAACCAGCTGTCATGGAATCAACAGAAGATCAGCGGATTATGTCTTACTCTGTTTATTAATCACAAGTGCAGAGCACAAGTCACCAGCAGGCAGAATGTATGCTCTAACAAGCATTAACTAATAATTGCAAAGATGGAGGCAAGGCTGAATACATGATAAGACGTCTACTCTAACTTACAATGCAAGCTTGCAGACAATAGTGGGAACAGTTAAAAATTTTGGTTTTACTCTTGACATAACTGTCATCAGTTACATGCAATAACATCTAAGCTTATGCTATATAACATACATAGAAGAGTACAATATTTCACATAACCCTGGATGGGGTACCAGGCTATTACAGGGACTACTGGCACACATACCCATATTGAGCCAATTTTAAATGGGCAGTTAATCTAATATACATATCTTTGGTATATGAGAGGAAAACCAAAGTACTCAGAGGAATTCCCATAAATACATAAGCAGAACACACACAGGGTTTGAAGCCAGAATGCTGGATCCATGAAGCAGTACAGGTAACCGCTTCCTTGCTGCTCATTTCCAGAGGATTTTATTAGCTGAATTACTACCTATGGTGTATCAACATCCAATGGGTTTTGATAGAATACTGAAACTTGACTTTTTAACTAAGTGAAATTAAATAAATGTACAGCCTCACTCTCTACATAAATTTAGTTGATGATGGAATTTAGGTGCCCATGTTTTATCTGACAGATACCCATATTCTTTTCAGTGTATGGAGTTTTAATTTCAGGTGGTATTAAGTTTGTTGAGTCTTTGTTGCATATTCAACCCGGTAGTTGGTGTTATTTAAATTGACACTCCAATTTTGAAGTAGCGGATTTAGATTAGTTAATGCCCATATTTCTCTGCTTCTGTAGAAGTAAATGTAATGTACAATGGAACCTCGGTTTGTGAGTAACTTGGTTTATGAGTGTTTTGCAAGACGAGCTAAAATTTTTAATAAATTTTGACTTGATAAACGAGCGAGGTCTTGCAATACAAGTAGTATGGATACGCTTTGTCTGCTGAGCATCATGTGATCACAACTGAGCTGATGGTTCGTGTGTGTGTGTGTCTCTCTCTCTCTCTCGCGCGCGTGTGTGTCTCTCTCTCTCTTGTGGGCAATCGTCTCTTATTCTCCGTCTGAGTCGGCGTGCCTCACTCATATAGTCAACCTCTGTACGAGCTTATACTGTTTACTACAGCATTGTGACTGTGTGTGTGTGTGTGTGCATGTGTGCATGTGCGTGTGTGCTGTGACATGCGAGTCCCCATCTTGCGCCCAAAAACATGAAGCTGAGTCTCAGTACTTTAACAACACCAGTTTTATTCAGCTTGAAACAGCAACAGTGCGGTTATTTATTGTAGCAGGATCTGCCATTCTCCTATACACAGACACAGCAGTCAGGCAGGGTCGTGGCCAAGCAGTACTGTGCCCTGTGCATTTATAATGTTCCTTGTTCCTTGTATCACCCATCGACGGTAGGCGCTTATAGCATGTCAGCGATCTTTTCGGATTCACTTTTACGGCGAGCTACTACAGCGCTGGGCGACTGCAATTGCTTTGGGACGCTTTTCCGCGTGTCGTCCTGTTGGGTGGAATCCCACAAGAGTTTAGAAACTCACTCACACCAGGCATGATTCTTTTCAAAGGTAAAGTGCAGGTTAATTTGTTTTATGTATTTTTACTTGATATTTTGCATTAATCATTTTTATATGAATAGTTTTGGGTTGTGGAATGAATCATCTGAGTTTCCATTATTTCTTATGGGGAAATTCATTTTGATATACGAGTGCTTTGGACCTCGAGCACGTTTCCGGAACGAATTATGCTCGCAAACCAAGGTTCCACTGTATTTAAGTTATACAAATGTATTCTTACAGAGTATTGATTGTAGTATTAAATAGTTTACAAAGTTGTAGTAAAGTCTGCTTTTAGACATTTTTACCACAGTGCGAATGTTGCACAGTGTGCCGTTTATTCTAAAAAACAGCTACTTAACATGGGGAAAATAGATGAAGAGCTTGATTTCAGTGATAGAGAAGTGTGACACTGATCACCAATTATCTGTTTTACTGGAAGCTCCTCACGTTTTTTCCCAGCATACATAAATAATCATCTCATCATTTATCAATATACTTAATCCAATGCATGGCCACTTGGAGTGCTACAGCATAGCATTCAATGCAGGAATAATCTTGGATAATCTTCCTGGCAAAATCTTTGACACTGCTGATCTGAAATTGAAAAGTCCTACTGTAAGTTAGTGCACTTGAACTGTTACAAGAATTAGTTCAAAACTGATTTTCAGTAAAACATTCTCTAATGATGACACATGCTATTAACCCATGTAATTCTGGCTGCTTTTAGCATTAGGTAGGCTTAGCATTTTTTTTGTACCGCAGATATCGACAATTGCACATTGTCTTTAGGCAGTGAACAAATAATTTACTCATCATTTTCCCTATCTGTATACAATAAAGTTTATAACAATATAATGGCACTATTTTTGACACTTCAAAGAACCAAAGTCATTGATAACAAACCATTATGGCTTTGAATAAAATGAAGAATGAATGAGGTCAGAAAAGAGGATCTAAAATACAGGTGCATATCAATTAAAATGTCCTTATCCTTGGCAAATATAACTCGGTCAACCTTATTCTAAAAATATTTAAATTTGCTCTGCAATCCACATACCACACCTGACAAACTTAAGAAAAATCTATTTCCTGTTGTTTTTTTTTTTTAAGTATATTAATCATACATACTTCCACTGGAAGGAAAGGTAACGATTTTTGGTGTTTAGGACTTGAAAGGTGGCTCCAGTCTTTGAAAAATGATAACCAATTTGTGGTCTAAATCAGATCTTTAGGAGAGATATCATAGTTTAAAATTTTCCCTTATTTTCTGCTGTGATATTCTGTCTCTGGCAGTTCTATACCCATATATTTTTCTGAACCTGGCTTGATCCACTGATTTGCATCTTGATGTTTTTTCTTTGCTAATATACAGTCATAAAGCTGCAGTTTATGCAGTCGGTAATAACATATATTCATCACACAATGACATAAAACCAATACATAAGTAAGCAGCTTTCAGAGAACCACATGGCAGACTTGCTCTGAGGCTGAGCGCTGGTGGGGATTGATTTATTTTTGCAAAACAGGAAAAAAAGCATTTCTAATGTTTGCATTAAATTCGGTACTTTTTTTCAAGCAGCATTGGTAATCATTCATTTTCATTAACTGTTATCAACATCAAATGGCATTCTGCAATGAGCCTGCTCTTATTTTAGTGCTCCCATTGGGCCTATCCCATTCTTGTTTAATTGAGGTCACTGGCAAATGTGAAGGAGATGTGATGCTTTCATCCAACCTGGGTTCTGATCTCAAGTAGTGCCAACAGCAAAAAACAGAAGAAGACAATACTTCTGAAGGATAGTTGGCTATAATCCATCTAGAATGTGCTTTATGAAAAAATAAGAAGAGACACTAAAAGTTTCAAAGGGTAACAACTAATTTTTTTACCCAAAGCACTAAATTGTTTGTCGCTTATCAGAACTTGGGTGGACTAATCCCAGTTCTCAGTAGGCACATTGATCTGGTTTCAGTTTAGATTTTTATTAAAGACAATAAAAAGCTGTGCTCAGGAATTGCAGCATTTTACACAAAGCTTAATACAGATAAAACATTTTGATACACCTGCTATGCCAATGGGCAACACGTAATGGCATTTTGTCACATTTGTACGTTCACCATCAGTCTTGTGCACTTTAATAGGTTATGACCCTTCTTGTTCATTATTGATTGTGCTAATAGCCGACACCTATGCTAATCCTCCAGCCAGTCTTTGGCCTCAGCTTTTGGGGTGTCATTTTACCTTGGTGAAGTAGTTACATGTAAGTCTCAGTGCATATCAGAGCTTTCCAGTGTTTTAACTATCTAAAGCTCAGTACTTAACAGTGCTTAATCCATATTGGTGAGATTACAACATAATTTATAAATATTAATGTCTTAAGATACAGAATCACATTCTTGTAACAGTGCCACCATTTTGGACTTGTATATGATAGCTATTCACATTGCTACGCAAGACATCCAGAAGTCATGACCTGTGATGTCACTGTATATAGGGCATAAAGATTAGGGGTCATGCACTTCCTGATTATTTGAGATAGGATAAAAACTTTATGTTTGGTGTTTTTTGCTTTATGTTAAGCTTGAATTTCTAAGGCACAGAGTTCTTCATTTAGTTTTCTTGACTACACTTTTTGGTTTCTGATTGGGCTTTCGTAAAAGATAGGACTAATTTTTAATTATAAAGTTTCACGTGGTTTAATTGGTTTATAACATTTGTTTCATCCTCTAATCCCAATTAAAAATGCCTTTACTACTAAAGACATAACAGGCACAAAGAAACAAAAATGATTCTTTATGTATCTTTATAAATTGCTACATTTCATTAAAATGGAGAAAGCCCAGTCCACCCACTGTAACACAGTGGGAAGAATATGCTCTATTTAAAATTAGAAAAAACAAAATCAAATGTTCCATTCATAGAACTGGTTAAAGCCCCTTCAGAATTAGGTGAGAATATATTAATGTTGTTATTGAGTAAGCATACTGGGCCTTCATGAACCCTCTGGAGGCTTCAGTATCTTTGAGTGACAAGTACATAATAGGTTGTCCAATCTCATAGCTCTTCCTAGTGGATTGGAATTGTGTTAAAACTTAATTTGAATATATGAAACATTGTATGTCTTATAATATGCTCAATTGTTCTGTACTATATTTATTTTAATGTATTTTCATAAAACTAATAAAGGTTGAAAAAATGTAAAAAAGGATTCTAGAGACTTAGTTCAAGAATTCTGTACTGCCGATTGTCAGTTTGAGTGACATATTTGAACCTTTAAGAACAACAAAGCTTTTCACTAGTAACCAAGAAAATACCAAAGACGATACCACAGAACAACCATATATTTCGGTCGATTTTACAGACAGAAACATTACCCTGTAAAGACAATGTCAAAAATCACATACAAGTTGATCAATCAACAATGCAAAAACCTGCACACTCTCACTGCAACACTTGCAAACTCTGCTTCTTCTAAGCATGGCAGTAGTAGGAACCTTTAAATGTGTGGACCTATGTGAATGCATTTTCCACCATTTCACAGTTAATAGTCAAAATGTATTTAATGAGACTCTTATTAAAGAACATTTTGATAAACATAAATTCCCTAGGCTTTACATAATCTGTAAAAATGAAGTTATTGTTAAATTTAGAACACAAAACTTCAGAAAGGCCTGAATCTTGTGACTAGCCTTGGGCCTAACATTCAAAAAGGCATGAGGACTAAAGAATGTTCTGGTTTTCTAATCCTTTTTACAGGGAAGAATTTGAATCTCTTCATCTTTTCTCCTTTCAGATTGGCTTTCTATGTAACATTACTTAATCATAAGTAGACTGCTCTGAAGCTCTTAAAACTACTGGAGTAGGTGGTGTGCAAGGAGTCTGCCATTTTGCATGAGAGAAGATACTGCAAAAACAGCCTGTTTGAGTTCCTTTTGCTTGCCTTCCAATTAGGTTTTAGCAAACTCCATACAAAAAAGTAACTGGGTCAATACATCAGTAATATGGCATACTTGTGTTTGTAATATCAAATATAATATTATCAATGACTGGCAGAAAAAGCAGCTGAAAAGTTGAAACAGTTTCTGGTGCATGATACATTACCAGGTTTGTGGGCCCTGGAGTCATTTGTATCAAATTTTCTGTCGCCTCTTTACATGCTTGTTTATACAGTTTTGAGGACCAAATAACAACGCTGTTTGTGGACATAAATTACTCTCCCGCTACCTGATAGTCTTCCTCAGTAATGTGTTCACCATCATCAGAGATATCAGTTTTTCTCCCAAGTGTTTACCCCTGCTCTGCTATTTCTGCTTTCTCATTATCTTCTGGCTTTTGTTCTCATGTTCTTTGAAAACAAAAGTTTTAACATCTCTTTAGACACATTCTAACCCATCCTCACTTCTGGGAGTATATGTGTCTGTCATGTATGCACAGTTCCTCCTCATCTGGTTAGCTAGTGTGATTTTAATTCACATCTTGTTATTCTTTCAATTGAGAACAGTGCTTTAAGTCTTCCAGTTAACCTTGCATCATACCTGAATTTTAAGTAGCTGTTTATATTTATTTGAGAGATTTTTCTAATAATGAAGCAACCCAATTTTATTTTGTTCTAATACTAGTAGACATCAGCACAAAGAATATTGCGGAAGAACACTCCACCATATTATTTATGTCTTATTACAATAGTCTCATTTCCATGCTGTTTTGAGACCTGAGTGCTGCATTGCTGAAACCACAGTTTGCTGTGCATAATTGATTAACATACAACATGGCATAAATGCAAACATCCCACAAACATTTGGTTTGAGGAGCTTCTTTTTAAGACTGACTAAAAAACCTTCCCGAAAGTATCATGTTTTACATTTAAATCTCATCATTATTTAATCAGTGGTAGAAAAAATCTTTATGCCAAGTTATCAGTGTTAAAGTGCTTCCTACTGTTTTGCTCATGAAGACAGACAAAGAAAGCAGATTATTGTAGAAGGCAGCACCCCAGCTTATTCAAGACTTCTGTTCAAGTGCTTCATGTTGAGGAGGAAGATGAAAAGAAGATCTCTTATAAATGTCCTGTTGTTTGTTGATGTTGACTTGAAATGTGAACGAGTCCTGCCTTGTACCGTGAGAGGGACATGGATGGAAAACTAAGATTCCTCCACAGACACACACACACACAACTCTGCTTCAGGTTACAAAGAAGAATAACAAGGTTCTCCAATAAAACGTCCTAAATTCATTTTTAGAATCATATTTCCAGTAGCAGTACAATGAGAAAACAAATATGTGCAGTGGCACACAAATAATCATTCAGTATAATAACTTAATAGGCAGAATCATAATCATGTATAAAATACAATGTAGAGCCATAGCACACCAACTGCTGTACTATTTAAAGAATGAATTTTTTCTCAATTACAGTTTTACCAAAAGGAATATTCATATTGTATAAAGTCTTTGACACTCAAGACTGCTTTACTTTTTAAAGCTGACTAGAAGTATTTCGCATAGGGTGTTGTCCCTGGAATGCTACACATGCACCATTTAATTAAGGTAATAGTATAGTTAGTAGTGATGGTCGAGAAAAATCTTTAATTTCGTATTTTCATGCAGAATGGAGATAAAATATCTCTGACAGAATAAAAGATTATGGTGTCCAGTGTTGGACAACAGCAAACAATATCAAAATGTCCAGAAAAAAAATCTCATGTTACTCATGTCGCAAAATACACGCATCAAATCATCTAGTCGTTTACTCACAACGTTCGAAACATATTTTTACAAAAGTATCATTTAAATAAACCAGTTTCAGCAAAAGCTGTTGTGATTGAACATGGAATGTACTCAGTTACAATAATCACGTCAGCAGAAAAGGTAAATGAATAATTTAGGGTGGTGGTCAGATAAGCCATTGAAGGCTTGCCAGTACTGACCTGAAGAAGCTTAAAAATTGAGTTGAGTGGCAGCAGTGGGATGTGTGACATTGAGCTACCATCTCTTTCATGAGTCTGTCACATATCTGGTACCATGTCAACACACTAAAGTATTTTATGGCAGTGTGGAATGTCACCTTCTTTTCATTTTAATCTGATTGGGTCAATACAAAAAGCCTGTTCCCATTCCAAGTACAGTAGCTGCAGTGCACTGTGCTGTCCAGATAAACACATGCTGATAGTGGGAATACATTTTACTGACTGATGTAACCATAATGTAGATAAAGTATGTATGCATGGTTACAACCTATATATGAAATGCATGTTGGGGGGGGGGTTAGGTTATATAGAATATAATGAAAATTGTGTGAGTTTATTGAATAGATTTGCTAATGGTGACAGCGCAGAGACACATGGTATGTTTTCATTCCATGCACTGGTTTGAATGCTAAAGACTAATGCTTACATTTTTGTCAGTTAAATCTCTCACATCATGGCAGCAGTGCACTTGTTTCTGAGTGGATTTTTTCAGCAGTAAAATATGTAATGCATCAATGCCTTTTTTTTTCATACAAATGATGTAGCTTAAAACATTGCTACATGCAAAGGAAAACATGTAAAAATTAGATACGAATAATAAATGCATAAATAGTATACAAAAATAAATAATGCACACTTACTTAAGAAAAAATAGAATCTTTAAATATAGAATTTTTTTTTAAGTCTCTAAATAACAGTCCAGTGAAAACGTCAGTTAGCCAGGGTGGACAGAAAAAAATTAACAGAAGAAAAAAAAAAAAATTGACAATTAAGCTGGAGAAAAAAATATCTGTAGGGGTTCCAGACTAAAAGACAGCCCAGCCCAACCCTGGGTATTCTGCCTAACATAAATGTTCTTAAGTAATTCTTTTTTTTTAAGACTTCATCTAAAAGGATACAATCAGTTGGTCTCTTGGCAGGTTGGAGTATCTCTTTTCATCAGACATTCAAACATCATAGGTAGCTTTGATCAGGTGGTGGTGGTGCAGAATGCCACCACAGACAAACTGTAAATGAAACAGAGGAAAATAAAGATTAATAAAGATTGCAGGTTCATCAAAGACTATGATAAGTCTATTCAAGTGTTTTTTAGTTGTGTTTTAAAATGACCTACAGTGTTAGCCTGACATACAGTATCTCTATTGGTAACGTGTTCCATATGTTTGATGCATAACAGCCAAAGGTTGTCTCACAACTTCTTTTATGCTTAGCTTTTGGAATAATAAGCAGACAATTATTAAAAGATCAAAGGTTACAAGTTGGAATGTGGGAGGACAGGCACTCCAAAATATAGGAAGGAGTAAGATTATTTAAACATTTACATACCATTAGCAGTATTTTAAAGTCCGTTCTAAAAGATGTGGGTAATCAATGTAACAATGCTAAAACTGGTGAGATGTGCTCAGATTTTCATTTCCTATTTAAGATTCTCGCTGCTGCATTCTGGACTAACTGTAATCGATTGATGTGTTTCTTAGGTAGAGTTAGAAGTGCAGTACAGTAATCTAGCCAGCTAAAAACAAAAGTGTGAATTAATTTCTCAGCATCATGAAACTTTATAAGAGGTTTAACCTTTGCAGTGTTCCTTGAATGGAAAAATGCAGACTTAGTAATATGGTGAATTTGTGATTTAAACTTTAGGTTCAGAGACTTTTAATGCTAAGGGATGAAGTTTATTTCTAATACTCTCATTATTTCCATTTTACTAATGACTAAAATTACAGTTTTTTACTTACTTAGCTTCAAAAAATGTCTAATCATCCATTAAGAAATACAAGACAAACGTTGGGTCACAGAGGTTGGACCATTAGGGTCATCAGGTGCTATAGATAGGTAAAGCTGCATGTCCTCTGCATTGTTGTGTTAGTTCACTTTGTGTTTTGAGTAGGGCTGGGCAAGTTAACGTGTTATTATCGCTTTAACGCATTAATTAACGTCGACAATTACTTTATTGCTCATTAATGCAGCATTTCTTATTAATATTATTATTTTGAAAGCCTCACTCTCTCTAGTAATCGAAAGAGATCAGTGATCTTCTTGTTACAGCACTGTTCAATACTCTTTTGCTAGACCGAAAGTTAGCTTTGTTAATTTGACCTTGATTCCCTGTGCATGCATGAGTAGCGAAGAGCAAACATCTTCTAAAATGGCATGTGGAGAGATACCAAAATGAATGCTCAAAGCAAAATAATCCGTGGATGATTTTTTTTCGTATTATCGCTGAATCGGACTCTGATTTGTTGGACTCCAATTTTGATGCAAGTGATCTGGAGATATAGATAGAAAATGAAAGTGAGATACTGGCATCAGCTGATCGGTCCCCAGCTGATCGTTTTGCTGAGCACATTCGTGTAGCTGATGCACCTATGGCAACATTCGCCTGGGAGGATAGACACTTATGATGACAGGAGGTACAAACCATATTGCATCTCACTGCAACTGGCACCCCCTCGCATCTGTTTCACAAAGACAGTCAGACAGCCAGCCCACCATGCATTCCTGCTGGCTGTTGAGCTGCCCTCTGCTTAGCCGCTTCTGCCAGAAACTGCAAACAGAGCGCCGAAAGCAGGGACAACAGGCAGCAACAGACTTTTTATGTTGATTTATGTGTGAAACCATTGCTTTGTGCGCTTTTCAGAAAACTGAGTTTTTTGGAAAAAATATTAATCCTCAAAGAGTTGCTACTGAACATAGACTGTTTATGCTGCACCCTGATAAAAGAAACTGTTTCTTCTGGTATCTGTTCAGATAAAAAAGAAAACAGAATTAGAAATGTTAACCTGCTTTTGCTTGGAAGGTGCCTGTTATAATGTTGTGATTGTGCCTCTGGAGTCTGAGCGTAACTTGTTTTTCTGTAACAAAGTAAACAAAATGTTAATGCCCTGGCAGTGGCAAATAGCTTTGGTTTTATATTTGATTTGATACCACAACTTTGATACCCAGTATGTAAAGGGAATACTGCTGTTAAAAAGCACCTTATTTGTTTAAAGTGTTTGCAAACCAAATACACACAATACACTACTTTTGAGTTCATTATTGAACTTTGGACATAATGTGATTGTTGCGATTGTCTGCAATTAAGCACGATTATCATGTGATTAATCGCGATTAAAAATTTTAATCACTGCCCAGCACTAGTTTTGAGATAATCTGGACTAATGGGAGTATACAGATTGAAAATATCAGTGAGCCCAGAAAAGATCCTTGTTGTGTGCCATATACAATAGAATGGATATCTGAACTACAATCACAACTAATAAAGATTTTTCTACTTATTAAATTAGACTGAAACCAATTTAGGACACTGCAAGAGAGGTCTACCTATTGACTAAGGTGATTTCTTAGAATACTACAACAAGACAATTAGTTCAACGCAATGTAGCAGCCTACTCAATCAGAGCCCCATTGTTCAGAAGTAATCTGATTGGATTTCGGCTATCAAACTGGATCAAATCTTGAAAATCGGTTGTTAAAAAAAAAGGATTCAGAAATCGGATTAGATCACGTTACCCAGTCTTTTTGTTTTAATCTGGATCAAACTTTCAGTATGTGTTTTTCAAAACTTTTTGGAAGGATTGGCATGCCTTTTCAGGCAAGATTTCTGGAAAAAAATGTAATAAAACATTAAACCTGATTAAATAATACAATATTTTTATCATATAGTATACTGGTATTTACATTTAGTTATATTTTGCACTTAAATGGTTTAACCATCACTGTGATAAAAGTAGATAAAAGTACACATTAGGCTACCTATTAAGCCTGCTTCAATTCAATTTAATTCAATTCTTTATTGTCATGTGTACAAGTACAAGTACCATGTGCAATGAAATGCTTGCTTGCATGTGCCCCCGCAGACAGTGAACATAGACAAAAACACACAATAAATAAATGATAAGTAAATAAATAAAACCAGAATCCTAGGAATAAGACAGTGGCAGAAGTATATGTGCAGGTAGCAGGTACCGATTGTTCATGAGTCTGATTGCAGTTGGGTGGAAACTTCTTCCTGAACCTGGAGGTATGTGTGCAAACGGACTTTAGTCGCTTCCCAGATGGGAGGAGGGTGAAATGTGACAGTGCAGGGTGGCTGGGATCCCACCTGATACGGTTCACTTTCCTGAGACAGTGTGTAGTGTGGATGTCATAGAGCTGTGTGCTCGTGATCTGCTGTGCTGTATTCACCACATGCTGCTGAGCTCTGTAGCCCTGAACTGAGCAGTTGCTGTATCAGGTTGTGATGCATCCTGTCAGGATCGATTCCACAGTACACCTGTATAATTTGCACAGGGTTGTGTGGAGCATCCAGGCCTTACTCAGTGTCCTGAGGAAGTAGAGGTGTTGTTGGGATTTGTTGACTACTGCCGCAGTGTGATTTACTCATTTAAGGTCATCAGTGAGGGTGACTCTGAGGAACCTAAAGCTACTCACCTGCTCCACAGCATCACCTCTGATGTAGATGGGGCTGTGCTCTGTTGCCTGTTTGCGGAAATCCACAATCATCTCCTTAGTTTTGTTAACGATGAGGGTGAGGTTGTTGTCCTGACACCATTCTACCAGGAGTCTGACCTCCTCCCTGTAGGTCGTCTCATCCTCCTTACTGATCAGACCTATTACAGTGGTATCGTCAGCAAACTTGAGGATGGTTTTAGAGCTGTACTTAGCTACGTGGTCATTGGTGTAGAGAGAATAAAGCAGGGGGCTCAGCATGCTGCCCTGTGGGGTGCCAGTGTTGATGGTGATGATGGAAGACGTTTTTCCACCAATATGCACTTGCTGGGGTCTGCTGGTGAGAATATCCAGTACCCAGTTGCACAGTGAAATGCTAAGCCCCAGATCCAGGAGTTTAGCGATGAGCTGGGTTGGAATGACAGTGTTAAATGCAGAGCTGTAGTCCACAAACAGCAGCCTGGCATAACAGTTCTTATTCTCCAGATGAGACAGGGTGGTGTGAAGTGATATGGAGATGGCATCCTCAGTGGACCTGTTGCAACAGTAGGCAAACTGGAGGGGTTCCAGACAGTCAGGGATAATGTCCTTAATGTGTTCTAGCACTAGCCTCTCAAAGCACTTCATGGCTATGGAAGTAAGTGCTACTGGGCAGTAATCATTAGGGCAGTCTACTTTATTTTTCTTTGGGACAGGGATGATGGCTGTGTGCTTGAAGCAGGTGGGGACAGATGAAACCCTCAGAGATGTGTTAAAAATATCCGTAAAGACAGCAGCTAGCTGGTTGCAACATGTTTTTAAAACACAACCTGAGACTCCGTCTGTGAAAACAATTAAGACTTAAAATGCAATTAAAATGCAGTTTCTTCCTCAGTTAAATAATCATTTATTTTAATTTTCAATTACTTTCAGAGTATAAACTTTATGTTTAATCCCCTTGTCACACACGTACACATGGGAGGCAGCTAAAAGGCTTGAGTAAGGGCAATTCCGGGTCAGACCAGGGTGTGACAAAGTACACTGACTCTTTTTCTCCCTTTCTGGCAGACCATTCACGGGAGATTCCACCTGGTCCTCTTAACGTCACTTCTGGGTCCGAGCCTATGGAAGAAGACCTTGCTGGCTCCGGCTCCCTATGAAGACAACTCATGAGCCGACCCCTTTGACTTCACTTCCTGTCTTCCCCTTCAAAAGCCTCCACCTTTTCCCTATTCCCTCAGTTCTGTTTTGGACTCGGTTTTGTGCAAATCAGTGCTGTATACATTTTTTGACTTTTCAGCCAGGATACCAATTATACGGGTGGCTGCTCCAAACCATGCTATGGCTCTGTGTGGAGTTTGTGACACCCTTTATAAGAAATGTTTCTTAAGTCCTCCAAAGCACTCACATCAACATTAACTTCCCTAGATTAAACTGGATTCTGCTATAACTGAGATCAGCATTGTCAAAAACTAAAACAAGCTGTAAATTTGCACTTCACGTGTCTCAGTTTTAATTAGTTTTGGAATAGAGTTCATGCAATGCTGGATGTGCCAGGGTTGTTGTAAAGAACAAAAAATTTGAGTTAAACTCTTACGTACGTTTAATCCCCAGTTTATTTAATATGATTTGCATGTTCTGGTTATAAGTTTTTAATTTGAGAGTTTAAGTACTTAAAGTACAATTATAAGAACAGTTGGCTAAATATGAATTTTAAAATATCAAACACTTCTGTGCAGTGTAAACAGTTTTGTAAGCAAGAACACCCAAAACAAGCAACATACCTTAGTGAAAAGGGAGACTTGCAAAAGAAGCTCCCAATTTTTTACTGAAATGACTGAAAATCCTTCAAAAGAAGTCCTTCAGTATTATTCTGAATTACTCTTCTGTTAGTGTCTATTGGTAAAGTTATCGATACATGCACTTTCAATTTTATGAGTGTAGCGACTCCACTCTGATTTGTGGCTCATAGCAGCAGCCCTGTCTCTGCACACCCCATCATGTTTGGTTGCTCACTTGTGAATTTGTCAAGCCATATAGGTGGAAAATCAACTATCCCATCTAACTTCAGATATTTGCAAAACAATTCCTTTTCAATAATCTTTTGATTTTCACTAAGGTATAGATACTGGCGCCGCAGCAAGTGACAGCCATTCCAGCAGCTCCGTGTATGTCTTTATCTTTATACCTTTTTTTTTTCTATTTTTCTCTATTTCACTGATCACTCCTACCACTTTCTTTTATGTGGGATCGCTCCCTGGACACTTTTTATTATTTTTACTACTTGACATGGATTTTTACACTCCGAGACTCGCCTATTCAAGTAGTCAACTTAAAGCACTGAGAAGAAATGCCCATGCCGGGGTGGTTCCCTATTTACCTGATGAGGTAAGAAGACGATATTGGGGCAGCCGAGCCAGCGCAAAGATAAAAGATAAGATAAAAGCCAAGCAGCTTGCGAGAAAATGGCGTTATAAACCGTCAGTACCTTCTGTGATCCTTGGAAATGTGAACTCACTACCAATTAAGATCGACGAACTGGCTGTGCTGCTGAAAAATGTCAGAACCTACAGAGAATGCAGCTTGCTGTGTTTTAGTGAAACGTGACTAACAACTACCATCCCAGATGCTAAAGTGGAGCTACCCAGGTTCAGCACAGTTAGAGCGGACAGAGACGCAAATACCTGTGGGAAGCGAAAAAGGAGGAGGAATCGTTTTCTATGTGAATACAAGGTGGTGCAACTCTGGACAAATAAACGTTAAAATCTCCAATTGCTGCAGGGACATCGAACTGTTGGCCGTAAGTTTGCCTCCCTATTACTTGCCAAGACAGTTTGGACACGTGATTGTTGTCATTGTTTACATCCCCCTTGAGCGAACGTGGAGATAGCGAGTGACATCATCCATTCCGCAGTTGCTAAGTTACAAACGCAGCACCCTGAGACTCTTGTGCTAATCGCTGGAGACTTTAATCATGTGACGCTAGAAAAAACATAACCTGCCTTCTCCCAGTATGTGGATTGTAACACCCAGGGAAATAGGACTATCGACCTACTTTATGCAAACGTTAAAGGCGCATACAGCACCACCCCGCTGCCTGCGCTTGGGAAAGCAAATCATAACCTGTTTCTGCTTCAGCCTCACTACAAACCAGTAGTGAAGGCACTACCTACAACCACACGATCATTCAGGAAGTGGTCCCCTGAGGCAGAGCAGGCTCTGAGAGACTGCTTTGGAACTACAGACTGGGATACACTGCTGGGGTCACATTATGAGAACATTGAAGAGGCTGTTGACTGCACAACTGATTACATCAACTTCTGTATGGATATTGTAGTTCCAGTAAGAACAGTATGCTGCTATGCTAACAACAAGCCATGGATTACAAGTGACATCAAGGGCCTTTTGAACCAGAAGAAAAGGGCTTTTAAAGGCGGTGCTCAGCATGAGCTCAAGCGCGTGCAGAAGGAACTCCGAGTACAGCTCAGGGCGGCGAAGGAGCAGTACAGGAGAAGGCTGGAGCAGAAATTGCAGAGTAACAGCATGAAGGAAGTGTGGGATGGGATGAAGATCATCACTGGCTGCAGCTTGATGCGGGGTGCCACCATCGAGAGAGATGTGGAGAAAGCAAACCAAATGAACAACTTCTTTAACAGGTTTGACCACCTTAACCCACTCTCACCTCAGAGTACTTCATCCTCCAACCATCTTTCTGCTGATACCAGCATAGGTGAGACATCTCCACCCACAATTACAGCAGCACAGGTGAGCAGAGAGCTGAGGAGACTTCGTGCCAGCAAAGCAGCAGGTCCAGATGGTGTATCGCCACGACTGCTGAAGGCCTGTGCATTGGAACTGGGGAGTCCTCTACACCGCATCTTCAACCTGAGCCTGGAACAGGGGAGAGTCCCAAGGCTTTGGAAAACATCTTGTATCACCCCAGTCCCAAAGGTATCACGTCCTAGTGAGCTGACTGACATCCGGCCTGTTGCTCTGACGTCATATGTGATGAAGACCATGGAGCAGCTGCTGCTTCACCACCTGAGGCCACAGGTCCGCCACGCCCTCGACCCTCTGCAGTTTGCATACCAGGAGAAGGTGGGAGCGGAGGATGCCATCATCTATATGCTACACCGATCCCTCTCCCACTTGGACAGAGGCAGTGGTGCTGTAAGAATTATGTTTTTGGACTTCTCTAGCGCCTTCAACACCATCCAACCTCTGCACCTTAGGGACAAGCTGATAGAGATGGGAGTAGATTCATACCTGGTGGCATGGATCGTGGACTGTCTTACAGACAGACCTCAGTATGTGCGTCTTGGGAACTGCAGGTCTGACATTGTGGTCAGCAACACAGGAGCACCGCAGGGGACTGTACTTTCTCCGGTCCTGTTCAGCCTATATACATCAGACTTCCAATACAATTCGGAGTCCTGCCACGTGCAAAAGTTCGCTGATGACACTGCTATTGTGGGCTGCATCAGGAGTGGGCAGGAGGAGGAGTACAGGAAGCTAATCAAAGACTTTGTTAAATGGTGTGACTCAAACCACTTACACCTGAACACCAGCAAGACCAAGGAACTGGTGGTGGATTTTAGGAGGCCCAGGCCCCTCATGGACCCCGTGATCATCAGAGGAGACTGTGTGCAGAGGGTACAGACCTATAAATACCTGGGAGTGCAGCTGGATGAAAAATTGGACTGGACTGCCAATACTGATGCTCTGTGTAAAAAAGGTCAGAGCCAACTATACTTTCTTAGAAGGTTGGCATCCTTCAACATCTGCAATAAGATGCTGCAGATGTTCCACCAGACGGTTGTGGCGAGTGCCCTCTTCTACCCGGTGTTGTGCTGGGGAGGCAGCATAAAGAAGAAGGACGTCTCATGCCTGGACAAACTAGTTAAGAAGGCAGGCTCTATTGTAGGAATAAAGCTGGACAGTTTAACATCTGTAGAAGAGCGACGGGCACTAAGCAAACTCCTGTCAATCATGGAGAATCCACTGCATCCACTGAACAGTGTCATCTCCAGGCAGAGGAGTAGCTTCAGTGACAGACTTTTGTCACTGTCTTGCTCCACTGACAGATTGAGGAGATTGTTCCTCCCCCACACTATGTGACTCTTCAGTTCCACCTGGGGGAGTATATGCTAACGTTATTTAAAGTTATTGTCTGTTTTTACATGCATTTTTATTAATCTTTAAATTAATATTGTTTTTTGTATCAGTATACTGCTGCTGGATTATGTGAATTTCCCCTTGGGATTAATAAAGTATCTATCTATCTATCTATCTATCTATCTATATATCTATCTATCTATCTATCTATCTATCTATCTATCTATCTATCTATCTATCTATCTAATACATACATGTATTGTTTGTAAAGTTTGTAGTTTCTCTAAAACGTTTGTGACTAAATAAAAAAGATTCTAAAAGTACTAGGAACAATAACAAAATTATGTTGCATAACATCTTTAACAGCCGTGAAATAAAATATGCCTACTGCCATTTGACGATTATTACCATGTTGACAATTATTTATTTATTTATTTTAGATCACTACCTATTTTTATTTTCCTTGAAATAATTTATCAGAGAGGATAGTATCACATTTAATCTAGATCCAATATGTGCCCCACCCAAGAAAGTTCAAATATGTGTGAATATAACCTTTTATAAAATTATTACTTATGTCAAAATCAAGTAAATTTTTCATAAAATGTATATAGTGGGAAATAAACCTTTTATTACCATACATAAATTATGACTTACAGCTGTATAACACCATTTCATTCATTCATTTAATTTGCTAATTTTAAAATTGCTGTTTGAAAATAGAACTATTTAGCCTGCCTAGTTTCATCAGATACATTACAATTAATTAATATTAATGGCAGATCATTTACTTTTAATAGTATACCCTGAGTGTGTGTTGCTTTCATGATGTTTTAGGCATGAAAGAGGCTCAATATTGCATTGGAAATCTCTTGTCAGTTGCCATGGGAGACAAATACACCATGGCAGCTGTGTACCTCAAGATGGTTGTGACAAACCTAAAAGTCAGTCTCAACAACAGAAAAACTAAAATGTGAAAGGTTCCCAAACAAACAGATAACACTGCAAAAAAAAAAAAAATCAAAAAACAAAATGAAGGGTGTCCAGAATCTCACAGATGCCAAGTTAGTTTAGAGAATTCAATTAAAACCTTATAGTATAAACTGAACCTTTGCATCTATACTGTTCCAAAATTCTGCAGCTTCTGGAAAGGTTCAAGCATTAAATGTGATGCATGCACAAAACATTCTCCAGTCCAAGTATCTTTAAGTTTGACTGAAATTCAAAGCAAAAACAATTCACACAGAAATAAAGAAAAAAGCTGATAATATACAGTACACAAAAATACATTTCTTGCTTGTGGTGTTTCAGTTTCAGATTTACATATCATAGTTACATTTTGCTAAGTTACTGCATATGTTTTTATAGTGGCACCACATAAGTTACTATATATATATATATATATATATATATATATTTTTTTTTTTTTCATATATATTAGTAAATTATCTTTTCATTTCCAAAAACTCTATCTTTCTATCTCAGTTTAATCTACTGTTATATCAGTGTCAAGAATGTTCCACTAACATGTTAGTTTATGCGGCATAAAGTGGGACTCTGTGTAGCTTTGTAAAACTAACATTCTATGCTAGGTAAACAAATATTTATGTAATTTGACATTAATATTAACTTATCAGAATTGGCTGTTATATAAACTATTTAGTCATATTCACAGTCAAACGAGGCCTGGACACAACACACTAACCAGCACTTGACACCTCAGCTAGTCCGATCCCACAAGAGAGCTACTGTAGCACAAATTGGTAGAAAAACACAATGCTGTCCATGAGAGAAAGGTGTCAGAACACACAGTGCATTGTAGTTTGCTGCTTATGGGGCTATGTGGCCGCAGACCAGTCTGAGTGCCCATGCTTAACCATGTCTACCTCTGAAAGCACCTACAGTGAGCATATGAACATCAGAACTGGGCCATGGAACAGTGGAAGAAGGTGACCTGTTCTGATGAATCGTGTTTTCTTTTAAATCATGTGGATGGCCGGGTGCGTGTGAGTCGTTTACCTAAGGAAAAGATTTTAGCAGGATGCACTATGGTAGTATGATGCTCTGCTGGGAAATCTTGTGTAATGGCTTTCATGTGGATGTTACTTTGACACATACCATCTACCTAAAGATTGTTACAGACCACAAGTACTCCTTCATTGAAATGGTATTGTGGCCTCTTCAGGCAGAATACTGAACCCTGCCAAAAGGAATCTTTTGGGGAATATGACATGGCCATCAGATTTCCCAGATCTCAATCCAATCAAGCATCTCTGTGTGATGTGCTGAAAAACAAGTCTGAGCCATGGAGGACCCACCTTGCAACTTGCACTGCTTAAGGGACCTGCTGTTAATGTCTTTTCTTGGTGCCCGATACCACTGAACACCTTCAAAGGTCTTGTGGAATTCATACCTTGACAAGTCAGAGCTGTTTTGGTGGTACAACAGGGACCTATGCAATATTATGCAGGTGGTTTTAATGTTGTGTCTGATTGGTGTATATGCACTTACAGCATGAAATTGTGTTGTAAAGTTAAGCGTTTTCTATTAATTTTTTTAAAATGCAAAGGTAGTGCTAGCATTTTCTAATGTAACATATGGGACACCGGGAACCACCAGAAGGTAAATGCCTAAAACCTTATCAAATGCATCCTCTTTGAACAAACGTTTCCTTGTCTTTTGAGAGGAAACTACAACATTGGGGTGAAAGGCGTTTGAAGACGAAGATAAACACCGAAGTAGCATGCACAAATAGTCTTATTTTAAAATGGATGCATCTCATAATATTGTTCAAAAATGACATGTATATGTTACTTTTACAATGTGGGTGTAATCTCAAGATGTATATCAATGCATTCTTGTCTTGAAAAATTGACTTATCTGTAAATTCTTAGGCAAATGCATATATTATGTTTATGAAGAAACATAAAAAAGAAAATACCTAAAATGAAACTTTATTTCCATTTTCATTTCTTCAGTATATTGCAAGACCACACCATCAAAGTCTTCCATATTTCACTGGTTTTGGTACAGAGCATACTGGTGATTCAAATGACATCAACTTTGCTTCATCCGGTCATCTAAGTGCAAAACCTTCCAACTTCACCATCAAATTTCCAGAGGGGCTGTCATTGATCATTGATGTTGACTTACAAATCAGAATTTGAAATTGTTAGCCCAGATATTCACTCGCATTTTCTTCTGTTTTTGCTGACGGTAATTCCTTTGTGCCTATGGCCTCAAATGTTTTTGTGTATCATTTATTTTGTAAAATATGGTTATGTGCTGTCAAAATTGCCTCTAAGAAAAATCACAGAAAAGCTTAAAAAAACAGATCAACCCAGCCGATGAAAAAAGTATGCATGCATCATTTACAGTCTATAAATTGAGTTTATTTTTAAGTAAGTAATGAATGTTAGGTGGATACTGTGCAATGTTAACATCCTAACAAATGTTAAAAACTATTAGCTGGCACATTTTAAAGGAACATTTAAAGAAAGCATAAAAACATAATTCTTACAGCACCACTGCCTCTGTCCAGGTGGGAGAGGGATCGGTGTAGCATGTAGATGATGGCATCCTCCGCTCCCACCTTCTCCTGGTATGCGAACTGCAGAGGGTCGAGGGCGTGGCGGACCTGTGACCTCAGGTGGTGAAGCAGCAGCCGCTCCATGGTCTTCATCAGATGTGACGTCAGAGCAACAGGCCGGAAGTCATTCAGCTCACTAGGACGTGATACCTTTGGGACAGGGGTGATACCAGATGTTTTCCAAAGCCTTGGGACTCTCCCCTGTTCCAGGCTCAGGTTGAAGATGCGCTGTAGAGGACTCCCCAGTTCCAACGCACAGGCCTTCAGCAGTCGTGGGGATACACCATCTGGACCCGCTGCTTTGCTGGCACGAAGTCTTTTCAGCTCTCTGCTCACATGGGCTGCTGTAATTGTGGGTGGGGATGTCTCACCTATGCTGGTATCAGCAGAAGGATGGTTGGAGGATGCAGTACTCCGAGGTGAGAGTGGGTTAGGGTGATCAAACCTATTAAAGAAGTTGTTCATTTGGTTTGCTCTCTCCATGTCTGTCTCGATGGCGGCACACCACTTCGAGCTGCAGCCAGTGATAATCTTCATTTTGTAGACTTTCCAAATTTTCTTCACTTACCTCACTTACCTCCAGGTTGATGAGTTATACTTACCGGATTGCTTCCGTTGTCAGTAAATATATTTGCAACGGATTGCTTCCGTTGGGTACACTAAGGTTTGTCAGTTGGAATGTTCACGGAACTGGCTCTAGAGAGAAGAGATTAAAGATTTTTGATCAGCTTAAAAGAATGCAGGCAGATGTTGTCTTATTACAAGAGACTCATAGGTCTGCCACAGTTGTAGATGAACTTAAAACATCTGAGTTTCCCAGACTGTTCTCTGCCCCCTATAACTCTAGACAAAGAGGTGTAGCTATTTTAATACACAAAAATACCAATTTCACAGTATTGGACATAGTCTCAGATCCAGATGGTAGATTTATAATACTAAAACTATCTATACAAAATCAAAGCTTATGTATTGTTAGTATATACTGTCCAAACATAGATGACCCCGCATTCTTTCATAATTTTTTCTCTGTACTCTCTGAACACTTGGACTGTCCACTTATACTTGTGGGAGATTTTAATTTTTGGATGGATTATTCTTCAGACAGGCTCAGTACAGCTGGGACTCAGCGCAATTGGCATTCCACTAATATAGTCAAACAGTATATGAGTGATTATGGGCTTTGTGATGCATGGCGATCTTTTTATCCCAGCCGTAGAGAGTATACTTTTTTCTCACACGTTCATCACTCTCACTCACGTTTGGACTATTTTCTAGTCAGCAGCTCATTATTGGCTGACATTTCAGACACTGAGATACACCCTATAGTTGTCAGCGATCATGCTCCAATTTCTTTAACTCTGTTAAATAAGAAAACAATCCCATCAAGTAAAAACTGGAGGTTTAATACGTCACTGCTTAAAGACGAAGGTTTTGTGGAATATTATAAAAAAGAGTGGGCTTTATATTTAGAACATAATGACCTGCCTGGAACATCAGCATCTGTTCTCTGGGAGGCAGGGAAAGCAGTGATGAGAGGTAAAATAATCTCCTTCTCATCACATAAGAAAAAAATAGAAAACAAACGTATTCAGGAATTAGAAGAAATCATTAAGTCTTTAGAGGCATCCACAGAAGAAGAATTACAAAACAAATTGCGTAAAAGTAAACTAGAACTTAAAGGAATTATTGACAAAAAAATACAATTTTTAGCACAAAGACTACGAATAGAAAACTTTGAACACGGTAATAAATCAGGCAAGTTTTTAGCCAACCAGTTAAAAATAAACAAAGAGAAAACTGCCATATCTGCTGTAAAAGACTCAACTGGGAATATAGTATATGATCCTGAAAGAATAAACAACACTTTCAGAGATTTTTACAAAACCTTGTACTCACCACAGATTAACCCATCAGATAATGAGATCAATGAGTTTCTAGACAGGATAATACTTCCTAAATTATCAGATAGTCAAGCTACAGTCCTGGACATGCCATTAACATCAGATGAGCTTCAGGAAGCTCTTAACTCCATGCCTAATAGAAAAGCTCCAGGTCCAGATGGGTTTCCAGCAGAGTTCTACAAAGAATTCTGGATCATTCTAGCTCCAACATTTATCAGAATGATGAGTGAAATACAAGAAAATGGTAGACTACAGCCAAATATGAATTCAGCCAACATTAGTCTCCTGTTAAAACCAGGCAAAGATCCTATATTTCCTACCAGCTATCGCCCCATTTCTCTTATTAATGTTGACCTCAAAATAATTTGTAAAGCCCTTGCAAAAAGATTAGAGAAGGTAACCCCTTTCATAATACACCCAGACCAAACTGGTTTCATTAAGGGGAGACATTCATCCACAAATTCACGTAGATTACTTAACTTAATAGACTTTTCTTACAGCAGAAACATGGAAACCAGTATATTATCACTCGATGCAGAAAAGGCTTTTGACAGAGTTAACTGGAAGTTCTTATTTGCAACTTTACATAAATTTGGTTTTGGAAACTTCTTCATAAACTGGTTAAAAATATTATACAGTTCACCAACAGCATGTGTCAGGACAAATGACCAAACATCAGCTAGCTTCTGTCTTCAGAGGGGGACTAGGCAGGGATGCCCACTCTCCCCCTCGCTATTTGCTATTTTTATTGAACCACTAGCAGCAGCAATCAGGCAAACTACAGTTATTAAAGGGATAAAGTGTAAGAACATAGAACATAAAATCAGTCTTTATGCAGATGACGTGTTACTTTTTCTCCAGAATTCTCAATCCTCTCTCTCCCAAGCAATTGAACTAATAAACTCCTTTTCAAAAGTTTCAGATTACTCAATAAACTGGTTAAAATCCATAGTTCTCCCAATTAATTCTTCTTTTGTCAATTCCCTTAATACACAATTGGAATCAGGGAATATTACATATCTGGGCATTCATGTCTCTCCCAGGCTGGCAGATCTAACTAAACTAAACTACATCCCACTATTAAAGAAAGTGGAAGATGACCTTGCTAGATGGAAATCCTTACCGATATCACTTATGGGAAGGGTTGCCACAATTAAAATGATGGTTTTACCAAGAATCAATTACTTATTTTCAATGATCCCAAACAAGCCATCATCTGATTGGTTTAGATCCCTGGACTCCTCTATCACTAAATTCCTTTGGAAGGATAAACCTCCACGAATTAGCTTAAAAACACTACAGAAGACCAAAGATAGAGGAGGGCTGGATCTACCCAACTTCTATCATTATTTCTTAGCCAACAGGCTCCAATATATACCAAGATGGTTGCAACATAACCCACTGGATGAGTCATGGTTAGATGTAGAACAGACACTTTGCAATACTATAGAGCTTTCAGACCTACCGTTTATTAGCTCAAAAATAAGAAAGCATGAAAGCTTTAAAAGTATTAATATTAGCACCTCACTGACAGCATGGTGGGAATATCTAAAAATGACAGAGTCTTCACTAATTCCATGCAGACGCACACCCATCTGGAATAATCCTGACATATTGCAAAACAATAAAATGATGAACTCCCCATACTGGAAAAGTAAAGGAATTCTATACATGGAACACATATTTGAAGAATTGGATTTCACTCCATTTAACAAAATAGTCTCCCAATTTGGGATAGACAAGAATAGATTTTTAGAATATCTCCAAATTAAATCAGTAATTAAAGAAAAATTTAAGCTTAATAAAGTAGAATTACAAACACCATCAAGGGTATTAGACTTCTGTAATCTCAAACATCCCAAATTACTGTCTAAAGTATATAAAACATTGACCAAAATAGATGATACAATAGCAATTCCTATAGGTAAATGGGAGGCGGATCTATTAGTTAGCTTTGACCAGACCTTCTGGTCCCAAACTTGTTTAAAAACTTTTAAAACGATCAGAAACCCTAATTTACAATTAATTCAATACAAAATTCTACACAGGGTACACTATACAGGTCATCGGATGTTCAGGATGGGATTTGTGCCATCTGACACCTGCACACATTGCACAGACAACATTCCTGACAGTTATATCCACGCACTGTGGTCATGTCCACCTGTTCAGGGATTCTGGTATGGAGTATGTGAAGACCTGTCAAAGTGTCTGAAATGTGATATCCCAACTTCCCCCTCATTTTGCCTGCTGGGGAACCTAGAGGATGTCCCGATTGAAACAAATTTGGTTCACGTAGTTCTCACTGCTATATGCATCGCTAAGAAAACTATCCTCATAAACTGGAAAAACAAAGATAATCTTTGCATTAACCAGTATAGAAATCTTTTATTGGATCATATTACACTTGAGACAGCCTCTGCCTCCACTTCAAATCAATCTCTCTGGGCTTCTTTGATCGGTTCCATCACATAGCGACGATGGAGGGTCATTGATATTGTCCTGCGGGATGCTGTGGTTGATGTGGTGGAGAGTCTGAGCTTAGAGTGTCTGGAGGATCCCTGGGGGTGGGTTCACTAGGGGGGTCTTGGGCTGGGGGGCTGCTGCCCCACTCTGGTGGTGCTTGGGTTGCCTCGGGGGGTGGACTTCTGGTAGTTGTGTGTGGGGCCGTGGGGGGTCGTGACGGTGGCTGCGGGTCACTACCTGGTGGCTGCATCGCCCCTGGGTGGGTCTGGGTGGGGGCCTGGTGGCTTGGGGTTTGGGGGCGGCCGTCCCCGGATGGGGGTCTGGGTGGGGCCTTGGGGATTGGGTCCTGGCATGTACGCTGCCGGGAAGAGGGCCGGAACATGCGGCGGTGCCGGGTCCTGGCTCCGCCATGGGGGAGGGGGATGTCCGGGAGGGGGGGGGATCCAGCTTTACCTGGGTGTCTTATGTCTTACTTAGTTTGAATGTTGAGTAAATGTGGGGATGGGAGTAAATACTCTGCTGGGGTGGTGTGGGTTGGTGGCCTCAGACTCCATGGGGCTCTGTAATGCTGCTGCTTTGGGCCATGGCTAGATGGGCTGGGGCCTCCACGCCCCGGGTGGATTTTGGGAACGGAGGTGCCTATTGGGGCCAGTAGGGGAGCTGGCTCCCTGGAGGGCTCAGGCCCCTCAGCCATTCCTCCCCATCCTCAGACATTTCCCTCCTCCTGCTCCCTCACATCATCACACAAATATGCACATAGGGCCTTGGGGTGTGGGTAAGTCAGGGGGTGCGGGTATGGATCCCATTTCCGCAGTCCTGTGGCAGCCTACCCCCCAATTTTATTTGCACATTAAACACTTCCACAAACGACATATTATACAAATGCACACTCAGGGTCTTGGGAGTGAGCACACTCAACGGCATCCGGTGGGGGGAAATTCCAGCCTCACTCCGAGTGCCAGTGCCCACTTCCAATTTTAAACTGCACCTAGTCACGGAGGGTTTTTGGGGGGGAAGTGGGTCTGTGTGTTGGCATCAGCTGGTGTAGGCCACATGATGCCAGCACTGCCCGCGCCCCCCCAACCACAAAATGCACCTTATCAACACACATTAACATTACATTGGAGCTGGCGGAGGGAGACTAGAGGTCTTGTTACACCTCTGTTCTCGGTTAGCTGCCCGGGGCTGGAGGCTAGGAGTGGGAGCTGGCCGTCTGCCTGTGGTCTGGAGTGGTGGGTTGCTTTGCTCTGTGTTGGACAGGGGTGCCTGCTCATTATTACCCCAGCGGAATGGGGCTAACTCTGGCGTCCGGGAATGGTTGTGCCCTCGGTACGGCAGCACCGGGACCAGAGTTAGTAGGGTGTGTATGGGGAGTGTGAATGGGTGTCTGCCGTACATCCTTGTAAGTCTTGGGTTGTATGTGTATGTGAGAGCATGAGGGAGGGAGTGTATGACTGTGTTTCTGTGTGACAGTATATGTCAGGTGGGGTTTTGGACTCCTCCCCTCTCCTGGGACATCTGGCAATGCTACAACATCTTCGCCTACCCTCCCCCTGCCACTTTTTTTTTTTTTTTTTTTTTTTTTTTTTTTCATCTGTCTGGTCGCTCCCGGTGGCTGCCTGGTGGGATCTGGGTCCCTGGGCTCTGTTGGGTCCTTGGCGGGGTGGGTCGCCCTTGTGTCCCGGCTGCTGGGTTCCGGCCCCGGCCGACTCCGGGGTGAGCGGCTACGGGCGGGCCTGGGGGCTAGCCATTGATATCTCCCGGGACTCTGCCGGCTGCTGGTTGTGGCCCCCCGGGGTGATCCTCTGCGCCTCTCGGGAGGGGGTTGGGGCTTCTCTGGTGACGGTCTCCCTGGGGTCTCCGCGCTCTGGGGTGACCACTGGATTTCTGGGCTTGGAACTCCCTCCATCTTCCGCACATTTCTGGGGGCAGGTCTGTGGCCCTTCACACTCACTATTGGACGCTCCTATAGAGAAACCTTACACATACAAGCGTGCGTACGCACACAGGTGCTCACATGGTGCTTTCATAGGTATGACTTGGACATCTTCAGCACATGACCTAAGGCTGTGGTTGGCCCTAAATACCTTAGTAATAATTACTGTGTGATTGTTAGCAAACATTTTTACTTTGATATATCTTCATGTAGCTAATGCAGCAATGTTTTTGTCTTGTGGTGTTTTTTTTTTTCCCCCCCCTCTTTCTGCAGGTCTAGAAGCGGATTCTGGTTCATTTATTGTTTATTCTATACGAAAATCCCCCCTTCCCCCTTTACCTCCATCTCCTCCTTTTCTCTTTTCTTTTTCTTTCATTTTTGTCTCCGTGTCCGGTTCGAATCTTAAAAACATCTGAAAATATTTCTAATAAAGTTTTGGTATCAGGCGTGGCGTCAGCAGAAGCTGTAACGCTTCACCTGAGAGAAAAACTGTAAGGCTAGTCGCCAGCATTCAGACATCAACTCTGATTGCTTCACAGCCAAACAGGACACGGTAAAAAAAAAAAAAAAAAAAAAAAAAAAGATAATCTTCATTCCATCCCACACTTCCTTCATGCTGTTGTTCTGCAATTTCTGCTCCAGCTTTCTCCTGTACTGCTCTTTCGCCGCCCTGAGTTGGACTCGGAGTTCCTTCTGCACGCGCTTGAGCTCATGCTGATCACCACCTTTAAAAGCCCTTTTCTTCTGGTTCAAAAGGCCCTTGATGTCACTTGTAACCCATGGCTTGTTGTTAGCATAGCAGCGTACTGTTCTTACTGGAACAACAATGTCCATACAGAAGTTGATGTAATCAGTTGTGCATTCAACAGCCTCTTCAATGTTCTTACTATGTGACCCCAGCAGTATATCCCAGTCTGTAGTTCCAAGGCAGTCTCTCAGAGCCTGCTCTGCCTCAGGGGACCACTTCCTGAATGAGCGTGTGTTTGTAGGTAGCGCCCTCACTCTTGGTTTGTATTGAGGCTGTAGCAGAACCAGGTTATGATCTGCTTTCCCAAGCGCAGGCAGCGGGGTGGCGCTGTATGCGTCTTTAACGTTTGCATACAGTAGGTCGATAGTCCTGTTTCCCCTGGTGTTACAATCCACATACTGGGAGAAGGCAAGTAATGTTTTGTCCAGCGTTACATGGTTAAAGTCTCCAGCGATTAGCACAAGTGCCTCAGGGTGCTGCGTTTGTAACTTAGCAACTGCGGAATGGATGATGTCACTCGCTATCTCCGCGTTCGCTTGAGGGGGGATGTAAACAATAACAACAATCACGTGTCCAAACTCTCTGGGCAAGTAATAGGGACGCAGACTTATGGCCAACAGTTCGATGTCCCTGCAGCAATTGGAGATTTTAATGTTTACATGTCCTGAGTTGCACCACTTTGTATTGACATAGAGAGCGAGTCCTCCTCCTTTCTTCTTCCCGCAGGTACTTGCGTCTCTGTCCGCTCTAACTGTGCTAAACCCGGGTAGCTCCACGTTAGCATCTGGGATGGTAGTTGTTAGCCACGTTTCACTAAAACACAGCAAGCTGCATTCTCTGTAGGTTCTGACATTTTTCACCAGCACAGCCAGTTCGTCAATCTTATTTGGTAGTGAGTTCACATTTCCATGGATCACAGAAGGCACCGACGGTTTATAACGCCATTTTCTCTCAAGTTGTCTCGATTTAATCTTATCTTTTATCTTTGCGCCGGCTCGGCTGCCCCGATATCGTCTTCTTACCTCGTCAGGTAAATAAGCAACCACACCGGCATGTGCATTTCTTCTCAGTGCTTTAAGCTGACTACTTGAATAGGCGATTCTCGGAGTGTAAAAATCCATGTCAAGTAGTAAAAATAGTAAAAAGTGTCCAGGGAGCAATTCCACATAAAAGAAAGTGGTAGAAGTGATCAGTGAAATAGATAAAAATAGAGATAAAAAGGTAAAAAGATAAAGTCATATACGGAGCTGCTGGAAAAGGCTGCCACTCGGATGCGGCGCCGGAAATGTTTAATGTTTAAAAAAATGTGAAGGCCTTCGACATAATGCTTGATAACTTATTTCCATATCTGTACATTTCTCTTTGTGACATAATCTTTTTGAAGATTTTATTTTAAAAATAACAGCTGTCATTCATCTTACTTCTTCCCTTCATTATTTTAGGCACTTTGATCTTGTCTCATCTTCAATTCACAGTTATCTTAAGCAGAGAAGATCAAACTTATTCAATCTTTCTGCACAGCATATACCTTGCAGTCTTGGAATTGGCTTCTATAGTTCTTCTCTGGATTTTCCCTAGTGATTTTATATCATTCTTATAATACTTGTGTGTACATTTTTTAATGTGCATATGAATAAACACAGAGGAACAGCAGTACCAGCACTGATCACTATAGTGTCTTATTTTTCATGTCTTCTTATGTAGAAAAAAGTTTCTTGAACCAAAACTAGACATTTTTATTTATTGAAACAATTCTGTAAACTACACCTCTGTAATTCAAAAGAACTGTCGACTTTGCAGTAGTTCAACCAAAGGTTTTTTTAAAGTAAAGACTAATGCATTATGTAATGTTCCTCTGCTGAGGTGTCACCAGTTGCATGGCTGTGCTTGGGTCCTAATTTGAAATCCTGAGGTGGTTTGTTGAATGGTGGGTACAGCAACACACTACAGTGCATGCTCCCAACCAAGCTCTGCTAGTGAATTTTTTACACTTCTTTAACAGCACTGACATAATAATCAATCATTTTTTTAAATAGCGTATTTCACAGAAAACATAGAATAAAAAAGAAAATAGTTGAAAACACCGAGATAAAAAGCAAAGTATTATGAAGTTCTGAGCAACTGTGACATAGGCCTTTGCATTTGCAAAACCTTAAAACTTACTTAGTTACAGAGCTGGACCTCTTGTAGCTACTTTGTTTAAACATGATAACAAAAAGGAGACCAGATATCCAGAAAAACTGCAACGTTTTAACAAATGCAACGGAAATACTAACAAAAGAAAGTACAAGGTATTAAAAAGAAACAAAAACATGTACTGCGGTTCTGAACCTGACGACAAACGTTGCAAATCCTGTCTACCACTTGAAGTGGTTTGCCCACTTGAAAAGCACCCACAAGCAATCTCTTCCATTTTCACTGTATTCTTCTTCCACACATATGAACTTTTGCACCAAACTCAAAAAGAAGCAAATAGTCAAAAATGAAAATCAAAGAGAGACATTTTGAAACCAGAAACACAAACCCAAAAATCAAAGTTTAAATTCAGAGGTA
Source organism: Polypterus bichir lapradei (assembly GCA_026402145.1). Lineage (NCBI taxonomy): Eukaryota > Metazoa > Chordata > Cladistia > Polypteriformes > Polypteridae > Polypterus > Polypterus bichir. The sequence goes on from JANRMT010062814.1 coordinate 95,393,377, forward strand.
AAGTCAATCTCAGACAAATTCTCAAAATAAAACATGTAGTTCACAAACAATGAATCTAATCCCAGGTAAATGTGAGGTTGTGCAAATAGAACAACTTTAAGAGTGGTCACAGAGAATGTCACCGTCACACAATTTCAGTGTATTGTGGGAAAGATTCTCTTGACAACTGATGATAACATTAAACTCAACATAGCGGTGCCCGAAAAAAAAAACAAAACAAAATGTAGTTGAAAAATACAAGAAAAAAATCATAAACTTCAAAATAAAGATTAACTAAAAATCCCTAAAACAAGTCAATGCAATACATGCAAACATACAACTGCATTTTTAAATTAAAACAATCTCTCTCCACATTAACAATTTGCCATCATTTATGACAGTATCTCTGCCCACACTGGAACAACCTAAAATGCATATGACACAGCTATTCGTTTACACTGGGAATGCATGCATTGGTGGAAACAGGAAGTGGAAGTGACCTCCTTAAAGGAATAGTTATGCTTTTGGCTAAGGGATTTTTTGTAACACTAAACCAATAGTAAAGTATTTGCCTTTGCACATGTATGCAGCATTCAAACGGTGCAAAATCCATTTTTGATGCATACATAGAAGCAACAAAGCAAACACCATGGCAAGCAACTCTTCCATGTCTGCTATGTTCAAGTAGAATATGGTTTTCTTCCATGAAAGACGATTAGTCTGAGAATGAGACATTGTGATGAGCAAAATTCAGTCAATGGTAGAACCACATACTTAGCAAGGACCAATCAGAGCGTAATTAGAATCTGAGTTCCATCCACATTGCAAATCTGAGCTGGCATTTTCAGAAGTATACTGTATGGCTCTGGAGAGAAAACATTCAAAAGTTTCAGTTTTCAAGAGTGGAAAATGCTGGGATATTGGATAATAAAAATGTAGTGGTGTGGACATCGCCTGAGAAGCTTGCATGTTCTGTATTACCTATAGCAGTTCAGGCATCCCTGCAATGGACTGGCACCATGTCCGTGGTTTGTTACTGCCTTGTGCCCTATGCTAACTGAGAAATCTGGCTTTTTACGGAAGCTCTTTAAATAAATAAATACATAAATAGGTAGAATAATAAAAATACACTCATACTATGGTCCGGAAATATGCCAGAATGACAAAAAAGCAAGACAATTAAAAAGAAAGAACACTTCTGATATGGTTGTCACAGCCACAGCAAGGCATTATGCTGGCATATTGCTATTAGTATTAACACTAGAATCCCTGAAGCCTACGAAAATACTTGTAATCCCAGGCCACCTTAAATTCCTTCGCACCTCTCCATTAGCATCTTTTGTTTTGTAAATGTGTTGATCAGCATAAGCAGCAAACAGCCTGCTATCCCATCCCCCCCACCGCCACATCTCAACTCGGGCAAAAAGTTCTCCCAGCTCAAGGCTCTTTATCTGTGTGTGAGGTGGCTGGAATTGTATAAGGTAAATAATATATCATTATTGCATTTCATGTGTGTTCCATGTCTACAACAAACTATGTAAATGTAGGATGACAGGAAATGCGAGGCAAGTAATCTTGAACACATACCTAAAACAGAAACTTTTTTCATGTTCTAGCACTAATGACAAAATTTTGACATGAAGTATATAATGTGTCAAGACTGAAGTCCAAATATCAAATAATAACTTTCACAAAAGGTACACGTAACAAAACAAGTGCACTTTTATCCAAGAATATAACTGAAGATAAAGAAATCGGGTTAGGGTATGGCACTGACACGACTGCTTGGGTGGGGCAGTGGTAAGAACTACTGACTCATAAGCACAAGGTTTTTTTATTCAGTTTTATTCTCTCTATCATGTTTACGCACCCTCTGATCTGACACTGCTAGTTTTCAAATAAAGAGGTGCTGTCATCAGGTGAACTCTGATGTGGGTGAGGGTTCTATATCAGAGAAAGAGAACAGAAGCCCTCCCCGCAAGTAACGTCCACTTACACATAAAAACAACACAGCTGCACCAGGCGTAAAGATGAAAGGTGGCACTGTTTGGATGCAGCAACAGGTCCAGCGTCATCCAGCCAGTGAATCTGACACACACATATACTTCAACGAAACAGCTGGGCTTACAGAGCTCATCATGGCATCGTGCAAAATCCTGTTTGTGATTATGATGATGGTCTTTATATGAAAAACATTTATATGTTACTTATGTAAAAGCCAGATTGAATGTTATTTACCTATATTTATTTACTTATTATCCTACAGCATAAAGTCAAAAGTAGACTGCAGAGCTTCCCCTGTTTGATTGACACGGGCATGCTGACAAAGTACATGTGCAATGCTACTTAAGTACACAAATAACTTTAGCTGCAGGTGGAAGTTCCTGTCACACTTTATGCAACTGTTGTTACGGTTCTGCCTTTGTCTAGAAACGGTTTTATAACCTTTCTGACCTTAGTCTCAGAAAGTCTTTCTCCCATAGGACAACTGGGATCTTTTCTTGAATAAGGAGTGACATTGCACATGTACTTTGTCAGTGATTTGTAAGGCTTCCTTGAAATGTAAGCTATTTGTGACAAACACAGAATATTCTTATTTAAACACTGTGCCTTTTTATTCTGACCACTTTTCTGAGAAAATAGTTGTAATTCTAGCAAATTTATCTATTTTTCTAAGATAAACACTTGCGGCACTGTGGTAGCGCTGCTGCCTTGTAGTAAGGAGATCATAGGTTTGCGTCCCGGGTTGTCCCATCATGGAGAAGGCTTTGAGTGGTGAGAAATGCACTATATAAATGTAAAGAATTGTTATTGTTATTATTAATTTCTATTTACAGCATGATTCATTTTTGGAGAGTATTGAAACTTACATTCACTGTCTACTAATTAGAAAATGTCAGTTTCATGATTTGCTATACTCAGAGTTTACCCTCTATTGTTAATAGTCCCATTCACATTAGAAGCTGCAAGCTTCAAGGTAAGGTAGGTAATCTATTTCTACTTGAGTTTTGTCCTATTTGATTTAAATTCATAACCTATAATTAGAACAAACTCTTCATGACCTTAAAGAAAAGTTGTCCCACCCTTTATGACAGATGGATTGTTCAAAGCTGTGCAAATTTACTGGAGTTTTAACCTTTGAAAGAACATTCAAAAAGTTATTTTACTCTTAAATTTAAGTATCCTGCTTTGTATAGAGGTTTTATTTTTTTACACATTACCATAACTCACTATGGATTGATAAATATTTCCTGAATGGTAAATTTAAGAAGTACAATAATAATATTATCAGTAAGCAAAGGTTGTTGACTACAATTAACAGTTTATTAGCAGACCTGACATGTCAGATGCAGTGTACATTTAGCATGAGATTATCCCAAGAAGAATTTTTTTAGTATTTATTTACAGTAACTACCTTTTGGTTTAGTATTGTTACACTGTGCACTAGAGCAGCTAACAAGCAGCGGATCAATACTAACCACGTACTAAGACTAACTGGTGTTGCAATGTTTATCTTGGAGTGGAAGCTTTGGAGCCAAGTTACGTACAACCACCTCATAAGCAGGTCTAACCAATTTAGTATAGTTGTGAAGATTACAACATGAATACGTGCACATATCATACAGACTTTTGTAGACGTGAAAATGGTGCCTCTTTTAACAAACAGTTGTGCATAATTTAGGTTCTACATGGTAATGATATTCAATATAAAAGTTGAATGTACTAACACAATATTATATTCATGATTTCATATTTTTAGGTATGTTTTATATAGTACTGAAAATGGTACTGATAGGAGAATTTGAAGCATTTTCATAAGCCCTCAAGTGAACAATATCTGAAATAGTCTGTTAGTTCGCCTTGCAATGACACGAATTTTGATATCATCTATTGCAGTGTCTGCAAGAATGTGTAATGAGGATGGAAGCTTGTTTCATTAGTTTGAAAAAAAGCTTTAATTTATTTTTTTCTCCCCAGCAGGACTAGTTAGATTAGATAAACTTAGCCCTGATCTTCTTCCGTTGATCCGTTGCTGATCAACATTTAGACCTTAGGATCCCTCCATCATAGTAACATACTATACAGTATTGGTGTGTTGCTACAGTGGTACTATCTCTGAGACACTGCAACTGACTCAATAAGACTACTATATAACATCTTCATCCAACTATCCATTTTCCAACCCGTTAAATCCGAACACAGGGTCACGGGGGTTTGCTGGAGCCAATCACAGCCAACACAGGGCACAAGGCAGGAACCAATCCCAGTCAGGGCGCCAACCCACCGCAGGACACACACACATCCACACTCACACACCAAGCACACACTAGGGACAATTTAGAATCACCAATTCACCTAACCTGCATGTCTTTGGACTGTGGGAGGAAACTGGAGTACCCGGAGGAATCCTACACAGACACGGGGAGAACATGCAAACTCCACGCAGGGAGGACCCGGGAAGCGAACCTAGGTCTCCTAACTGCGAGGCAACAGTGCTACCACTGCATCACCGTGCCACCCTATATAACATATTACAAAATTAAATTAAAATTGGTTAAAGTCATCAACATTTTTACTTTATTCTGAAACAAGAGGGAAATCGCGAAGACCTTCTTCATACAGTTGTATGGTGTCCATTTTAGGGAATCTTTCTCTCTTCAACAAAATGCTATCATTCCTCAGGCAAAACACCATCCTCCCTCCTACCTTTTCCAAACCATCATGATCCTCTGACAAAACTTACCTGCTTAACTAAAGCAAAATTCCATCCTTCCTGTTACCTTTTTCAAAATGGCATCTTTCCACTGACAAAAAGCCCTGTCCCACTCCCCATCACTTCCAATAAAACACTGTCCTCATTCCAGCCTCTGACCTATGCTAAAATCTCTCTCCTTCCTTCTACTTCAGACACAAAAACAACACAAACGCAAGCTGGATGCTTTGGAAGAAGATTTGGTAACCGGCAATATTTTTACGATGATGACAGTTAACCTACCCAAACTTTTATTATGGACCAGTTATTAGAAGAGAGATGCACACCTATCAGTCTTTATTTCAAGCTACACCTTCTCTCTTCATGTGGGTGGGAGTAAATTTTAGACAGTCAATCACATTCAACCCCATAAAGTTTTTCTTTGAAACTCCTACACACTGCAGCTTCACAAAACTTTATGACGTTTTGCTTACATAATGTTATTTGTAATCTGTACTTTTATAATCTGCTTTTTACAAATCATAAATGATTTAAAGGTAAAAATAATGACATATACTTCCTTGACATTTAAAACATTGTTTATTTACTTTTTTCTAGCATTTAAAATTGAGTTGTTCATTGCACATTTTAAGATGTTAACCTATTTTTCTGCTGTTTTAATCATTTACAAACCTGTTCCCATATTTCAATAATATTTTAGTGTAACATCTTATACAGTAAACACAATCATAAAATCCATCTTTTACAATGTCCTTCAATGTACTATTATATATATATATATAGTTTTAATGAATTACTGTAGCTCATAATTTATTAAACTTTTTTTTCTGGCGACACAATCTTTCCCTTCTTAGCATCATCTAGACCAAGTTCATAACGACTTTCAAAATGGCCACCCTTGAAGAAATGTTGCCAACATTTTTAGAAGAGGGAGCCTCATTGGAGGATTGCTGCCAACATTATTGGCAGGGGGGAATCCCCTTTGTAAAATCACCACCGACAGTCAAAACCTGGGGCGAGTTCTCCTTAAAGTATCAGTAGCAACAGTCTAAGAAGAACAATGTCAGTTGCTTAAACAACCCACAGCAACCCATCGTGTGACACTTCAAAAACTGTTTGTAAAGCATTTCCATTAGATACAATGGGGAATCACAACCCTATGCGATCCTCAGGTGACAAACTATTTAATTTAAGAAATTGTAGCATTTGATAAAAAAGTAAAACATTCTTATTACCAAATCTTTAAAAAAATCACCTACTAATGGACAGTGAAGTTATCAGTTTTATTTCAAAGTGACTTATAAACTAAACTTATAAAATACGTTGTATAAAAAAATACATTGTTCATCCGATTTTTTTATACTCTTCTATTTTTTTAATGTAACACATTTCTTTAGAATACTGAAAACTTGTTTTCTCTTGAAATGGAATCTTCAAGGCATTCAGTACACTACAGCTCTTTCACTATGGGCACAATTATTAGGCAAAAGATATACTAGTACACTTGCTGAACAAACAGGCCCTAGCCTAATGTTACTTGATTATATTTACCTCTTTTGTAAGTTGCTTTGGCCAAAAGGGTCTGCCAAGCAAATAAATGCTAATGTTAAATGTAAAAGGTATTCCTCATGATTAATTTTATTGTTCAATAAATTCAATGCTCTCAGTCAATGCAAAAAGTGTACTTTACAATAAACCTAAATGTATAACAAAGGAAAAGTGAGTTTTGACTTTCTCAGAGGAAAATATATGTGTGCGTAATTATTAGGCAACTAAATTACAAGTTATTTGTTTCACCATTCACTTGTTTATTCTCAACTTTTACTGAAAGTGTAACAAATCAATCTTAATACACTGTAAAGCGTAATATTGAATTTAATAGACGATACTGAGTTGATACAACTTAATTTTTATAAACTTGTTAATAACATTATTTTTAATTAAGTCATGTGTACTTTAGGTGTAAAAGCTTACGTAAATTAATGTCCTTTATCTGAATTAACTTAATAATTGTAAGTATGTAAACACTGCGGCAGTGGGGGGCGGAATTTCAGTCCACTTTACACAAGACAAGAGGTTTTTTTTTCATACACTGTACTCTTACTCTTGGTTTGGTAGCTGATTGAGTTATAATAATCGTATAATAGAAATTATCAAGTAGTTTGTGTTTATTGGTTGATGTACAGTATGAGTTATTGTAATAAATTGAAATGTAACCCATTTTAGAAAAATAAACAAAAAATTAATAATAATATTGTCTCAATGAATAAAAAAAAAGATAAAAGAACAATAAAGTAGTAAATTACGGTGAAGTATATCATCAGAATTTATTTAAAAAGCTCAGGCATGCGCAGAGAACTGCTCAACTATACTTGGTGCGTTTTACAGCCATTTTGTGGACATGCCATAACAAGTTTAGGTGCAGCCAGACGTCATCTCAGCAGTTGTGCTCGTTATTGTCAGCATACCAGTGACTGTGGTACTTGGCACACTCATTTGGTGAGTACCTTTCTTTTCATCCTTTTTCACACTGTTTTACTTTTGTTAATGAGCACCAGTCTGTTGTGCTTGCTTGGGAGAGAACTTGTGCTAAACTCTGCCACAGCCTTTGTCCATTATCGCAGAAAGTCGGTTGCTTTTCCTTTTTTGCTTTGCTTCTTGTCCATTGACACCATTCCTTAATTTGGGATGAGAACAGGAAAGTGTTAAACTCACCCACAATCGCGTTGTGAATGAAACAGTGCGTTTATATATTTGTCTTAATGTATATGTTTGTAGAGTTGCGTGGAGCGAATGTAACGTGCAGAACATTAAGTGATTTAGTAGCTGGCTTGCAATAATTTTCTCAGTTGTCTAGTCAGGGAGGGGAAAAAATTTTCATTCTTAAATGTTAGCTGCGCTGGATCCCTGATAATCTGCATTTGAAAGTTGCACGCATTCAGCGTCCACTGTCGACGTCATGCTAAGTAGCACATGTTGAACATGACCTGCTTTAGTAACATGGGACATGATTCTCAAACATTGTGGCAAACTGCTTTGTTATCTAATCTAATCATACTCCTTTAGTAATTATTTTTTAGTTTGTATAAGTAACAGGCAAAATAATAGTTAAATTTATTAAAGTGTTAAATTAGACTGATAGTTTATTATAAACGTTGGAATTACCAGAACTATTACAGTGGAACCTCGGTTCACGAATGTCTCGGTACACGTACAAATCGGTTTACGACCAAAAAGTTCGCCAAAATTTTGCCTCGGTTCACGACCACACACTCGGTATATGAACAAGCCAGTTTCCGTGCCGATGATTTCCGCATGTGTTGCATTGTTCTCAGTCAGACGTGCGCGCTTTCGCTGTGAACTCTTTGTGCTCTATTTCATTTCCCTTCCAGCTCGTACGCGCTTACTGTATTTAAGCACGTGTTCAGCCTCTCCCTATTCATTGTTCTCAGTCAGACGTGCGTACTTTACCTGTGAACTCTTTGTACTCTACAGTATTTTGCGTGCTTTTGCAGTTAACCATGGCTTCTAAGGACTGTAACCTCCTCTCCACCCAGTTCCTCCTCACTTCATGCCAGAACTCAACTCATGCAAGGTTAGTTTTCTTGGTGGTTTATGGTTAGTTTTTGTATTATGGATTTTTCAAATGTTCATTTTTTTCCCTGTGCTTAAAACTCATTAAAAAAAGTGTTTACAGCAAGTAGTTCGTAGTGTGATTTGTTGCAATGTTACTTTTCGTGGTGGTTTGTTAAATTAAAGATTTTTCAAATGTTCCTTTTTTTCCCTGTGCTTAAAACATAAAAAAAAAAAAAGCGTTTACAGCGATCGGGTCGTAAGGCTATTAGCGTGAACTCCTGCAATGTTACTTGCTTATGGTTGGTTTTTAAATAAAGTTCGGATTTGTTCAAATGTTCCTTTTGTTTCCCCTGTGCTTAAAACTCATTTAAAAAAAGTGTTTACAGCGATCGGGTTGTATGGCTACAGCGCAAACTCTTGCAATGTTAGTTTTCTCTGTTGTTCAAGGTTTTCTCAGTGTTATTCAATTTTTTACATTTAGTTTACTATTATGATGTGCATTTTATGGTGTAATTAACTATATTTGTGCTTAACAATCTTTAAAAAAATATATTTACATACAGTTCGTACGGTCTGGAACGGATTAATTGTATTTACATACAATCCTATGGGGGAAATTACTTTGGGTCACGACCAAAAGCAAATGTATGATATGTAATTAATTTTATTTTAAGTGGTTGTTTAAAAGCTAACTAGCTGGAGTGGATATGTAGTGCAATAGTTAACAGTTAATGTTTGAATTCATGGAAATGATTGGGTACAAATGTAGAGATGTTTGAAGGACATTATGGTGTAATTAAACTGTATTTTAGTAAGAATAGCTTGCATAATGTTTGTCTTAGTTTGTTCCATTGTAAATTAGACTAAAATGATCTCTCTTTCATGACAGGTTCACTACACAGATCAAAAACCTTACAATGCAGTGGACCTGTAAGTATTGCATATTCAGTGTTGAAAGAAGAGGCTACTTATTAAAGCATTACCGTTTAAAACATTTGTGCTACACTCAATTATCTCCACTTCCATGTCTTTATAAGGAATGCCTTTGCACATTTAAATCTTTAAATGCCCTTAAGGTACACCTATCAACTTGGCATACACAAAAGGAAATTAGGAAAGTTTGTGAAACAGTATTTCATTGCCAGATGTGTGACTTTGAAGAGCCCTGCACTGAAGCAGAATTTTTCTCTCATTTGAGAAGACATTTGAAGCTTAAGCAAAATGTTACCTGTCCATACAAAGACTGTAACTTTCATAGTAGTGTTTATTCCACCTTTGATGCTCACAAAAGTAAAGTGCATCAGTTGCACCAAAACATGCCATTCAAACCAGATATCATTTCTGAGATTATGCATGAACATCCATCCCCCTAATCTGAATATTGAACAAGAAGCTGGCTGCTCAGAGCCTGATGATGGTGAGTTGGAGGTGACAGAGTTCTCTGAAAGCATGGAGCACTTGGATAATCAGTTGGAGCATAATGTGGCTGTTCTTTTTCTTAAAATGACATCTATTCTCAACATTTCTGAAACTGCACTCCAAGAGGTCATAGAGCAGATCAAACAAATTAATATTCTGTCACAACCATTGATGCATTCCTCAATACAAGGAATACTAAATCTGCATGATGATATCCTAGTGAATGAGATACATAGGGTTGTGAGTGAGAAGAATGCATTCCTGAAATTCAACTCTACAGGAGGATCACTGTCCACTGCAAGAAAGCGAACATCATACATTTTAAAAGAATTTTCTGTTGTAATGCCCACTGAGTTTGTACTAAAAAAGGAAAAGCAGACAGTTGTATATGTTCCTATTCTCAAAATGTTGCAGGCATTATTGAGTAATGGAGACATTTTGGATAAGGCTATGTCAGTTGAACCAAATGCATCACAAGTATTTACATCTCACAGAGATGGTATCCACTTTAAAGACAATTCCTTCTTTGCTGCAGAAGAGTTCAGGATTGCCCTTTTCTTGTACATAGATGATTTTGAGGTGGCTAATCCTTGGAGAACCTCCAAGAACAAACACAAGCTATGTGCTGTGTACTGGGTCCTTGGTAACCTGCACACCAAGTTCCGCTCCTCCCTTCACTCCATTCAGCTTGCTTTACTCTGCAAGGCCAGCAACGTTAAACTGCATGGTTATAGAGAAATTCTTCACCCTCTCATACAGGACCTTGTTTTTCTTGAGCAGCATGGTGTTTATGTGGAAACATTAGGAGCCAGTGTAAAAGGCACAGTGTTGTTTGTTGCTGCAGACAATTTAGCAGTGCATTCTTTAGGAGGGTTCTTTGAAAGCTTCACAGTGACTCAAATGTGCCGGTTCTGCATGGCCAAGCGTGAGGAAATACAGTGCAAGGAGATGCGCACAGGTTCATTCCAGCTCCTAACAAAAGAAAACCATGACAGACATGTGCAAGAGGTATTAGAGGATTGTACTGTAGCCCAGCACTATGGTGTGAAAGGAAGCTGCCCGCTTACTGAGAGCTTGGAACATTTTCATGTAGTAGATGGCTATCCGCCAGATATATTGCATGATCTTCTGGAGGGAGTGGTCCCAATTGAATTGGCTATGTGTTTGAAAGCACTAATGTTAAAGGGATACGTTTCTTTTGAGACTCTAAATGAGGCCATTAAACAGTTTCCCTATACATTTTCAGACAGAGCAAACCAGCCTCAATTAATCCCAAAAAGTTTCTCCACCAAGGGAACAATAGGAGGAAATGGTCATGAGAACTGGACACTTCTCAGACTCTTGCCATTACTGATAGGTCAACACATTCCTGAAGGGAATGAAACATGGGAGGTTTTAATGCTTTTAAAAGATGTAGTGGGGCTGTCAGTGTCTGCAAGCTTTACAAAGGAGTCTATCTTCTTTCTTGACAACAAGGTCTCTGAACATAAAGATTTATTTCTAAAAGTGTTCCCAGGTGAAAAGCTACGGCCAAAGCATCACTACATTGAGCACTACCCACAACTGATTAAAACATATGGTCCACTAAGTGATGTGTGGAAAATGCGTTTTGAGGGAAAGCACAAGTTTTTCAAAGAAAAACACATGACACATGGCTGAACGTTGGCCAGCACTTTTCATGGAGAGACAGGTAAGCTACTATTAAATTGAAAAGATCCTGAAAAGTTAAACTTTAAGAATAGATTTTACAGCTCTTTGAAGCAAAAAAATAATCTCAGAAGTTTATCAAATTGTTAATATTTTATTGCCCTGAATACGTTTTAAATCAGTGATTAATTCCAGTTTGTATGAAGTCAATGCATCAGCCTCTTTTAAGTACTATTTGAATATAAAAGAAATTTATCTTTTTTGTCTTGTAAGCTTTTAATGTGTTGTGAGTACAATTGTTATGAATATAATTGATTACTTAAGGTTGTCTTCTTCTCCTTCTTCCCCTTTATCTTTTCAGGTATTTGCTGAGAATTGCCAGTAAGAATCTTGAAGGAGATTTCTTTGAGGCTCTGGACCAATACACACCAATCTTCATCCAACTGTTCAGTTGCAAAAAAGGAACCGTTGGAAAGAAACTGACAGAACTGAAGCAGCAAATTGACTTGATGGTGTGTGACTTATAACTCTTTTTCATCATTGTTGTTCCTATGTTGTTACTTCAAAGGTGTACCATGAAAGGGTACCCTCCTGTCTGATTAAGATAATGTTATCAATCTCTTTTAAACCATATTGTGAGGCATTGCATCAGACAAGGATGGAAAAAAATGACCAGATTCTCAAAAAACTCCCTTAATTCCCAAAAATGTTTATACACTAGCATGGAGTGACGAGTGTATAAAAACTCTGTTAAAGGTTTTTAGATCAAACAATATAGTCAAAAATATAGTCATTGTGTGCTGCAAACAACAATTTTTGTTTTTTTGGAAGAATTAAGTGTCAAGTAGGCTACAACACCACCTGCTGTACACTACCTGCTGAGTATACTACATGTCTTCTCTTTATTTGCATCAATATAATAAGTCCTGATTCACATTTTCTTGGTTTTACATTTCAAATTTGCCTCACTTTTAGTTGAAACACAGATAATATTATTTTCTATCTCAGTCTGTGCTTCTCAGAAATTGTTTTTTAGAGGAGTTTTTCTGTATCAACAGACACCAGATGCCCTGCACGGCGTACATTTGTCCTCAAAGGCCTTCCCATTGTACTAAGCGATGACTCCAGTGACTTCTATGTGTCATGCTTCGTAAGTTCTGGAATACAAAAGTTGTTTGTCTACTAAACTTTGCATTTGTCCAAAATAAACAGTAGTGAAATATTAATTTTCCTAAATACATTAAATGCATTACTTTTAACTTGCAACAATTACATATGCCCTGTATGATGTACAACTACCAACATTATGCCTGGACAAAGAGTGTAAAATAAATAATTAAGGTACTTGGCATGCAACTAAAACAACTTAAACTTTTATTACACCGGTATTACACTGTGTCAGCCCAGCTTTCATTGTTAAAGCATTGAGCTAACTACTTGTGTTGTACCAGAGGTTCAGTAGTCACTTCCACTGTGAGCAGAAATGGTAAAACAACGGTCTGGTTGAAACTGGTGTCTTTAGTTCTGGGTGTCCAAGTGTATACTAGATGGTTCTGGAGTAAATTTCCTCAGATTACACACTCAGAAAGCAATATTTGAGACCACTATGAGGGGTCAGTATTGCCTCCATACCATTATTTAATGTTAGTTAATCAAAGACTTTGTTAAATGGTGTGACTCAAACCACTTACACTTGAACACCAGCAAGACCAAGGAACTGGTAGTAGATTTTAGGAGGCCCAGGCCCCTCATAGACCCCGTGATCATCAGAGGAGACTGTGTGCAGAGGGAGCAGACCTATAAATACTTGGGAGTGCAGCTGGATGATAAATTGGACTGGACTGCCAATACTGATGCTCTGTGTAAGAAAGGTCAGAGCCTACTATACTTCCTTAGAAGGTTGGCGTCCTTCAACATCTGCAATAAGATGCTGTAGATGCTCTACCAGACGGTTGTGGTGAGTGCCCTCTTCTACGTGGTGGTGTGCTGGGGAGGCAGCAAAAAGATGGACGCCTCACACCTGGACAAACTTGTTAGGAAGGCAGGCTCTATTGTAGGAATGAAGCTGGACAGTTTAACATCTGTGGCAGAGCGACTGGCGCTAAGCAAGCTCCTGTCAATCATGGAGAATCCACTGTGTCCACTGAACAGTGTCATCTCCAGGCAGAGGAGTAGCTTCAGTGACAGACTGCTGTCACCATCCTGCTCCACTGCAGACTGAGGAGATCGTTCCTCCCCCACACTATGCGACTCTTCAATTCCACCCAGGGGGGTTAACGTTAACATTATTCAAAGTTATTGTCTGTTTTTACATGCATTTTTATTACTCTTTAATATTGTTTTTTGTATCAGTATACTGCTGCTGGATTATGTGAATTTCCCCTTGGGATTAATAAAGTATTTATCAATCTATCCATTTTGAGATGGCTGATCACCAGAGTATCTTGGAACTAACAGAATTATTTTGTTTCTTTTGTTTCTCCATAGGACACCACAAAAGAAGAAGCCTTGGCCTCTCTGACAGTTGGTGTCTTGACTGTTCTGAGTGAAGATGACCCAAGTTCTTTGCCCATATCCACAGCCATTGTTCTTGAGGGAGGTATTGCCATGGATAGTATCAAGAACTTTCCTCAGGCAGTTTGCCTGTTGTTTGGGCTGACGTATGCGTTACACTTGGACTATCCAAAATGCATGGCAAACACTCTGAAATTCATCCAAATGGTCATGCTGGGTCAGCAAGGCAAAAGCCTCCCACCAAAACTGTTAGCACTTAAGAACAGTCTGTTGGTAAACTAGCCGTAGACTCCTTTGTTCTGCAAGTTGCACTTTTCTCTAATTGTTCTGTGAGAAAACAGAAAAGGCTGAGTACCTGTTTCTATATACCATTTGAAAGTTTTATTTTTGTGAAAAGCACTTGCAGTTACTTGCAGTATACCTGATTACTTTAAGTCACTCATACCTTAAGTCCGCAATACATGTTTTAAGCACTTCAGCACTGGTTTTAAATAAATGTCTTGAGGTGCCTCATGTTCATATTTGATGTCAGAATGGTAAAACCTGTGCAGCTACTTATTTAAACGTTTTGGAACTGGATTTTGCATTTCTAAAATAAATGTCAGCTGAAATAACTCAATGTGTGTTTTTAAGACATTGTTTTAAATGGTCATCTAGTGTGAATATTGGTAAATGAAGTAGTAATATAGCTGGTAAAGTAGAATTGTGACAAAATTAATGACTAGGGCTATGAACAATTTGAATTAAATTATTTGCTTACGTTAGGGCAACTGAGTTTTATCCTGTACACTGAGAATGAAAACAAGTTTACACAAAGCCATCTATCCATTATCCAACCCGCTATATCCTAACTACAAGGTCACGGGTGTCTGCTGGAGCCAATCCCAGCTAACACAGGGCGTAAGGCAGGAAACAAACCCTGGGCAGGGTGTTTACACAAAGCATTTTCTTTAATTTAAATATACTGGATAGATTTAAGTTCTTTTAATTACATTATGTAATTACAGCATACTTAGATTTATTAAGTTATTTTAAGTTCTGCTAACTTAAATTTTACAAGTTAATTGTACTTATTTTCTCAAGTTTTAAAAACAATTTTTTTGAGGCAACGAGTTTGCATATTTTTTTTAAGTAAAGCCAACTTATTAGGTTTGTACAGTGAAAAAGATAAATATCTGTGTTACTCTGTGTGTGCTTGCCTGGTTGCTGTGTCTCTGTCATTCGATCTATGCATTCTATTGCTACCCATGTTGCAAATGTTTGTAATGCACCATCTATTGGAGTGACAAATGCAATGCATTGTATTACTGCATGCATTACAAAATATACTCTAACTGATGGTGCATTGTAAATGTCAATGCTGAGATATATGTTTATTTAGATTTCAACCTGTCTTAGATGGCTGGTATGGCACTAAATTGCTTAAACAACAGGAAGAGGAGGTTTAAGTAAGTCATGTACTTAAGTCACCTATAGTGGGCATTAACTGTTACTTTCATTTGTTGCACTTGAGAAAAGGATTAGTACAGTGATGAGGAGGAGTAAGACCAAAGCAACCCACCCAACTTCCCTCATCCTCCATGAAATTCTATCCCTGAAGCACTACTGGCTAATAAGATACAGTTAATATTTCTAGACTATATCACTGTATTTCAAGGTGTTCACCTCTAGATGATCATCCATCCATCCATTATCCAACCCACTATATCTTAAGTACAGGGTCATGGGAGTCTGCTGGAGCCAATCCCAGCCAATACAGGGTGCAAGGCAGGAAACAAACCCCGGGCAGGGTGCCAGCCCACCGCAGGGCACACACACACACACACCAAGCACACACTAGGGACAATTTAGACTAGATGATCATAGGGAATGGAAAATGGATCTTTCAGTTAGAATTTTAGATAAGAAAAAAAGCATGAGACCTTTGCTATTTCTTATTTATCTTTTCTACCCCAACAACCGTTAATGCCAATGCAACAACAGGCTTCATAGCCATAACACCTGGCAATAATATGAAATCTAGGTAGAAGCTATCATAAGTAAAAATGTATGACATTAACTTAAGACTACAAAATGTTAACAAAAGTTCAGAAGCAATGTTTTTATGACCAAACTGTGAACTTTGTGAGATGGAATGTCAAAGGTTGAATTTTGGTTTTGTTAAATTTGATTGTATGGATTATTTGCCTCTATATTAATAATAAAAAATGAATTTTAGATAAGTAATACAAATCGGCCACCCATCAAATACATTCTTCACTAGGCTTACAGAGCAAGAAAACAATTCCACTACAATCTATGGAATACCATTCATGCGAAAATAATCTATTGATTTTAAACTTTTGACAATCTTTTTGCCAATGTGAACATTTTGAAGAGCACTTATCCGTCACACGATTCCCAGAATATCGACAATTCATCTTAAAATATTATATTGTGGCCGACAGACTGCTCTTTGGATAGGTGTGTCCTAAGTGTGTTTTTGTTGTTTTTCAAAGGGTTCCCATTCGTTAGTAACAGCAAGAAAGTGTATCTAGGTCATTTGACTTTCAAATTAAAGTTTATAATCCTTTAATAAATATGCCGATTGCTTGGTACAAGTTACAATATATTAAATAATCTTCATATATTTTGTCTGTAAAACTATGATAATCCTTACTGACATGACTTTTTGCCAATTTGATTGCGAGAATAGTAACACTAAAGACCTTTTATAGCCTACCACCTGCAATCTAGCCAAAGTAATTGATAATAAGTGATTGACCAATTGGATTGTTTCAGCCCATATAGAGGTGCCAAAAGCATTATGAAATGAGGCCTTATCAAACAAATAGTGCTGGCATTGAAATAGCAATTTGAATATGCAGTCTTCAGAAAAGTTTTTAAAAATCAGGCCATTTTGAAGTTAAACCTACCGTTATTGAATTTAAGGTAACTGCAATATTGATCCAACATATAATGAAATTGTATTTAGAGGTAAATTTCATTTAGGGCTACTTTTACTTTTACGCTGCTTCATTACATTTTCCATCAAGTCCTTACTCATTACACCCACCAAATTATTATAAATTCATATAAGAGACATATCATTTGTACTGTAGTTCTGCATTGCTTAGACACAGCCAAGAAAGTGCTGTACATCACTCAAAAATAAAAACGCAATAGTGCACCTCCCACTGCTCGTTTGTTATTTTGCTCCCAAACTTCCCGCTCACTGTTAAGGCATGGAAAATGAATATGCATCCCATTTTCCCATGGCCATATTTGAACACTTTGTTCAAAGCTGTAAAATGCGAAGGTGATTCATATCTAATGAAATTTCTTCGGTGCCTGCCTGCACCTAAAGAAATCTCTGTTTTCAAGAATTCGCCTTCACATTTAAAGAAGCATGTTGAGGTAAGAATTTTTTTCCTCTTCTTAAGCCATCTTATATGGAGCCCTTGAAGTCCCTAAAAGCGGCGCCATTTTAATCTCATACAAACAAGATTTTATGGACATATGTAATATCTTATATATTTTTGAACAATACCTGTATGTTGTATGCACAAGATATTGAATCAAAATTTTGTGAGACCAATTTCTGAAACACTAGAGTGGGTCAAACCGTAAAAGTCGCTGGTTAACTGGAGAAGATAGACTGGGTGTTCCAGTGAGATTTTGTGGCTTGCAAGGGATGACAGGAGAGTCTCTGTGCTTGGACCTTATAATGTGAGTACAAATAAAAGGGGTGTCAGCTTTTCTACAAACAGAGATAAGTATTGTTATTGCTACTTTATGGTATTTGACCTAGGTGAAAGCAAATGAAACACTACTCATCTACTTCTTTCGGGTTGCCACAGTGGATCATCTTTGTCCATATATTCCTGTCCTCTGCATCTTGCTTTGTTACACCCATCACCTGTATGTCTTCTTCTCACCTCATCCATAAACCTCCACTTATGCCTTCCTCTTTTCCTATTACCTGGAAGCTCCATCCTTAGCATCCTTCTCCCAATATACTCAGCATCTCTCCTCTGCATATGTCTAAACCAATACAATCTCGTCTCTCTGACTTTGTGTCTAAACCGACCAACTTGAGCTGACCCTCTAATGCACTCTTTTCTAATCGTGTCCATCCTCATCACACCCAATGCAAAACTTAGCATCTTTAACTCTGCCACCTCCAGCTCTGTCCCCTGCTTTTGGTCAGTGCCACCATTTACAACCCATATAACAAAGTTGGTCTCACTACCATCCTGTAGAAACTTCCGATTTACTCTTTACTCTGTCATAAATTACTCTTGACACTCTTCTCCATCCATTTCACCCTGCCTGCACTCTCTTCTTTAACCTCTGTTCCACACTCCCCGTTACTCTGTACTGTTAATACCAAGTATTTAAACTCATCTACTTTCGCCAACTCTACTCCCTGCATCCTCATCATTCAACTTATCTCCCTCTCATTTACACATATGTATCTTGTTCCTACTTCATTCCTCTCCTCTCTAGAGCATATCTCCACCTCTCCAGGGTCTCCTCAACCTGCTCCCTGCTATCACAACAGATCACAATGTCATCAGCAAACATGATAGTCCATGGGGACTCCTGTCCAATTTCCTCTGTCAACCTGTTCATCGCCATTGCAAATAAGAAAGGGCTCAGAGCCGATCCATGATGTAATCCCACCTCCACCTTGAATGCATCCGTCACTCCTACCGCCAACCTCACCACTGTCACACTTCCCTCGTACGTATCCTTTACACTGTTACATACAGTTAGGTCCATAAATATTTAGACAGAGACAACTTTTTTTCTAATTTTGGTTCAGTACATGAAAAAAAATAAATTTTAAATGAAACAACTCAGATGCAGTTGAAGTGCAGACTTTCAGCTTTAATTCAGTGGGGCAAACAAAAAGATTGCATAAAAATGTGAGGCAAGTAAAGCATTTTTTTAACACAATACCTTTATTTCAGGGGCTCAAAAGTAATTGGACAAATTAAATAACTGGAAATGAAATATTCATTTTTAATACTTGGTTGAAAACCCTTTGCTGGCAATGACAACCTGAAGTCTTGAACTCATGGACATCACCAGACGCTGGGTTTCCTCCTTTTTAATGCTCTGCCAGGCCTTTACTGCAGCGGCTTTCAGTTGCTGTTTGTTTGTTTGTGGGCCTTTCTGTTCGAAGTTTAGTTTTCAACAAGTGAAATGCATGCTCAATTGGGTTAAGATCAGGTGACTGACTTGGCCATTCAAGAATTTTCCACTTCTTTGCTTTAATAAACTCCTGGGTTGCTTTGGCTGTATGTTTTGGGTCATTGTCCATCGGTATCATGAAACGCCACCCAATCAACTTGACTGCATTTAGCTGGATTTGAGCAGACAGTATGTCTCTGAACACCTCAGAATTCATTCAGCTGCTTTTGTCCTGTGTCACATCATCACACTGCCTCCCCCGTGTTTTACAGATGATGTGGTATGCTTTGGATAATGAGCTGTTCCATGCCTTCTCCATACTTTTTTCTTCCCATCATTCTGGTAGAGGTTGATCTTGGTTTCATCTGTCCAAAGAATGTTTTTCCGGAACTGTGCTGGCTTTTTTAGATGTTCTTTAGCAAAGTCCAATCTAGCCTTTCTATTCTTGAGGGTTATGAGTGGCTTGCACCTTACAGTGGACCCTCTGTATTTACTTTCATGCAGTCTTCTCTTTATGGTAAACTTGGATATCGATACGCCTACCCCCTGGAGAGTGTTGTTCACTTGGTTGGCTGTTGTGAAGGGGTTTCTCTTCACCATGGAAATGATTCTGCGATCATCCACCACTGTTGTCTTCCGTGGACGTCCAGGTCTTTTTGTGTTGCTGAGTTCACCAGTGCTTACTTTCTTTCTCAGGATGTACCAAACTAGATTTTGCCACTCGTAATATTGTAGCAATTTCTCGGATGGGTTTTTTCTGTTTTCGCAGGTTAAGGATGGCTTCTTTCACTTGTATGGAGAGCTCCTTTGACCGCATGTTGTCTGTTCACAGCAAAATCTTCCACATGCAAGCACCACATCTCAAATCAACTCCAGGCCTTTTATCTGCTTAACTGATAATGACATAACGACGGACTTGCCCACACCTGCCCATGAAATAGCCTTTGAGTCAATTGTCCAATTACTTTTGAATATGACTATGTATTATGGCACAAACGGTATACATCTGGGTATTTTGTTGAATTAATAATATGCCTTGCTTTAAATTTTACTTTAATTCTACAGGTCACATGAGTGCTCGAGGGGGTAATTAAGATAAAACTGGGTACCAAACTGAGCAAGGGAAACAACAGCTTTCTTAAGAGAAAAAGACTGAAAGATAAACCATAATCCTAAAATTGTTGTATCACTATTTAATGCAATAATTGCCCATCTAAAATCCATCTTTACTTCAGTGAAGTATAATTAAACCCAATCTGCACTGATTTTGACATCTATTTAAGAAATAAGCTTGTGAGCTGTTCATTTAATTTTCTATACTTACTTTTGTACAGTATTTTATTTTATTATTCCTCTCTCTGGAGAAGGGGTGCCTCATTTACTACTGCTGGGTATCCCAATATGGGAGTCATATCCACACTCACTTGTACCACACTTCAGGTCACCACTGTGACACTGACTGCACTGATCAAAGGCAGAATAGCATTTGCATGATTCATTACTCTGTAGCGCAGTTCTGTAGCAAAAATACTGTGTGAGTGTTGTTTCAAAATAAAATAAAATAAAATAAATGTACTGTGTTTCCTAGACAAAGTTTTGCACCTTCTCATTATTATAAAACATACTTTTATTTTTGGCACTTGAGTACTTTTGAAACCAGGTATTTTTTTAAGTTAAATACTTTTTACTTCAGTGAAAGTAAACATTTGAGAAAATACTTCTGTGTTTCTCAAGTATAGTTTCTGAGTGCTTTTTACAACTCAGGTTGTACTAGATTACTTTTTTTAATTATGTATTTATTCATAATTCATTAATTTATGTACAGCATATAATAGTTATCTTCATGTAATATTTATTTCATACATTGCCATTTTATTTATTTCATTTTAGTACAAATGGTATTTCATAAAAAAACTGTATATTGCACAAGTACAGTATATCACATTGAAAAAAAATGCCATTGGGTGCTTCCATTGCATATTTTAGGAATCAGGCAATACTGGACTTAAAATTACTCCCAGTCTTTTAATGACGATATTCAGAGTAACACCTGTACAATGAAAAATCTCTTGTGATATCGTACACTACATTGCACTTGCATTGATTAATTGAAAGAATCCTAACTCATCCAACTGGGAAAAATTTAATTCTTTCCTTTTTTTTTCAAATCTTTCAGAATTTTGCAAAATATCTTTGTAATACTTTTGTAAAATATACACAGCCTGTCTTGTTTTAATATGCATATAAGAAACCACTTAAGAGTGAGCTCTTTTTGTTATATACAGTAGCTCTCTTAACTGCACATAGAAACAGGGTAGGTATGAGTGGATATTTTTGAAGCATGATGGTTGTAATGCTGTATTGATTGTATTTTGATTGAACTGTGTTTTACTTGCTGTTTGTGATCTGTTCTCTTATTGAAAACAACTCTGCAATACCCATTGCTACTGCTTACCCCATATAAACCAGTCAGACCTAAGATTTTCTGACACTGGCCTCTTGCCATCCTGAAGCTGCACTACCCAACTCTTAGTGCATTATCATTCATTACCGTCATTCTTCCTTTCTGACAGGAAAATTCACAAGGCCTGCAGACATGTGGGTCTTCTTGGGTCACCACCACACCAATATACAAGCACAGCTGGAGCTGTCGTTCTGAGAAGATGTGATGAAATCAAGAGTGCAAAATGGCATTGCTTCAGGCAAACATAAATGATGTATCATAAATTAGTGTAAATAACAAGTAATTACTATCAGTATAAATCACAACAGTGTGACACATGAAGACAAAAGATTTGTTTCTTATCTAATTGCTGGACATCTGGCTGAATTTATAAAATTTTCCAAATAAAAGAGTGATGTGGTGTAAACATTCAAGATTTACTACAGTTTATTTTGTTAAGGCCATATAGATAGTTTTGTGTTCATGATAAGATAAAAAATAATGAACTAAAGAAAAATGCACCGAGTTGCTATCACCATGGGATACTGTAGTCTCTTATTTCATTGCATGTAACACTGTACAGAGTTTACTGATATACATGTACAGCATGAAACTGGTATTAATGGTATATAAGAAGTTAAAAAATAAAGTATACTTGAATATTCATAATTATTAATGAAAACTAGATAGTAATAGTACTATGCTACTATGGTAGCTCACAGAAGTACACCATCCTTAAGGTGCTGCATCCTGCATCTTTAGAACAACACCCAAGTGTGTCCATATTGGTGCACTTTAAACAACCATTACACCATCACAGAAATGATAAAGTTAAAGTAACAGCCTTTCTTTGGCAAATCTAAATGCTGTATGTTGTTTTAGATTTAATAAACTAAGACACAATATTTTTTTTTTAAGTATTACTCTAACATTAAACATAACTCCAAAAAAAATCATTACTCAAATTGTTGTTTATTTTTTAATTAAGACTTAAGAAACAAAGTAAATCATTGCTTTATGTTACTTAACTATTTTGCAATTAACAACACAAAGGCATTTTTATCATAGTAAAACACCTGGAGTATGTTAAACAGAATTATAAAAAAATATTTTAAAAAGCATAAAGCTGTGTACATTCTGCTTTAATCATACCTTTATAATAACACAACTGGGCAGTAAACATTTAAAGAAGCTAAATTTATTTGCACATGATGTCAGAAACAATAAAATGAAAGTAATAAAAAATTACAGCTGTTCCTAGCAGTATATACTGTAAATTCAGATTGTCTGAGTGGAGCGGCATTTGTCTGCTCCTGTGTACAGTTAGATTGAAAGTCATGGATTAAAAAATAATAATAAAAAAAAATACAGAAGGGAAAAATCTCAAGGGTTTGTTGTTTAACAGTCAACTAAACAATGAAAATGCACAACAATGAAGTCCTGGCCTTGCTACAAACAGTGTAATGTTATAATCAGATCTATGATAGCCATCCATTTTTTTAATAAACTTATAATAATGATAGAATTAACCATAAAATGGATGTATTGGGTGGCACGGGTCCTCCCTGTGTGGAATTTGCATGTTCTCCCTGTGTCTGTGTGGGTTTCCTCCAGGTGCTCTGGTTTTCTCTCACTGTTCAAAGACATGCAGGTTTGGTGCATTGGTGATTCTAAATTGTCCCTGGTGTGTGTGCCGTGTGGTGGGCTGGCACCCTGCCTGGGGTTTGTTTCCTGTCTTCAGTCCTGTGTTGGCTAGGACTGGCTCCAGCAGACCCCTGTGACCCTGTAGTTAGGATATAGGGGGTTGGATAATGGATGTATTGGTGGACAAAGGTGTACTGTATCAATGGGGGTACAGTTGTAGTTATAAAAATTTCATTTTATTGTTCTGCCTTCCATAGTTGAACCTCCTGCTTCTGGCAGCTTCATAATTACCAGATAACATTGCCAACAGTATTTTATAACAATGTTATAGCCTGAAAGTATATCCTGGAGGCTAGTGTTAGTAGTACTGCAAATGGACAAGATGTAATGTGCTTGGTGGATATTTCATATATAGTTTGTGAAGATGAGACTACTAACAACAAATTTATTACACTTGTAAATGCTTTACACAGTACTAGAGAGTATTGTGGCTTAGACACAAAGGAGTGCTGGGGAGGACTATCAGTCCAACATTCCCCAATTCCACTCTTCACTCTATAGTATGGGAAGCCTGTATGGAAATATGGTGCCATCAGGTCGAGTTCTTCAGAGATACCAGCAAATCTTTAAATACTGGCCAGGTAGCCCAAAAGTGTGTACAAATCGTTATCAGGAAGTGCCCCTTAACCTGGGCTTAAAAGCCTCTTTAATTTGGTAGTCGGGTTAGGACTTGGAGTTTGGAGGTAGCCACTACTTAAGCCTTACTATGTAGGAGGAAGGAAAATGGGCAAGATATGCAGAAAGATATGAAGAAAATGTGTGGTAAAGAAAGTAGGAAGTCTGGAAGATTTAGGTTTTGCTGTTTTCATCCCTTGTAAGTTCTTTTTGATTCCTCCTTTGATTATTAATTAAATCCATCCATCCATTATCCAACCCGCTATATCCTAACTACAGGGTCACGGGGGGCTGCTGGAGCCAATCCCAGCCAACACAGGGCGCAAGGCAGGAAACAAACCCCAGGCAGGGTGCCAGCCCACCGCAGGGTGTAATTGAATCCCTTTTCTTTTTTAAATTTGGTCATTCTGGTCTTCATTTGGATTTGGGAATGACTCACAAATGTACCCTACAGTTTTCAAGATGGAACTATTATTTAGACAGATGATGCTCTCCCATTAAGCCTTGAATTTCTCTTCACCCCTCTTCCATTTTAACCAACTTTGTGACAGCTATTTCTTTCCCTCACATTTTTTTCGCAAACTGATTTTAAATTTATAGGATTATTCAGTTTACAATACTTTGACTGATCCCACCACCTGAAGGTGTCACTGCCTAGATACTGCAGCTACTCATAGTAAAATTTAGAATTTTTTTTCAGATTTCTTAAAATGCATGTTATGTTGTTTCAGGTACTATAAGATTTCCAGAAATAATGTCATGTTGATTTTAAGATAGTGTCCACTAATTCTGAAATATTTTGAATACATTTATAATATATAAAACATACCTACAGTATATTTTAAGATATCACAAAAAGTATTTCAGAGTAGCAATTGAACAAAACTGAAATATTTAAAAATCTATTAGCTTAAAGAAGTCACTGAAACCAATTATGAGGTACCTTGGACCCTCACACAAACACACTCATTTATACTGGGGCAATGACCAACTAAGTCTATGTATCTTTGGGATGTGGGATAAAACCCCAAGCAGACGCATGCATAATGTATTTAGATTCTTCCAAGGTATCAGAGGGGCATTCTCAAAGATGTGAAATGCACCTGCAAAGTTGTTTTGCCTGCCTAGGGTAAAGTCAGCTCTGATGGTGGATTGCAGGAATCGTTGGGTAGAGGGGTCCTTTCATCGGATTGTCTGTCCAAGCGCTGTCTCAGCTGTAGAATGGCCAATGGCGGAGGCAGCTTGATGGATGAGGTCTCCAGGACTCTAAACAAATCCAAATCATATTATGTGATATCATCTGGTGTTAAATTCTACTCCGTACTTCTAAAATGTTTATTTTTATACTGTATTGAGAATTTGTTCTGTTCTGTGTATTGTACTATATTGTATTGACCCCGTTATTTTTGACACCCACTGCACGCCCAATCTACCTGGAAAGGGGTCTCTCTTTGAATTGCCTTTCCTAAGGTTTCATCCATTTTTTCCCTACTAGGGGTTTTTTTTGGGAGTTTTTCCTTGTCTTCTTAGGGAGTCAAGGTTGGGGGTCTGTCAAAAGGCAGGGCCTGTTAAAGCCCATTGTGACACTTCTTGTGTTTGGGCTATACAAAAATAAATTGTATTGTATTGTATTGTAATTATATTTTAAAAAATCTCAAAATTAGTTATTGTTTATTTTTAAATACTGAATAAGTATATTTTTCTATAGCACATTTCCTATTTAGATCTGTACATATTTATAAGTATAAAACAATTAAATAACAGTTACGTAACAGTTTACATAACTTAGGTAGAGTCACTCACCACAGTGTGTTAGCCAGCCTAGCCCGGTTGGCTAACACTGTTGCTAAATGCAATAACGCCATTGTCAACTTCGGTCTGTTGAACACCCGCTCACTTATGAGCAAGGGGCATTTCATCCACGATCTCCTCACTGATCGTAAGTTTGACTTTTTCTGTCTTACCGAGACATGGCAACAACATCATGACTTTTCCCAACTTAACAAATCCACTCCCCCAGGGTTTGTTTACATCTCTCAACCCCGTGGCTCTGGCTGGAGAGGAAGTCTCGCGTTAATGTATCGAGGGAAGTGGATAGTCCTGCTGTTGTCTGTTCCTGCCTTCAGTTCTTTTGAATCTCTTGTGTGTCAATTAAATAAACCTATTCCTACTATTACTGCAACTGTTTACCAGCCCCCTAAATCAAATAATGACTTTCTGAACAACTTTGCTGTTTTTCTTACACACTTATCTACTGTTTCATCAAACATAACACTTCTGGGGGATTTCAATATACATATGGATAATATCAATGTCCCTATTACTAGAGACTTTACATCCTGCCTTAAGAGTTTTGGATTTTAGCAGCATACTGATGTTCCCACTCATTCCAAAGGACATATCTTGGACTTGATTTGCTGTTCTGGAGTTACCCCGCTTGATTGTACTGCAGATGAACTCCCCCTAACAAATCATTTTCTTATTTCATTCAATGTTAAACTTTCCAATAAATACTAAGCTTTTCCGTCTCATGTCATTCCGTAATATTAAGAATATTAACTTAGACTCTCTTTCCTCTAGTATTGACTCCCTTATGGACATTCATAATTTATCCACTCCTAAAGAACTGGTCTCACACCATAACACTGGACTTAATGGTATTCTTAACTCTCTCACTCCATTAAAAACTAGATCTGTTTCTTTCTCCTTTTCTGCTTCCTGGTTCACGCCACAACTTCGGCTTTTGAAACCCAAAGGCCAGCAACTTGAACGGTTGTATAAAAAAACTGGACTCTTTGTTCACAAAGATGTACAAAAATCATATACTTTATTACAAGGACCATATTGCCCAAACTAAATCTAACTATTATACTCACATTATTTCTTCCAATGAAGGCAACACCAAGTCATTGTTTTCACTGCTTAATAATATCACACAACCCCTGGATTCTTTACCTTCTCACCTTTACTCAACTGATTTTTGCAATTCCCTTATGTCCTTTTTTAATGAAAAAATCCAGAAAATACACCAGTCTTTCGGTCTCTCTCCTCCAGTACTTCATTTGAAGTTCACCTACCAACTCACTCATTTCCCTCTTTTCAGCTTCCTACTTTCTCAGAAATCTTAGATCTCGTCTGTAAGTGTAAGCCATCCACCTGCCAACTGGACTCCCTCCCTACAGTTCTGGTCAAAGCCTGCCTCCCTTTGGAAATATCTTTCGTAAATATAACATTAGCTTCCACTGTTATGCTGATGACACCCAGCTCTATCTCACTAGCAAACCTACTGTTTCCTTTCCACCCTCCTCGCTTATTAATTGCATAGCAGAAATCAAATCTGTTTTTTTTTTCAAATTTTCTTAAATGAAATAGTGACAAAACTGAGGTTCTCCTCATTGGTGCAAAATCAACATTATCCAAAAGTGATCATTTTTCCTTTGTTATTGATAACTCCTCTGTCTCCCCTTCCCCACAGGTTAAGAGTCTGGGTGTCATCCTTGATAGTATTTTATCCTTTCAGTCCCACATCAATAACATTTCCCGGTCTGCATATTTCCACTTGCGTAACATTAATCGTATTCGCCCCTCCCTCACTCCCCACACCACTGCTATCCCTGTTCATAGCCTTGTCACTTCTCGTCTGGATTATTGCAATTCCAACTTTCTTTGGTCTTTCTTGCAAATCTCTTTATAAGCTTCAACTGGTCCAGAATTCAGCTTTCCGCATCATTACTAGAACCCCCTCTATTCACCATATCACTCCCATTTTGCAGCAGCTTCACTGGCTTCCAGTTAAGTTCCGCATTCAATTCAAAATTCTTTTGTTAACTTTTAAGGCTATTCACAACCTTGCCTCTGTTCCCCAGCTCTGGAACTCACTACCATCTGAGCTTAGAAATATTGAATAATTTTCACTTTTCAAATCTAAACTTAAAACTCATTAGTTTAAGACTGCTTTCTGCTTTTTCTCTTTCATTACAATTACTCTGTCTGATTTTAATTTTTGTATTTTAGTTTTGTTTACAATGTGTTTTTATCTATTGTTCGGTGTCCTTGAGTGTTTAGAAAGGCACCTAACATAAAAAGTATTATTATTATTATTATTTTCCATAAAAAGAAACATATTGTGCAGTATTTATATGGAAATGTGTAAGTATTTAGATATAAACATTGCATGAGGAAGGAGGACAGAGACCTTGTGGGAAACCTTTATACCCAGTATAATATGAAGAAATTCAGGAGGATCAAAAGTGGTGTCTTTATTGCCAAAGCCACAAAGATGGATAAAGTCACTGGAGTACAAAGTACGACTTTGCCCTAAGTCTCTGTCTGATGCTAGACTCTGTCATACCTTTACCATGAGACATCTAAAAAGCACCTGTTGAGGTCATTTCTAGCCAAGTCATGGAACCACATCCAGAATCAAGGATAATTCTACTTATACTACAAGATAACTAGGCCAGTTTATTACTGGTTTTGGCATTTCTACAAATCAGATGCTTTCATTTTTCTTAAAAAGTAATAACAGAATTAGAGGTAGCATTCTCGCACATGACTAACCAAGGGCCATGACTGTCAAACACCCTAAATGCTTGTTTGCCTAAAATAAGTGGCCACAAAAGTCAATCTCTTTCCAGTTCACCGCTTTGCAGTTCCATCTAATGAGCTAAAGGTTTTTACTTGGCTTCCTACAAGTTGCCACCCTTAAAACTGCATTGTAATTCCATCTCCCCGTACATAGGACTATATGCTGTCATGAGTTCCAGCTTTTTAAAACCCTTTGTAGACCTTCATTGATCACTGAACAAACCATCTGGCATCACTGGCACCTGTTGGGTAATCTGCTATCTAGTATCCCAGTACACAATAAACAATTCTATGCAGGTTGCTTCTCTTTTTGACTCTTTCAGGTAGCCATGCCATGTTATCTTTCCAAATTTTAAGTCTTCTGAGATCTAGTAGCACTGACTACTCTGATTGCCATTGTTGTTCTCTTTCTCTGTATTTTTGTGAGAAGCTTTTCACTGTCCAGTGTCACCTTGGCGATGCCTTTGTTCCTGACAAAATACTTGACAGATTTTTTAAGGTTTTTAATAGTAGTAATGCAGTTAATTCAGTAGTCTTTCAACCCTGTATTGGAATAACAGGTTTATAACGTTAGTGATGGTTTAATTAATAGTGTTCAGGAGTTTAATGGAGTGTTAAAAACGCAGGAGTAGTTTCTTAAAATGACATCCTATTTTAAAATGCATTTCTAGTATCTTGTGATGAGAGAGGTTTGTGGTGTCAAGCATTTTAAATAGATAATTGGGAGTCCCAGAGGGTGCAGGTGCATGTTGGAATGTGCATGTGCCACCGTGAGATTGATTGGGGTGCTTAGTTGGTTTTGCATTCACATGCAAATGTGAGTGGATCTGTCAAGTGCTTCATTTGCACTTTGGAGCAGGTGATGATAGCACCTGCACCCGACTGGTGCTATGAAAGGAGACTACACAGCAAAATCAGGTGAGACAATGGAGAGAGTAACAAGGAAAGGAACAGAGGTTAAAGGAAAGAGGAAGATGGCAGAATAGTGGGGGAGCAGGTGGTGCAGGAAGTAGGCAGGCAGTTGGAAATGTGAACCTTGGAAGAGGAGAGTGTGGCCTACAGGCTGCTCTCGATGAGCACTCCAAGTGAGCTCCCACCGAAGGCCAAGGGACGGCGGGTAGGAAAGAGCCAAACTGCTTGAAGCACCCCACAGACACAGTGAAACTGACAGGTGGGGACCTGAGCAGGATTTGAAGGGTGACTGTGCCTGTTGGGAGGATGTCTCCTCTTGCTGCAGGGTCCCATCTGGGATACGCAGAGATGACATCAGCTTCATAAAGAAGCACGGTGGCTCGAATGGTTTTAATGGAAGGATTCTGCCTTGGATTTTAACTTTTTTTTAAAGGACTACTATTTATTGTTTACTGGATTTTAACCTCTGCACTGATCACTTTGATTTTATGGATTATTTATTTATTTATTGAAGCAATGAACTTTTGGACTCTGTTTGTTTTAAATAAAAGCACTTGAGTTCTTGTGGACTGTGTGTGTAGTTATTTGCCCAGCTCATCCTGGGTTTCGTTATCAACAGTCACAGGCTCAAGCTGCCAAGGATTATGGAGCAACTCAGACAGTCACATATCTCAAACGCATTTTATTTCACATTGTACATGCTTTAAATATGTAGTTTAAAATAAAATAGTTTAAAATAAAAACGGGATAGATAACAGTAGATAAAAGGCTGAGCTCTATAGGGTGCTGGACAACAAATAGTAGAGTCCAAATGCTAAGTGATTGCCGCAGTTTATGGTAAAATATTGTTAAGCTTATATATTCTTTTCTTTGTTAATCTCACTTTGTCCCTGCTCCCACTGAATTTCTGGATCCTCTCTCACTACTGTACATTCTCTTTCATCACCTCTCATCACTGATAGTTCTTTTTTGTTACTGTTTTTAGCTTTTTTCAATCAACTTTATTTAACTTGGTCCTCAGACTTAAGAAGAAATTGACTGCAGGAATAAAAACTCACTTATGACTAGAGACTCTACACCTTGCCTTTCAAGAGCTATTCATTAACAAAACCTCAAATTTCATTTCTAAAATCACATCATGGGTGACTTCTCTACAGCAATAGTTAATGTGCATTTTGCAGAAAAAATGAACTAGACAGTAATGTTCTTAGCATTTTATATTCAGGCAAATTATAAAAACATCCTGCTTTTCCTAGTTGTTTGAGGATTAAACAGCAGCAAGTCTCCCCGAATTACAAGTACACATATGTGGTCAATTTAGGGCTGTTCGCAGCCTGAAGAGATTATTGCTAAATAAAACTTAAAATAGATGCCAACCATGGGATATCTGGAGTTATAAAATGAAAAATAAAAAATGCACTCTTTACATTGAATATTAGGTAAATTTGTTTTATTACCAGCCTGAGGCCTAGGGGAAACTGGGCAAGGTATAAGTCAGTGTTGCTACAGGGGGTAGTCACAGCAATATGATTCTAAAAGCATAAAAGGAGCAGGCAACAGTTAGGAGTCTCAGACCATACTTTTTATTCTGATTTACCTAGAGGTACATATCTTCTTCAGTCTCTGCCTATATCAACATGATGATCAGTTAAACAATCGTACATATCAATTTTCTTTCCTGAATAACAGCATAAACACATTTTCTTCGATAAAACAGTAGCATTGTTGTCAGCTATCAAGAAGCACATATACCATTGTATGCAGATTAGAAACCAATGCCCCCAGAACTCATTAATTTTCAAAGTAAGCAGGCAGTTCTATGTCACAATATTGTATATTGATGAGATACCAATCAAAGCAGTATGATCTTCAAAGCAAGTGACTCATTTGTGAGACAGGTACATATCTATGTCTTGTAGATAGTCATCAATACTAACCTGTTACAATTATTCAAGAAATTTGCCTTTTCACTTATCATCCCAGTCTCAATCAGAGGATGCCTATTATCCCTTCATCTCTTGGCCTTTATTGTACATTTATTATTTACATGTGTTTTTCCTAAAAGCAACAAACAGAAATGTATTTTTCTTGAAAACACCAATTTCTAGCCCATTGTATTTTCACTTTTTCAAATCATGCAGTGGGAATAATGATCAATCTGGCCTTTTGAGGCAAATTCAAAGCCCATCATGAGCAACAATGCAAATACACCTCTCTGTGGTAATGCGGACCCAGTATGACCTTAACAATCTAATTCAAACTTAGGTACAGTAGTTATTGATGAATTAACAAAGCTAGTATAGGGGAACCACAACTGATGCAAGCTTATTATTTCTGATCCCAGTTATCTAATAGAGAGTTGCTATGAAATGTCTATTGTATTGTCACTGGGTAAAGAGATGGCAGCCAGCCCTTGAGAGATTATTAGTTAACTGTAGTGTACGCTCATACACATCAACTTGCTTTTTCTGTTCAGTTATAGAATAATTAGTGTAGCATCTCTCAAATACTATATAGATATAGGTGGCACAGGTTGGAACATCTTCAGTTGTAAACTAATGTTTTAAACAATCAAATCCATGGATTTAAAACAAAGCAAGTGCAGTTTCTTGGGTAAGTTTTTATGACTATGTTGAAGCACAGATTTTTAGCACCTTGGGACTTGTGTACTTTTAGTTCCCATTACTGCAGCTATGAATCCTCCATACAACAGTGGTGAAATCCAAAGATGATTACAAATTACAAAAGCAATTAAATATAGACAAAGGTAATCAACTTTTCCTACTATGAATAGGAACAAAAAGGTTAGAGTCTACCGTAAAGCCAATGAACTTGAAAACCAATGTAATTGACGAGCAAAGGTAAGCATATGCTATAGTTTAAATATGTAACACTATACATTATAGTTGGTCTGTGTTGTTTTAATTAGTTTATTAGTATAACCAAGACCACTAAATCCAATTATCAGGGTAGACATAGTTGCAAGGCCCTTGGAAGTATCTGTGGAACACAAGAGGTATCATATATGCAACTATATATTTTGAGTTCCTATATAAAGAATATCCATGTTAAACATTCTTTGACGCTATCACCCTAGATACATGATAGCAGAGACACTTTTTACATAGTGGTCTTCCAACTGTTATTTGAAATTTCATTTATTAATAGCATCACATTAGCTATGTAGTCTAAAGTCCAGCCCTATACATTATGATGTGTTTATCACTCTAGTTAATCATACATATTTATACTTTAAGATGTCTTCTATAACATTAATGAGTATATTGAAGACTGATGTTAACATACCATTCTTTAGTCTTTAGCAAACTAAATGTAAGCTTTTCTGAAAAATATACTATCATTTAATGCAGAATATTCACCATCTTCTTTCATACAGCATTCCGTTTTTCTGTGAGAGAACAAAAATTATCTGAAAATATTAATGCAAAATTAATTTTTCTTTTTTAATTCTGTATCTTAGCAGGTGCTTTGGAAAACTGGCTAAGGCACTTGGATTTAAACTGCTAAACCAAAAGGTTGTCAGTGCCATAACTGCCTTTGATTAACTGTGTGATCCTGAGCAAATTAGTATATCAGCTTGAGTCCCAACACTATGTGTGTGTGTTTATATTTATTTGCAGTGTATCCTGGTTATGTAAGCAGCATTGAGTAAAGACGTCTGCCAAATACAGCACATCATCATAGTCACTGCACTTTAATTAACTTGTTCTGATGTGAGTCACAGTAGTAGTATGCTGATTTAGAAAAATGCCACCTGATCCTCAGGAACTTCTTTCAACAACCCTAGAAAAGTCTTATATTCTTCCAAGCAGTTTAAAAGATACAATCCTTTTAATAGCGCCAGATGTTTATCCAATTCCTCTGCACTAAGCATATTTATTTGTGGTATCTGTAATGCATCCAGAAATGCATTAGATTGTGTCTTGTCTTCTTTAAACTCAGTAGAATATTAGGTCTTATAGTAGTCTCTAAATGTGTGCATTATATTTTTATGGTCAATGATTTTGTCTCTGTGTTGATCAGAGGTGGGTAGTAACAAGTTATATTTACTCCATTACATTTAATTGAGTAACTTTTTTAAAAAATTGTACTTCTAAGAGTAGTTTTACTGCACCATACTTTTTACTTTTACTTGAGTACATTTGTGAAGAAGAAACGCTACTCTTACTCCACTACATTGGGCAACACTCAAATCGTTACTTTCTTTCCATGAGATACGCTATATTTTTGCCAGACAGAAGCCGCCAGTGGATCTACTGCATGACTGTTTCACCAATCAGATGTAGCAACAATAATCACATGGCTCTTTTTCACAAATCAGACATAGCCATGCAGTCACACTACCACACACAGACTGTGGCAGCATAGCAGCACAAACTCCTCACAGACAGAGGACAGGGAAAGAAAGAATACAAGTGGAACCTCGGTTTGCGAGCATAATTCATTCCAGAAACGTGCTCGCAATCCAAAGCACTCATATATCAAAGTGAATTTCCCCATAAGAAATAATGGAAACTCAGATGATTCGTTCCACAACCCAAAACTATTCATATAAAAATGATTAATTCAAAATATAAAGTAAAAATACATAAAACAAATTAATCTGCACTTTACCTTTGAAAAGAATCATGGCTGGTGTGAGTGAGTTTCTAAACTGTTATGGGATTTCACCCAACGGGACGATACGCGGAAGACCATCCCGAAGCAACCGCAGGCACCCAGCGCTGTAGTAGTTCGCCGTAAAAGCAAATCCAAAAAGATCACAGTCATGCTATAAGCACCTGCCATTGATGGGTGATACAAGGAACAAGGAACATTATAAATACACAGAGCACAGTATTACTTGGCCACTAACCTGGGCATGACCCTGCCTGACTGCTGTGTCTGTGTATAGGAGAGTGGCAGATCCCGCTAAAATAAATAACCACGATATTCCTGTTTCAAGCTGAATAAAGATAGTGTCGCTAAAGTATTGAGACTCAGCTTTGTGTTTTGGGGTGCAAAGCACACACACGTGGTCACAATGCTGTAGTAAACAATATACACTCGTACGGATGTTGACGAATGAGTGAGTAACTGACAATTGCCCACAATCCCGCAGCGAGAGACAGAAGAACCATCAGCTCAGTGGTGATCACGTAATGCTCGGCAGACAAAACGTATATGGAGTACTTGTATTGCAAGACTCGTTCGTTTATCAAGTTAATATTAATTAAAAATTTTAGCTCGTCTTGCAAAACACTCGCAAAACAAGTTTCTTGCAATCCAAGGTTCCACTGTACATGAAAAATGAGAGCCAACTAGTAGTAGTTTGCACTGTTCAAACATACATGTTACCTACTGTAGGTATTGGCTTCAAAAGCTTTGTTGTGAAAAACTAAGATTTGGAACTTTGTATTATTTGTGCATCTTTATTTTGTAAAGATGTTATTTATTTTTACTCATTTTTTATTTTATTATTTGGAAATAGCAGAATTTGCACATTATTTTATATTTTTGTCTGTCTTATTACATTTCTAAAAAATAAATAATTTATTATGATCAAACAGTTACTCAGTACTTGAATAGTCTTTTCACCAAATACTTTTTTACTCATATATGAGTAATTTTTTGGATGACTACTTTTTACTTCTACTTGAGTAATATTATTTTGAAGTAACGCTACTCTTACTTGAGTACAATTTTTAGCTACTCTACCTACCTCTGATTGCTGGGATTGTACTGCAAGCTTCCTGCTTGTGGATTTGTTGAGCTAAGATCTTATTAGCTTTCTCTCCATGTTCATAGTAGTGATGTATTGATTTAAAAATGAGTTGTTCAGTTTCTTTATTTGTTAAGAGGTTGAGTTCTGGATGCAGAGCCTGTCTTTTCCTTTGAAGTGCCTCAGTTGGACACCTGGCATGTTCTTGATCTATTCTAGTAATTTCACTGATTAGCTCTGATACCTTTTTGATTTCCAATTTATTTCTGTGGGAAAGATATGACAAAATCTGTCCTCTTAAGAAGGTCTTCACGATTTCCCAGAGTATTACTGCAGAAACCTCTGAGGATGTATTTGTCTCTAAAAAAAATCAATTTGTTTGCTTATAAATTCTGTACAGTTCTTGTCTGCTAATAAAAGTGGATTAAGATGCCATATGCGTTATGAGTATGTGGGGCATAATGATTTTAGATATAACAATAGCGTCATACTTAAAAGATTTAATCATAGGCAAGAAATTATTTTCTTTAAAGAAATAATCAATTCTTGAGTAGCAGTAATGTACTGGTGAGTAGAAGGAATATGCTCTTGAGTTTGGGTTTAAAAATCTCCAAGGGTCTGCTAAGTTATGATCAGTTACAAACTATGTAATTGTCTTTGCAGTGTTAGATGTCATCACCCCTGTGGCAGGGGACCTATCTAGGTCTGGATTTAAAACACAATTAAATAAAATCATAGCTAGAAGGATGGAGAAAGTGCTCCCCTCGGTAATATCACAAGACCAAACTGGATTTATTAGGGGCCAACACTTATTTTCAAATCTTCGACGCCTGTTTAATGTAATATACTCACCAACTAAATCAAACACCCCAGAAATAATATTATTATTGGATGCAGAAAATGCATTCGACATGATTGAATGGAAATACCTTTTTACTACATTGGAGAAGTTTGGGTTTGGCCCGAACATTTGTGCATGGATTAAATTACTGTATACTAACCCAGAAACTTCAGTTTGCATCAATAACATTTGCTCAGACTACTTTAAACTAGAACGTGGTACTAGACAAGGATGCCCCTTGTCACCGCTGCTGTTTGCGATTGGCATTGAACCACTGGCAATACATTGTCGAAATACTGATCAGATAAAGGGGATTAGCAGAGAAGGACTGGAACAGAAAATTTCATTATATGTAGATGATATGGTACTGTATACAATATCGGACCCAGAAAATTCTGTGCCTGCATTCTTAGCAGCACTCACAGAATTTCAAAAGATCTCTGGTCTCAGAATTAATCTGAATAAAAGTGTAGTCTTTCCAGTGAATTCTCAAGCATATAATATTAGATTAGATACCCTACCTTTTATCATTGCAGAACAGTTTAAATACCTAGGGGTAAACATCACAAGTAAACATAAAGCTCTATATCAACAAAATTTTGCCGTCTGCATGGAAAAAATTAAACAAGACTTGCATAGATGGTCAACCCTTCATCTCACACTAGCTGGAAGAATTAACACTGTTAAGATGAATATTCTATCTAAGCTCCTTTTTTATTTCAAAACATTCCAATATACATTAATAAATCATTCTTTAGGCAATTAGATTCAACAATAACCTCATTTATTTGGAATTCAAAACATCCACGCATCAAAAGAGCGACCCTACAAAGACAAAAGGCAGAAGGCGGCATGGCTCTACCTAACTTCCAGTTTTATTACTGGGCAGCAAATATACAGGCGGTAAGAACCTGGACACAAATAGAAGAACATACACAGGCTTGGTCCACAATAGAAGTAAAATCCTGCAGTACTTCTTTGTTTCCCTTGCTCTGTGCTCCAATAAACACACGTTATCGGCAATATACAAATAACCCAATTGTGCTCCACTCACTTAGAATCTGGAACCAATGTAGAAAGCATTTTAAGACGGAGAAGCTTCTATCTGTGGCACCTCTGCAAGAGAACCACCTCTTTCAACCTTCACAAACATATGCAGTTTTTAATATCTGGAAAAAATTTGGAATTAACTTGCTTAGAGATCTTTATATAGACAACATCTTTGCATCCTATGAACAATTACATTCCAAATTTAACATTCCAGCTACACATTTCTTTCACTATCTTCAAATCAGGAACTTTGTTAAACAGAACCTTCCAGATTTTCCTCATCTTGCACCCTCATCCATGCTGGAAAAAATATTGCTCAATCTCAAGGACTTAGACTCCATCTCTACAATATAAAAAATCATTTTACAATCCCTCCCTTTCAAAGATCCAAGAGGACACTGGGAAAAAGATCTCTCAATTAATATATCAGAAAAGGAGTGGAAAGTAGCAATGCAGAGAATTTACTCAAGCTCCATATGCGCAAAGCATACAATTATACAACTTAAAATTATATATCGAGCACATCTGTCTCGACTAAAACTCTCCAAAATGGCATGATCCAACCTGCTTACGTTGCAACCAAGTCCCAGCCTCACTGGGTCACATGTTCTGGGCCTGCACCAAATTAACATTATTCTGGACAAAAATTTTAAATTACCTTTCAGACAGCCTTGGACTCACAATCTCTCCTAACCCATTAATAGCTGTGTTTGGGGTTCTTCCAGAGGGGCTTAAAGTGGAGAAAGACAAACAAATTGTGATTGCATTACACTACACTTTTGGCACGCAGACTTATTCTGATAAACTGGAAGAACCCAAACTCTCCTCTTTTAAGTCAGTGGGAAACCGATGTGTTATACTATTTAAAATTGGAAAAAATCAAATACTCAGAGGATCCATACAGACTTTTTTCAAAACATGGCAGGATCTAATCAGTAATATTTTAAAATAAGCTCATAAAGCACAGACAATTTATTAATTTAGGTATGTTTACAAGCCTTAAATTTCACGCGTTTGGCTTGCTGTCTCTCTCAGGGGTGGGGATCGATCTGTTCTTAACTTCATTTTTCTTTTTGTAAAACTTGATTGCTTTGTATTGATTGCAATAAAATCAATAAGAAAAAAAAAATTAAAAAAATAAAACAGAAGTCCCCAACCATTATACTTTTATGAGTGTTCACATTAGAAATGGATGCAAAACAATTTTGGATGCAGTCCCCATCATCCACATTGGGTGCATAGGTATTTACCAAAATCAATTTACAGTTAAATAAATTATCATTACAATCACATATCTCCCTTCAGGTAGATATTAGATCTTATACTGCAAATGAGACTGTTCAACAGTATGTATAAGAATTCCCACACCTCTAGTTTTCTTTGTAAAGCTGAAATGGAATATTTGGGAAGTCCAGTCTCTGTGCAGCCAAAACTGATCCTTGCTTAATAAGTGGGTCCCTTATAAAAATACAATTTTAGCATTTAGATCTGTTAGGTGAGAGAATAATTTTTTTTCTCTTTAATTCGTAATTCTGACCTTTAACATTCCAAATCACAAAGTTAACTGTTCAGTCATGAAGACATTGCTTCTGAACTTTTGTTGTTATTTTGTAGTCTTAACTGAAAAAAAGACAGCTTTGACCTTAATTTCCAATTTTCCCAGGAGTTATAGCCATGAAACCAGTTACGTTGCCACTTTTAATTATAGGATTAAAAGGATAGATTAGAGATAGCTTGCTCTCTCTCCCTACTCCACCCCCCACGTCCCCCAATTTTGCCTCCACACATGAGGCTGAACCACACTTCACAAAGTCCCAGTCCTCTGACATACCTAGAAACAGAGCACGTCCAAAACGAAACAAGCCCCCCAGCTGTGATGTATGAGGATTAAAATTGAGATATCTATTGACAATACAGTCTAAATACTATAAGCATAAAATATGATCTTAAACAATCATGAGATAGTAAATCCAGGGAATGATATTATGAAGTACCCCTGCATAGTAAGCCCTAATACAATAACCAAGCGTATGATGTTAACAATCCCCGAGAAGGAAAAACAAGACACTATTTTCTTTGACAGGATCATGATCTCAGATTAGGAGGTGGTAATTCAAAGAATTGTCATGAATCTGCTTCAGACATCTCAAAAGATGTGGGCCCTGTCTGTAAACACACATCCACAACACAAGAAAAACTAAACAGTGGTTCAGAAGCAAGACCAGAATGCCTTCAGAAACCAAGTTCTGTAATACTGTAGTTGCCCATTGAGGAGAAACAAGTAGTTAATCCAGTTCTGCTGGTCTCTGAAACTAGCACTGTTATGAGGATTTAGATCTTTCCATAGAACAGAAATATATTTCATGGTAAAATGTACAGAGAATGACCCTTATTTGCCTTTTTTGACATTGATAATTTTAGCAGTACTTTTGTTTGTGATAGGATTACACATTTGCATTATAAAACACTTATTTTGCACATCACCATCCCTGGTGTGGCCTTACAGCTCATCTTTAATCCAGGTGCTTTGAGGCTGTGCTATATTAACTACCAATTCTGTGAGAATGGCTGCATGATGCTTACCTGATAGTGCTTAGTATAGTGTTTTATTTATTGTATTTTGTGTTTATACACCTTACAATGAAAAACACAACAGCTCCAACAGGCAAACCCCATATAATTCAGAAACAAACATGAGGTATAAACACATTCAAAAATGGAAAAAAACGACGACTGGTCCAAGATGGTAACACTTCTGGTTAAGTAAAGTCAAGGCAGGCAGAAATGCGTCCAAGTGGACAAACACCAGAAGTGATGGCAGAGGTGGTAGTACTGTCAGTCATGTGGTCTTTAGAGGAAGGAAGAGGCGTTAGTAAACAGTGTCAGGGTGAGGATTTACCACTACCAGAGCATTTTAGCTGACCCGAAGGCATACATGTGTGTCAACATGCATATAATTTTTTTCATTTATTCTTTTGCTATTAATACTGTATATTGTCTTATCTTTTTTTAATATGCATGTTTTGGCTCATATAATGCACTCAAGGTCGATACCAAACTCAGAATTTCTCAGTAAGACCAAAGTGCATTAAAACAGAGGCATTTTATCCACCTTTATAAAAAGACAGGTGTCTATGTGTTTGTATGTCTGTCCGGTTGCTATGTCCATGTCATTCCAACAGAAGGCCATCACAAACATTAACACTACTTTTATGAATCCCTTACCAAATGGTATATAACAGAGATATAGGCAGTGCATTTGTCTTTCTAACAGATGGAGTATCACAACCTTTTATGGTAATGTATTTTATTACTACAAATGTTTGTGATGTGCCATCTGTTGGAATGACAAATGCATTGCAATTTATTACTATATGCATTACCAAATACATTCCAATAGAGACTGCAATTTAAAAGTTAACACTTAATTCTACATTGATTACTTGGATTTCAACCCATCTTAGACGGGATAGCACTGCCACTTAAATACATAATTCATAAATAAAAGTTTGTGAAGATAAAGGAGTACTCAAATTCAACACAAAAGAAAAACAAAAACAGTACATCCGCTAGTCTTTTTTGTTCCTTCTAACCAGATTTAGGCAACCTGACTGTCATATTGGCTGTCTCATACACTTAATATAATACCATCAACACTGTCCAACAGTCAGTCTCCTTTTTCACTTCCAACACTGTTGCTCCATTATTCTTGGCCTCTCTTCCTCCCATCTCTCCTCCCAACTCCAAGTTCAAATGACATATGACCAGAAGGAGCTTTTAGTCATCAACAAGTAGTACATCTGTGTATACTATCATACTGAAACCCCCTATATTAGCCCCAAAAGTCCCTTTAGTCATGAACTTCGTCCTTCCATTAAATTGTCTTGCAACCCACAGCTTACTTTCACATTTTTAGGTGATGCAGAAAGCCACATATAAAATAGTCAATCTCCTTGCAGCTTCCCAACATACTGGGGAAACATGGTGGTATTCTGCATGATTATGGGATATAACTTCCTCTGATGTTGGAACTAGATCGGTCACATGTTTTGCCAATACCAATTATATTTTTCTGCCAGGACAACATAAGGTCTGATTTTATACTGCACTGGTTACTGAGTTTTACACTGTTTACAGTCCCATTCATGACTGGGTTCTCCTTCATTTTGTGTATATTATTGTGTGAAATAATTTCTTAATTACTAAAGGCTTATACGGTAACAAGAGACACAAAGGTAAGGCTAATTAAGTTAGGGATCCTTCCAAAAACCTAATCACAATCCTGCCAACACCTGACCATAAACAAAAAAGCTACTTAACATGCCAATTTAGTGTAGTGCCATAAACAACATACTTAAATAAAAATTGCTAAAAGACAAATTAACATTATCAGGCATAGAGTTACAACACATTGCAGAGACTGAATTCAATTATGGAATCAACAGTTGTGGAATTCAGTTTTTCACTTCACCTAGAACAGGTGTTTTTAAGTAATGAATAGTCAGTTATTGAGACATATGCATTAATAGTATAGTTATCATACAGCATGTGCCACTGCCGAATTTTCAGTTCTGTTATTTAATAGCAGCCTACAGAATCTTACTCACACAGGGATCATTTTTATTTCCTAATATAAAGAATGTATTTACTCATTAAGTTGTATAATGAGGTCAAAAAACTATGTTTGTGAAAAGCAAATGCACATATTTTTCTTTTAAAGAAGATTTAATCTAAAGATTATTACAATCTTTATTTGCATATATTTTACAGGCACATGCAGATAGGGGCCTAGATTAAAGCAAAAAAAAAAATCATTTGAGTTCACCTCTGTTATACCACGTCTTTATTTGAAAACAGCAGTGTCAAATCAGGGAGAGCGTGAATGTGACTGAGAGAGTAAAACTGAATAAAAAAAAAATGCTAACCCTTACAAGTACCATAAATTTACACCGGCTCTTACAGACACAAATCAAATGTATGTTTTTATTCTATAACAGTAAACATAAGAGCAGCTCACTACTCAAAATATTCATTCTAGGAAGGGCTCGGAATTGAACCCGCAACCTCTTGATTATGAGTCACCAGTTCCTACCACTGCACTGGTTATATTCTTGAATAAAAGCACACTTGTTTTGTTATAGTTGTACCTTTTGTGAAAATGTTTATTTGATGTTTAGACTTCCGTCTACACACATTATACACTACATGTCAAAATTTTGTCATTAGTACTTTAGAGATGTGTTCAACATTTCTTGCCTCACATTTTCTGTCATCCTACATTTACCCAGATCATTGTAGACACGACACACATGTAATGCATGTGTTCCAAATAACAATACATTATTTACCCAATACAACTCAAGGCAAACTCACACCCAGATAAACAGACTTGAGCTGGGAAAACTTTTTGTCCAACTTGAGCTGCGACAGTGCTACTTATGCTGATCGACACATTTGCACAACAAAAATTGCTAATGGAGAGGTGCGAAGGAATTTAATGTGGGCCAGGAGTACTACTTTTTTTGTAGGCTTCAGGAATTCTAGTGTTAAGAGACCTGCTCTGTTGATGACAAAGAATGGTGCAGGAAGATCCCAGTGGGTACTGACTGACATAACTGGAATAGAAAGAATCAGATGGTTAACTATGTTTGCTGGCATTTCAATTCTGCTGTGTGACCTGGGATGGTGAGCAGAGGAAGACGAATGAGGGAGACAATCCTGAATTTGATT
Source organism: Polypterus bichir lapradei (assembly GCA_026402145.1). Lineage (NCBI taxonomy): Eukaryota > Metazoa > Chordata > Cladistia > Polypteriformes > Polypteridae > Polypterus > Polypterus bichir. The sequence goes on from JANRMT010062814.1 coordinate 95,436,008, forward strand.
TTATTTCTGGTTTTTACTATTTAATGGACCTTTTATTTTTTTATTGGATTTTATGTTCACTGCTCTAATTCTAAGGGCTATTTATGATTTTTTTTTTGCACTGCATTTATTTTACACTGTTTGCTTTTAATAAACACACTTTGTATTACTGCGCCTTAAGATTTGTTATGTGCCCTCATTAACCCTAGTCCATCCTCAGTTATGACTATTGATGTTCCAAGAAACAGAAGGAGCCAAAGGCTGTGGGAACCTGGGACATCCCACACTCCCAGCAGGGACCTCTCCTGTGGTACAGCTCTTGCCTGACTGAAATTGCATCTGAACCTCATCCTTTACTTTGCGTTTGGTGAGATCACATGACAAATTCACAATGCTTTTTTGGACTGAACACAACAGAGGTACATGGGTCACCTGGCCACCATTAAATTGCTGTTGAACACTATGTGAAGAGCACACTTTAAGAGTCCTGGTTTCTCTGTTCCTTACATGTTTCAATTTGATATAGTATGAACTGTTATAATTTATGGATGGTTCTTTGGTCCCTCCACTTTTGCCAGTTTGGCAGGCAAAAGCACATATTTCCAGATAGGCTGTGCCACCACCATGCCAAAGTAAAACTCTTATAAGGAGGTATGATCATTTTAATTATACTGCTGTCCATTAAAATTGATCTGAAACCAATTAGATTATCTTTCCTGAACACTGGCACTCGGTTTGGACAAAATGTGAGAACAGTGACAACACAGTATAGCATTAGTAGGTAGAGGAGGGTTGGATCCACCAAACTGAGGGGCCTGGATTGCCCAAATGCACAAATGTTTGTGAGGACAGATAACTCATGCACATGGTTGTGATGGCTCGAACAGCCACATTACAAACCTAGCTCAACAGTTGGGGTCTGCTACATTTCAATAGATGTCTAAACACACTTTTCAGTGCTGTTTGCAGCAGATGGTACCCTATCTTTAAAGGTTCCCTAGTGCCATATTCCAACAGGACAATGCTACACCACATGTGATATGAAACATCCTGCAGATCCTGGATGACTACCATTTGCCACTTCTTTGGATTTGTCCCCCATTGAACATGTCTGGGATATGTTTGGTTGATGACTGCCATACTAGAGACCAATCCCAGTCACAACGGATGAACTTTGGGTGCATACAGTGGCTGCATAACATGCCATTCCACAAACACACATGCAACATCTCTTCTTGTCCATGCTAGACCGCGTATACATATTTATTTCTACTCTTTGTAGACACACCAAATACTGATTATAGTGCATTCTGCATACCTGCATAAGTTGTACTTCAAAAACCATGTAATCTGCCATATAAGTATTACATTAATATATCATTTATTTCTTGGTGTTACAATTTAATGGTTAGAAGTGTACATAATTTTGAGAGCCGGTACAGTAATTTGGCCCCTTCTTTCTGAATGACTTGGATCCATTTTCTCTTCTTTAATGTTACAGTGGAATAGATGGACGTTCAGGTAACGGTGTTTGAGTTTAAAATTTGAACACCGGGGGACACTACAAAAACTGCTGTTTTAAAATTCTTCTATTGTTCTGGACAACTGGTAAGAGTGTTTACCCCTCGAACTTGCTTCCAGGAAGAAAATATATATATATACATGTGAAAGGGCCTATTAACCTGCTACTCAAATGAATAAAAAGAAAAATGACAACCACAATGTGTTGCTTATGGTTGTTTATTTTATTTCTATACGTGAATGCTGTCTGTTGAACAGGACTACATTCTCAAATGATGAATTTCCAACAATTAGACTAATATTTCTCATGGAATACTGTTTGGACATTTTGATTAGCAGTGCGGTGCAGTTTCATTTCTGGTCATCAAGCACAACAGCAAAGGTAAGTGGGCAAAAATTCTGAACATTCTTCAAAAATAGGACAACACACATCTCTGCCAATGCTTCTGCTTGTGAGGCTCTGCTTCATGTGCAATAAGATGAATGAGCTACAACTTATGACTAAGATAATTTAAGTTTTTTTTTTTTCTAATCATCTACTATATGTTTTACAGAGACCTGGTTGAACAAAAAAATACCAGAGACACCAATGGAGATTTTGGGTCCCATGATTGGATTTCAGCTTGTGCCCTCCACCCTGTCTAAACCAACAATAGATGTGTCACCACAACAACCCCCTCCCCACCCCATCAGAAATCCAATCAAATTTGTAATAACTTGCCTATTAAAAATAATTAAATATTCACATATATTCATGCCTAGGTTTACAATTCTAGGTGTTAATGTACTTGTTTGTAAGTGTTATCTTCATACATTATTTTATTAATGGTGGCAGTATCAACAACAAAATCAAGCAGAAAAAATATTAATGGCACTCGTGATTATTTAAATATCAGAGATGTCAAAATCTCACACAGGTGCATTCTAAAAATTAGAAACATCTGCACTGTTGTCTTGTCTTCAGCCTTGAACTGACAATTGTGTGGTAAATAGATTTTTAGGGTAGTGAGCCAAAAAATCATTCATACAAAGGAGTTTAAATCCTGGCAAGACACACACAATGGTATCACACCTCATAACATTATTATTTATTTTATGACAGTTTTTACTTGCAGTATGTCTGTAAAGTTGTTAGCATGAATTGCTAAGGACACTACTGCATAGATACTGCAGCCTTCAAATGTAAGGAGTGCTTGAAACATCTACAGTATATATATTAAGTGGCATGATCAAAAAGAAATTTGTACATATGGTCATTACTGCCTGTAGTGCACATACGAAGCCCAGTTGAATCGCCCAAGATTGCTTAGACAAACTAAGTGGTGGCATGATTTTATTTTTAACCCAGCTAAATGGCTTTTGCTTTTTGAGGCTAGAAGACAATCTTTTTTGTACAAACCGAGGCATTGTGACTCAACTGAATGATGTTTGTGTCTCTCTTTAGTAATTGAATATACTCAATGTGGCATTGTAATGATCTGGAGTCCTCATTTAAAAATTTTATTTAGCAGGCTTTTTTTAAAGCAACTTAAATTCTGTCATTTTTTTATTCTTTATTTAAACAATAAAGTTTAACATACAATATCATGTAAAACATTTTAAAATATATATAACAATACAAATATATTAAAATATTAAATTAGAATAAAGGAACAACATTTATTTATATAACACATTTTCATACAATGTAGCTTAAAGTGCTTTATAAAATTAAATAAAAGGAAGTTAATATAAAACAAACAATAATATTATACAATATTTAACAAAGAAAATGGTAAGGTCGAAAGGCCAGGAGGGCAGGAAAAAAACAAAAAACAAAAAAAAACAAGTTAGGCTGGAGGAAAAAAAAACTGCAGGGGTTCTATGGTCAAAAGACTGCTCAGCCCCCACTGGGCATTTTACCCAACATGAATGATCTAAATCAGTCCTTATGGTTTTCAGGCGTCACTTGGAAGAAACTAAAGATGATGGTGGTCATGTGGACATCAGGGACGCCTGTCATTCAATAAAAAACCACAAGGGTCAGCATTGTACCTTGATCAGGAGCTTGCGGTGCACAAGAACCACAGAAGAACAGGAAAAGACAGCAGAGAATAGTGCAGATTAGTAGGGAATTGCAGATCCCAGAAAAAAATGATAATTCAGTGCCCATATAGTCTAACAGGGATACAACTAAAACGTAGCTACAAAAACACCATTTTAAAATAATGGGTTTGTAGCAGTTTTCTAAGTTGTTCTACAGTATTAGCCTGTTAAATTTCTGATGGTAAAGTATTCCAGGTTTTAGGTGCATAACGGCAAAAAGCCACCTCACTACTATTATTATTACTTTTCAGGTTGGCTCTTGGAATTATGAGCAGTCCTTCATTAGAAGATCTGACATTAATACTTGGAGTGTAAAGGACAGACATTCCAAAATATAGGGTAGGGCAAGATTATTTAAGGCTTTGTAAACCATTAGTAGTATTTTAAAATCAATTCTAAGTGACACAGGTAACCAATGTAACAACGCTAAGACTGGTGAAATGTGCACAGATTTTCTAGTTAAGGTTCTTGCTGCTGCATTCTGCACTAATTGCAACCGATTGATGTCTTTCTTCAGTAGTCCTGTAAGGATTGCATTACAGTAATCTAGTCAACTGAAAACAAAAGTGTGAACTAATTTTTCAGTGTCTTGTAAAATTATAAGAGGTCTAACTTTAGGTATATTCCTTACGTGAAAAAATGCAGTTCTAGTAATCTGATTAATATGTGCTTTAAAATTTATGTCAGACTCAATAGTTACCCCTAAATTCTTCACCTCTGACTTGACTTTTAAACCTAAGGGATCAAGTTTATGTCTAATACCCTCACTGTATGCATTTTTGCGAATCACTAAGACTTCTGTTTTCTCCTTATTTCGTTTGAGAAAGTTGCTGCTCATCCATTGGAAATACAAGTAAGACCTTGGATCAGAGAGCCAAGAGCATCATGGTCATCAGGCACTATCGATAAATAAAGCTGTGTGTCATCTGGATAGTTGTGGTAGCTCACGTTGTGCTTTGAGATAATCTGACCTAATAGAAGCATATAGATTGAAAAGAGCAGTGGACCCAGATTAGATCCTTGTAGTACACTATATAAAATATCTCTGAAGAATCTCCACAACTAACAAAGAATTTTCTATCTGTTAAGTTAGACTAAAACCAATTTAAGCAATTTAAGACATTGCTGAAGAGGGCCACCCATTGACTAAGACAATTTATAAGAATACTGTGATCATTGGTGTTAAAAGCTACACTCTGTCCACATTAACCAGCAAGTTATTTACTACTTTAACCAGTGCAGCTTCCATACAGTAATTTGTTCTAAAACCTGACTGGAACTTGTCAAGAATAAAATGTTTATTCAAGTAATCATTTACTTGTGTAATGACTGCCTTTTCTAGAATTTTATTTAAAAACGGTAGGTAGATATTGGTCTAAAATTGAGAAAGAATTGAGAATATTTTTCTTGAACAAGGGCAGGGGTTTGACAGCTGCAGTCTTAAGACAATCAGGAAAGACCCCCATATCAGATGAGTTCACTGTGTCAAGTACACTGTCAATTAGCACAACAGAGACTTCTTTTAAAAAGCCTGTTGGTATTATGTCAAAGGCGCAGGTGGAGGGTTTCAATTGAAAAATGATTCTACGTAGTTTTGGTAGATAAATTGTGGTGAAATAATTTAGCTTGCTTAAAATGGAATACTGCAATTCAGTCGGATTAAATTTGGGGGGATGTACTATATTACTTCTAATGTCATTAATTTTGTGTTTAAAAAACAATAGTGAAAACTTTGCAGGTTTCGCCAACTTTTTAGGAGGCATTCCATTGAGTGAGCTGGGTTTAGAAGATGATTGCTAGCATTATCATTTATAATTTTAGAGAAATAGGACTGCCTCTCAAGGCAGACTACTTTGTTATATTCAATTATTTTAGCCTTCAATATTTCATAATGGACTATCAATTTAGTTTTTCTTCATTTGCTCTCAGCTATTCAACGTTATGTCTTTAAATCAGTCACTCTTTGGGTTTTCCAGGGTATAATAGTGCTGGAGAATTTCTTAACTGCCTTTTCAGGGGTAACTATGTCAGCTGCAGCTCTCACCTTAGCATAAAAATTTCCAATATTGCTATTAACATTGTTATTGTTGTTAAAGTAATCACTACAAACGGACTGATTGTTTAGAATATTTGCAGATGTATAAAAACATAAGTTGCAGATGTATCAAAGTAACATTTTTTTAACAATATGCTTCTCATTAATTGTAAATATCAATAGTTCTACAATAAACAAATTAGAGGTATGATATACTTATAATCCATAACCTGCCTCACTTTGACTTTTAATTCTTTAGCAATGACTAAATCTAGTGTGTGTCCTCCATTGTGTGTGTCCTCCATCATGTGTGGGTTGGTTGATGTGCTGGCTGAGATTAAACAAATGCTGGAGGTTCATGGAATCTTTCTTTCAAGTCAAACTGGTTATTGACACGAAAATTAACATCACCAACAATTAGGAACCTGTCAAAGTTAGTTATTGTTATAAATACAAAGTCTGATAATTTCTCAATAAAGGGTACATTATATGTAGGAAGTCTAAAGAAGTGACTAGGACACACCTTGATTAACAATGGCAAGATACTCAAAAGACGCAAACATACCAAACTCAACATCCTTATACTTTAATCATCTTGAGTAAATATTTGCTAAACCACCTTCCTTCCCACCTTGGTGAACCGCATGAGTAAAGCTGTAAATCAGAGTAGCAGTTTCAATTAAAACTGCAGCACCATCTGAGCTAAGCCACGTTTCACTTAATATAAGAAAGTTGATTTTCCTATCACTAATAATGTTGTTAATATAAGTAAGTCTTGCTGGTTAATGCTCTAACATTTAGTAAGGCCATAATTAAGTCCCAGAAGAGCAGAGCTGAATTGGAGTTTTATGACAGCTTGATACAGTAATTAAGTTATTTGTGTTAATGCCACTTTGTATATATATTTTTTACTTAATCTATAATTTGTAGTTATAGTTCTAATACAGTGCACACATAGAGATGAAATAGTAATTCAATTATTTGCATTTATGCTGCTTTGTCTGAGTGTTTTACTTAAACTATGGTTTGTTAATATAGTGTTAACACAGTGCACATCTAAATATGATCTCACTACAGAATTATTACATCTAGCAAGACATTTTGGAGCAGCATTATAATTAGAATTATGTAGTCAGGGAAGAAAAATTACCTTAGAGATAGACAGATTACCTTAGAACCGGGCACCAAACCTGTTTGAATGCAGGCCGTCTCACCTGAAGAAACACAGTCTATCCCAGAAGAGATCCCAGCTATCCACAAACCTGATGCTTTGTCCCTTGCAGAAGCCTCTCAGCCAGATGTTTAATGCCAGCAGGCAAGTGTAGTATTCATCAGATCTTCTATCTTGAGAGAGAGGATCTGAAATCAAGATTCTCACCACTGGAGTCCTTTGTGGCTTTAATAAGCACTGTGAAATCTGCTTGATAAACCTCCAACTGTTCAAATAGCATGTCTTTTACTCCAAGCATGTATTGTGATGGTCTCAACAGCCCTGTGCTTGTGCTTCTCAAAGACTGACAGTTCACTTTACATAATATCTTATATGCGAGCACCGGAAAAACAAGAAACCAAAGATTTCTTTTAAGGGCAAGAAATATTGAGATTATAAACATTTGAAACCCCAATAACAAATACAACACCAGAGACTGCCGGCACGGTGGAAGAACGGGGAGAGTTGAAGTGGTTCTGGATGGTGAGGCTTGCCTGCATAGCTGAAATAGTACAATAACCTCATCGTTGTCGTTGCTTCGGAAGGGCACGGGGTAAAATTCGTTCGTGCATGTGAGAGGGTGGCATGACATGGGGTTGAAGTTGTTGAATGAAGGCAACTTGCGACAATTTTAGCTGCTGAAGAAGCTTTTTTCAGGAGCCGAGCTTTCAGTTCCCTCAGATGCAATTGTCTGGCTAGGAGTTGCTGGATCTTGTTCTCAAGGGTCCGGAGTTCTTCGACAACATGCTGTCAACCATTGTCCACTTCTGCTTCTGCTTTGTATCCTAGGAAAGAAACAGAGAGAGTTAGCAATGAGCATTCATAAACAAGCAGACGGTAAAAAGCAAACAAAAAAGACATCAATAATACTTTTATAAGGTTTCAAATCATGCAGTAACAGATTATAAGGCTTTAACCAACCTAAGGGTTTGACAGCTGCTAAACATTCAGTAAAGAAAAGGTTAAATAATAGATTTAGATAGAACTTTATTTTTCCCCATGGGGAAATTTGGCTTTTTACAGAAGCTCTTTAAATATACAGTATATATATGTCTGACTTGGCTGTCACAGTCACAAAGAGGCATTATGCAGGCGTATTGCTGTTGGTATAAAGCAGCGTTTCTTCACACACTTCTGCTGAATGATTCATTAGCTGAAAGTCCTCAGTGTTAGGGTGTCAGAGAGAGTATGTGCAGTGTTGTTCATAATGGCACTCAGTTTTGTTTTCATTCTCTCCTTTGCTACTACATCAAGGGGGTCCAGAGTGTGTTCTATAACAAAGCCTGACCTTTTAATCAGCTTGTTCAAGCCGTGGGCCTTTTGGTAATTTAAAATCCTGCAATCAATATCAAATAGATCCAAAATAAAAATAACATCGTTAACCCATCTACCTAAAAATAAACTTTACTTTTATACAAAATGCAATTTTTCCAAATTGTCAATTTATTTTTTGAAAAAGTATATGAAAAACACAGTTTTGCTACCGTTTGTGCTTCGGAAGAAAAGATGACAAGGGAAACTGAAGTTTCTAGCATTGAAAATCATACCGAAGAAGAAAATATAAGCTGCCATATGTCCTAAAGATTATTCTTGGAATATGGGTCCAAACTGACTCAATAAAGAAAAAACCAGAGATCTGCAATGATACCATGCTCATTGACCATGTTTGCGATGAAGATGAGTCCACTTATAGAAGGCAAGTTGAACAGTTGGTTTCTTAGTCCACTCAAGGCAATCTTGTATTCAATACTCAAACTACTGTTGAAATGACTGAAACTTCAAGAGAACTCCTCTATCACCCCTCCTATAAGTATCTAGGGCTCAAAATCTCAAAAGGTAGTTAACATCAAATCTATTGCTATGAAGGCTTAACAAAAGGTCAATATGCTCTTAAAGAAATATAAATTCCTAAAGCCATTTTTACTACACATTGATCTGACATGCCCAAACCCTAAGATCTACTGTATATAACTCCAGATCCAGAAAGCATGCAATGAAGGTTGTTATTCATGACTCTCCTCATTCTGGACATCTAAAGCTTCCAAGCCCTCCTTTCTGGCAAACATTACAGTGCACTGAAGGTGAAAAAACAAAAAAGTATAAAAGTATTTTTTTTTGTATAGCCGTGAATGTGTTGTTAATAATGGTAGGTTTCTTACAATGATTATGTTATATGTCTGTATTTAATGAGTTATAGTGAGCAACCACCAACCAGATTCCTTGTGCGCATAAATGTATTTGGCTAATTAAGTGATTCAGTTCCATTTTCATTTGTCTGACTGGATTGTGACAAATTAATTTCCTGATATACCAAGGTTCTTTACTCTGTACAATGCCAAACCAATTACTCAGTAATTTTCCAATCTAACTTCATTAGTTTAAAGAAAGACTACACTGCAAAAAATTCATATGCAAAAACTAGACAAAAAAACTTTAAATAGGAGTAGTTTTGCTTTTATTTAACAAAATAAATAAATAAATAAGTAAAATCTGCCAATAGGGTAAGCAAAATTTACTTGATAAGATTTCATAAAGTAAGCTAAATAATCATACATCAAGTTTTCTGATAATTCAATAATTCTTATAATCAGAAAAACAAGATTTAATGCCATGATGTAAATATTTTTTTCACTTGCATAGATTTTATTTTTTGCAGTGTAATTTATCATAGTTTCCTTCTGTCATTTTATTAGCAGGCTGTTTCTACAATAAGTCTTGGAAATCTACACCATAGACTATAACCACTTCTGTCTTTAAAGGTGGCCCTGACCTATTCTGGGGGTCATCATTGTCTATTATTGAACCACTTTATAGCCGTTTCCCGTAATTTCCTTTGATATGAACTAAATATTAGGATATAAATTTAGCTTTATGACTAATTCCATTACAAAGCTGCTTAAATTGATTATTTTTCTATATATGCAATATGTTAAGCAGAAAACCTGCATTTCAAACAACAAAAATTATATGAAGAGCTCATTAAAAATGATGAATACTACAATTGTTTCTGTCGGATCTGAAGTAGCAGAAATAATTTAAAATGTAGTGAGTGTCGCCATCAGTTGCTAAGAAACAAAACCTGCAATAAATCTGTACAAAATGATCAACACATTTTTTTTTTAAATTCTTATGTCCTATTTTCTTGAAATAATTCAAGATCATTACCAATTACACTCAAGACATCAGCAGCAAATGCTAAGAGAGTTAATGTGAAAGATTATTTTTGACAAAGAACAATCAAATCTCACATAATAACATAAACTCTAATCTTTTAGTTATTTTACTTTCTTATGATGAACCTTTGTAAAAAATGTTTACTGCAACTTTTTCTAAATATGTAAGACACAAGAATAATTATTTTCAGTGTAGAAGAGTTTAGCCTTTGTTGCAGATGCATTTTGGACATTTAAATATAGTGTCAATGGAGATATTGTTCCACAGGGTGGTAAGTTCCCTAAAAAACAGCCCTGAAAATGAGATCAGAAGCTCCATTTATATTTCTTGCATGTAACAGGATATAACAGATGACCCCAATCCGTAATAATTTAACTTAAGAATGGCAAACACAAGATGATAAGAGGAATCTTTTATGTTGAAAAGAGTAAAGATTAGGTGAGAAGTACAGTATAATTTAAAGTACTTAACTGCTTCATTGTTTCGTTCATTCCATATATTAACACCCCGAAAAAACTGACGGACTACAGGAGAAATGCCATGTAATGAGCTCAGTCTCAAAATAAAAGGAATCAGTTAAGCAATCAATATTATTTGATAGACCTAGAAATCATAGTGGTGGCTTTATTATTTACATGTAGTCACTAGTCAGTGTACAGAAGTCATTATGAAAACAAATAGGAAGATAAGTTATATATAATGATGAGTAGAGTACATGCCAGGGGATGTTATAATTACACACCTGTGAGGCCACATCTATAATACTGTGTTTAGAATTTAATTATACATATTACAAAAAAGATATAACAGGGATAAAGAAAATCCAGAGAGCAGTGACTAGACTGATCCCAGGGCTATGTGGTGTGAACAATGAGGAAAGACTGAAGGAGTTGAGAAAGAGAACTGGGGATTAGGAGGTGAAGTAATGTAATTGTTCGATACGGAGACACAGATGGAAACTGTCGGTCATGATTATGATTTTTTTTCAACTGTTCCTTGGCAGTTAAATTTTTTTAAAACATAGTTCTTGGGATATTAAAGGTCAAGAAATATTTCTTTTTTGTTCCCATGTGTTTTTACCAGTGTTAAGTATGATTTACATTCTTCCACTGCATTTTTTTGCTTTTCTTCTGGGTGCCACCTGTCAGGGATAATTTTGTTGACGGTTGCTATGCCACTGCTAGGCTTGACAGCTACCAGTGTGTGATGAATGATGTAACTACTGCAACAGATTAACACTTCCTTGTCATCCAAGATTTGGATTCACAAATGAAGTAGCTCTTTTTATTATTCCCTTAAATGTTCCTCTTTTGGTATTACAGTTCTTCTGTCTTCATCTTCATAACCCCACCATTAATTGAACAGGAAAAGATATAACTGGTTAAATTACTGTATATACTCGCGCATAAGATGGGCCATGAAACCCAAAAAATCAATCATAAAATCAGACCCCGACTTATACGCCCTTTCAAAAATGCGACTATTAAATTTTTTTTTTGTTTTTTACTTTTTTTTGCCTCCTCCGATCTTGCATAAGTTCCTCAGACACATTGAATTTTGTTGGAGCGTAGTTATCAATTTCTTTCACTACGTCAATGACGTTTAATTTAAAACCAGCTTAATATTTTCTTCTGATTGAACGCTCCATCATTGATAAGGGATGCTGTCACGATAAAGGTGTATGAGGATGTGACATACAAAAAACACAAAACAGGATATTACTGTGTGGTCACAATAGGACAATAGAGAGAGAAAGAGAGAGAGGTTAGGAGCATGCGCTAATACAGCGCATTACCACACCCACATAGGAAAAAAGGCACTGTGCTCTGTCGTTACTCTCTCAGGTGCTTGTTAGCATATCATAATCTCTTGGACCAATAGTTTGAGTTTTCCGCATTCGACTTATATGACCGACATTATAAAATACCAGAAATTATACAGTAAAATCAAGTCCTGACTTATCCGTGAGTATATACAGTATGTTTTTACTGTATATAAATAAAAAATAAATCTAAAAATTGTTCTGGAATGCTATAAAAATAAGTTGCTTCAACTTTTTGTGGGAAACGAAGTTGAGAAAAATATTATATCAAGTTTGGCACATTTCAAGTATTGCTCTTAAAGTAAATGTAAAACTTTTAAGTTACGACAAGGTAAAAACGTTTTGTTTAATTCACGCATGTCTAAATCGTTGTTTGACTTACACTTCCAGCAGATCCAGGAAAGTGACTCAATTTTCTTTGCATACAGTATTTTGTGAAGATTTTGTTTAGTTCTGAGGTACGTGATATTCTCTGACATTGACAGTGTGAGTTAAGAAAAGTGGTCAGCTTCATAATAATTTGTGAATAATTAACCTGCCGTTTTTTGCATAGCTAAGCAGTTTACTTCGTTTTACTTAAGTTGCACTTATTTATTTTTCTGCCAAAAATTCAGAATAGTCTTAGTTCATATAGTCTTGTTGTATCAGAAATGTTAATGAATGTGCCAATTTTAAAGTTTAAGGAAGTCGAGTTTAAATAACAAAAGAATGTTCACGCCATCAATACCTTGTTGTTATTGCAGATTTTCACATGAAAAACATTTTCTGATTAAGCACTATCGATTAAAACACTGGCATCATCTAACCAACAGAAGAGTGCAGTGTTTGTACTTGGACTGTTTAGCTTTATTTAATACAATAGGAGCTTTAAAAACGCACCTAAGCCACATGCATTCTAAAAGTGATAAACTGGAGTGAAAACTGTGATAACTGTTATTTCAAAGGCATTTGCAAAGACAGGACATATTATTCACTTGAGCAGACACTTGAAAAACTATGAAACTGAAATGTCCATATTCTAATTGTACTTTTAAAACCAACATTCTTTCTACATTTTGAGTGCACATTAATAAAAAACACAAAAATCACTCGTTGAAGGATTTTAGAACATCTGTGGTGCTTGTAGAGGATGAATTAGGTGACGCTTGCTGTACTTTAGAGGACTCTGATGATGGTGAAGATACCACAGAGCCGTGTAGCAGTAACATTTTAACAAGTATTGTTGTTGAAGGAGAAAATGTAGATTTAGCAATTGAACATACGCTTGCTGCTTTCTTTTTGTGCATGCAAACTGTACTGCACGTTTCACAAAATGCAATGCAACAGATTATTGAAAATTTAAAAGAGATCTCAGAACTTTCAGAATCCCAAACCTTAAATATTATTGTGGACACTTTGAAGAAAAATGGCTGCACTCTTGGTAACTCTGATCTTGCAAATATTTCAGACACTTTTCACAAAAGCAACCCATTTTTAAAAGCTTGTGAAGGAGGAACACTTGCTACTGGTCACAAAAGAAAGGCTTATTTTAAGAAAAACTTTGCTGTAGTTGAACTGGTTGAGTTTGTGTTCAGCCGAATAAAAAACAAGTCATTTGTTTATGTTCCCATACTGAAAGTCTTAACAACTTTGCTGGGTCGAGATGATGTTTTGGAGAACACATTGAATACTCCAGTGGCAACACCAGGATATTATATGTCATATCTTGATGGAAAGTTTTATAAAGAAAACAAACTTCTTGGTTCCAGAGAGTTTAGAATTGCTATTTGTTTGTACATTGATGATTTTGAAGTTGCCAATCCACTTGGCACTTCACGCAAGAAACACAAGTTAACTGCAGTATACCGGGTTCTTCTTAACTGGCCATCAGAATTTCGAAGCAATCTCAATGTAATATAGTTAGCACGTCTAAGCAAAAAGTGTGGATGTAAAAGAGTTTGGTTATGAAGCTTTTTTTGATCCATTAGTCAAAGATTTAAAGATACTTGAACAAGAAGGTTTGTACATCAGTAAACTTTCTGGAAACATCAGAGGGACTGTGTTTGTTGTTTCTGCCGATAATCTTGCTGCACATAGTCTTACAGGATTCCAGGAGAGTTTCAAGGTAGACAAAATCTGTCCTTTCTGTTTAGCATCACTGAGTGACATTCAGAGCATAGATGTATGACAAGGATTATTTCAAATAAGAACACAACAGGGGCATGATGATTTAATTACTCACCTTAAAACAAACCCCAGTCTTGAGTCTGCCAATGGTGTGAAAGCTGAATGTGTGTTGAGTAAGCATTTGACTTTTTTCCACTCTGTAACTGGGTTTCCACCTGACCTTCTTCACGATTTTCTTGAGGGTTTTGTGCCTTTTGAATTAAGTGTTTGTTTGCACAAGTTGATTAAAGATAATTATTTCACACTTGACTGCCTTAACACTATTATCCAGAATTTCCCATATGACCACTGTGATAAAGTTAATCGACCACAAAAAATTTCACAAGCCTTCAGTTCCAAAAAAACAATTGGTGGTAATAGGCGTGAGAATTGGACACTGTTAAGTCTCTTATCTTTGATAATTGGTTGTTTAGTGCCAGAAAAAGAGAAAACTTGGGAAATTTTAATGGACCTGAAGGATATTGTGGAACTTGCATTTTCCAAATAAATTTCCGAGGAAACATTGTGCTATTTGGAGTCAAAACTCTCAGGACACAGACAGCTGTTTCAAGAAGTGTTTCCAAATGAAAAACTAAAACCCAAACTCCATTTCATAGAGCATTATCCAAATATGATAAGATGTTTTGGGCCCTTAGTTGATCTTTGGAGCATGAGGTTTGAATCTAAGCATAGTTTTTTCAAGAGGGTAGTTTGTGATTCACGCAGTTTTAAAAACATTGTAGTTACTTTGGCAAGACAACATCAGTTATTGCTGGCATATGTTTTGGACTCGCCCAATTTTTTTAAGCCTTTATTGGAACCTCGCAAAGTAAAGGTTGTCCAAACCCAGTTCCTTGAACCAAAGCTTAAGGATATTATCAGTAAAGAGTATCCAGGCCAAAACATGGTGTTTGTCACACATATTGTACGTTTGCGTGGAACTACTTATTCAAAAGGTATGGTGATATCTGTGGGTTCTTGTTCTGGTCTACCTGACTTTGCCTTCATTCAGAATATTTTTATAATAAATGGTGAAGTTTAATTTGTTGTTGAAAAACAGAGCTCATGGTACATTGAACATTTTCGGTCATATGAAGTTGCAAGGTGCAACTATGGAGATGTTATTCTTGTTCGTTCAGAACAGCTGAATGACTTTTATCCTCTTACACCTTACAAAATAAGAGGAAAGCTTTTAATTTCTCTCAAGAGATTTATAATTTGTTAGCCAGTTATTGTAATTATAGTGAACTTCTTTTTTATCTTTTTTATTAACATTTGTCACTATGCTACTTCGAGTCATTCTCGGACCTGACAATATACAAAAAGTGTCCATTCCCAACCCTTCTTCACTTGAAGACCTCAAAGAAATGCTATCGAAAAAGATACAGATTGAGAAAGGATTTTCAATGCAATATGAAGATCCTGACTTTGATTATCGGCTTTGCAATCTACATAATGTGGAGGAACTTCCACCCGAAAAAGCCACTATAAGAATTTTTTGGGAACTAATGATGAGCCCAATAGAACAACCTGACAGAGACTCATCAGATGTTTCTTTTGTCACTTTAGATACAGCAAGTCTGGTATCAGTAGAGTTCGGCCCAAGCTCATCCAGTTTTTGTCACCGTGTAAGTCAGTAGCCATCAAAATTTCTCATACCAAGTTTTTCATTTGATGTAGAGATCCACCTCAGAAAAAGCAATGAACAATATGAGAAAGAACAAACAACTTTGAATGTGCCCCGTGATATGAAAATGGAAATATTAGACAAATTAACAGAGCTAATGTATTCTTTCAAAGCTTACCCCGCTGACAAAGAGTATGAAAGTGTTGCAAGGGAACTTGTTTCTAAGCACTCGTTTGTCTGAGCCTGGACCTGAAAAGGGGTGGCAGGCATGGAAAATGAGCCTAAAGCACAAGATGGGCAACTATCGTCAAAAATTGCACAGCGCTGGTAAACCAAAAGAAAAAGAAAGGTGCTAAAAAACCAAAGCATGCAGAGATAAACTTCCTGCCTGACCATCCTCCAGGTATAAACGTAGAAGTACTGGAATGTGAAAGAAGAGCCATGGTAGATGAACTTAAGAAAAAAAAATTCAACATGAGCCTTCTTAATGAAAAAATGGACATTATATTGTCCATGAGACGACAAGAAATTGTTCAAGAACAACGTTTAGTGTCACTTGTAAAAGAGAAATGGCCAGGCCTCATCTTACAGCATCAGGTAATGTAATATGTGAATTTGATTTCATTTTTTAATATGGGATTTTATAAATATTAATGCCATTGGTAATTTCTGTATGTATCTTTCAGGTGTATGGAGAATTCAAACGAATAACGGGAATCGACCTGTATAAAACCTTCCAGTTTGCTTTGGAAACATATGCAAATGGGCTTGTTCGCTTGTTCAGAACAAAAGGAGGTGATGAAATCGGGGCCCTTTTGGAAAGACTTGATCAGCAGGTGATAATCAAGTTGTGGTTAGTTAGTGCCAGTCATGTAAAGAAATAGTTATTTTTTTTTCTGTAATCATGTCTAATTATATTTTGACTAAGCTTTCAGGGTGCATGTGGATTTTAAACTTTGATTCCTCTCAAGATTTCTACTTATTATTGTTTAAGTAGGGTTTTATTTTGTCATCCCGGTTATTGACAAATGTGTATGAGGCTGCCTTGCATTCATGTCTATTGTGTCTGTCAATTTAGTTTCATAATTCTTGTTACATTACATACTGTACCTTACAGTAGACATTGTATGTAATACCATGTTGATACCATGTGTTCAATATAAATGCTTATGTAAATGTTTTCAAATGGGCAGGGGACACTCTGGATGAAGCACCAGTTCAGATACTGTATATACATTATAAACACACACAAGCACTGACACACTCACACTCAGACAATTTAAGCCAATGTAAATTTTGTTCATAAAAATTATAGTTGTATTTTATTCATGTAAAATACATATTCAGTGTGTTCACTTGTTCCTGCCCTGTTATGTGATCCTTACTTTCCATTTATGTTTTCATCCATGGGTAGACCAGGTTTCATATGTGAATTTTTTGAACAGTGATCCTGAATGTAGAACTTCAACATCTAATTCTACATCTTTAAGAAGTGATGTTTAAACTTCAAATAATTTAGAAGCAGAAAGATTACCCAGTATACTTCTAATGGTGATTTGAAAAATGTAAAACATTAAATTAAATGGGAAGTGAGTTTCTTCCCACAAACCAATGAAAGACAGCTTAGGTCTACCTAAATTGTCAAGGTGTGAGTGTATGAGAATTGTGGGGGTCTGTCTATGTGTACCCTCTGGTAAATAGGCACCCCATTGTGCCTCCTGTTGAGTCCTCTGTGCTCCCAGAATAAGGCTCCCGCTAACAGTGATGTTGACCAGCATAAGCGGCCACTGAAGTGTGACATAAAAAAATATTTTACATGTGAAACTATTTATGCAATTAAGAAATGTATTCATTAACATTTATTTTTAAATGTATTGAAATGTAAATACATGTTGTGATATCAATATAAGAAATCTTGTCTCTCCTTTTTATTGTTTTATAATACCATAAATCTTTCATCTTTCCAGACTACAGACATAACTGAACACCGTAGATCAGTTGCATTGAAAGGCCTTCCACATTACCTGAGAGAGCACACACCACTATTGAAGACTTGTTTGGTAAGTTTTTGTTTTTTTTCCCCCAATCATCATAAAACTAACAACTGTTGCTTACAGTGGTGTATTACATTTGTTTTTATATGTTTTTAAGGTAACTAAGTCAAAGGAATTGGACACTCAAGGTGTGAAAATCATGATGATTGAAATGGTCAGAGATGAAAAAGATTCCTGGACACTAGACAGCATGGCAGTTGTGATTGAGGACACTGTTGTGGTTGAAGGACTGCCAGATTATCCCACTGCTTTTTGTGTACTGTTTGGGTTGATTTATGCCTTAAATATGGAGTATCCTAAAGAATGGAAGTACACATTTGAGACCATTCAGAAGGTGTTTCTTAATCTTTTATGATGATTCCCTTCAATCGGTTCCCTTTTACCAACAATATATTTTGGTTGGTTAGTGTGACACTCTCTCATTTTGAGGTTTTTATTTATCGTCTTATTTGTATACAGTACATACTTAAAATATATTTTCACACACACACTGTATATATCTCCTGTTTTTAGGGATTTGAAAAGCCTTTGTATTAATAAGCACATAGCTAATATATAGAATGCTAAATCCAGGTGATACTGAAAAAAAATAATAACATTCTATACAGATTATAGAAAATACAAACTTCTAAGGCCCAGAGCCATTGGAAAAAGAGAACAGGTCAAAATATACTTCTCCTTGTTGAGCTGGTAAGATTAGCTTCTCTCATGGTATTCCACAGTATACTACAGCAAATAAAAATGTCAACTAATATGACATTACAAAAAAGGTATGATGTTTGTTGTCCAATTGGTGATAACACATCTGCTGCAAGATCTCTTTCAAAAGTCAGGAATAACTTAATGAAAGTCAAAGTGAGTCATGCATCAGTACAAAAAATTAAAAAATGAAAAATGTAGTAAAAATAATTGACACTACTATTAAAAAGCAGAAAGAACAACCTCACTAAATTCTCTAATATTATAAAATAACTTATCCTTAGCCTTAAATTAAATGGAGAAAAATTGATGGAAAATCTCTATTATTCATGACATATAAAAAGGCTCTGCCAATATAAATAAAAAAGTAAGCCAAATAAAGAAAGGCTGAAAAAAATTAACAGTATTCTTGGAAATAAACCTAGTCTGATACTTGCATTAAATAACTTTTATACCAGATTTATTCAAAATACTAATTTATTTAAACATCTGTTAATAAGCACAGATTGCATACACCATTTTTTTCTAAATACCATAAAAACCAATATATTTCCAGAGATTTACATGTGCAGAAAACACTTATTTTTAAATAATAAGGAACTGTTACACATGGATTATATTTCTTAATAAATGCTTATTTGATTTTTACATGTAATATTTCCACAAGGACAGTTTCAGAATCAAATCTATAATTGATCAATGCTGAGTGACCAATGCACTTAATGTTACAGTATATTACAGCTAGGGGGTATTCCCAAGCTTATGTTTATTTTATTTATTTATTTATTTGTCATTTTTGCTTTTTCCTGTAGCATTATTTGTCATTTGTTTATTGTTAATATTTTTCCCCACTTATTTATTATTATGTACTTTGCATTTTTCATATTCCATCTTTTCTGTGGGTGGAACAGCAAGTGGCTGGGCCACCATCATGTCACTGTTAAGGGAGCAATCCCAGCCTATATATTTCAACCTGGGAGTAGGTCCCTCAGTGGTAGATTGATTGTTGAAGATTGCATTATCACGTCTACATTTTTTACATCTTTGTATCCATTTATGAAACTTTATCTTAACTGTTGATTCTTTCCCATTGAACTCCAATAAAAAGAAGTAAAAAATAGTGAAAATGTACTCAAATGTCTAATGAACTAGACAAAACTTTGCTCCTAAGCTGCAGCCCCCAAGTGAAACGGGCAGCAACATTGAAGGTGCATGTAGATTATCGATAAGAACAAATCACCAACGCTCTGGTTCATCCCCTTGCCAATACACCAAGTAGTAAATGTAACCTCCAGTCCTGCAAGAATCTGTAAATGGCAACATACAAGAAAGGAGAAATAGGTCATGTAACTTATATATAAAAGTTCTCAAATATGCAATGAAAGAAAATAAAAATGTTAGTTGAGTTGCTAAGTTTCTACTAGTGAAAGGGAATGCAAAATGCAGATGACAGACTGTGGAATGAATGCCCTAACAGGAATTATCATTTGCTTGAGGAAAAAAAAGCCAAAAAGCAGAAATAAATACAGCTTGAGAGAACTAGCTTTAACCACTGATTATGTACAAGCAGTGTGGGTGCATGCTTACTTTAAATAGCACCTAAACAATCATCATAACACCATAGTGCTGAAATTTTTTTTAAAAAGAAAACAGCCTTAAACAAATAAAACTGAGGCACAAAACAAAAAACAACTGAACAAAAAAGTAAGCTACTAAGACAATTAATATACAAACACAGATGCCCAGATTTAAAAAAAAAGTAATGTCAAAAAAAACTGAACTTCAAAAATAAATCCTAACAATTAAAAAAAGATCTGAAGAGCTGGAAGCAGATCGAAATTCCAGATCTACTTTTGTGTTCCAAAATGGCCAGCAAAACCATGTGATCACACCCAAAACCAGTTGCAGTGTACTAAGAGGCATGATCCTCTGCTCTAAGTGCTATTGCACCAAACAGTGGAACATGGTCAATAGCAAGTCCAACATTCCAAGTTTTATTTTGGCTTTGTGATTCTCTTCGATTTGCTCAGCTGTCTGTCTGATTGCCAGCTAATGGCAACACACCAACTATTAACGTCTCATCTTTTCATTTAACAACATGCAGCTACACATTCCTCTCGATTTAAAAAGACAGAGTACAAGAAAAAAGTACATTCTTAAGTAAACTTATTAAAAAATAATTGTAATCATTAAGCTACATAAAGCTGTCTTTAATTATTGTAAACATTATCCACTTCCAGCATATAAAACGGACCAATAAGGAATAATAAGGAAAGTGATGATGACACAAAAGGTACATGTTAGTTGAATTATATCTGAAGTAGAATTGTCTCTCTGTAACTAATGAGTGGATCTACCATTAGGGTGGCCTTGAAGGTAGGTGCACCAAGGGTTCTTGGCATATGGGAGAAAAAAGTAGTGGAAGTGTGTTTTTACCTCACGCTACTCACAGTTGCTCAATGTGATGTATGACTGACTGCATGCTGAAAACTTTGAGGAAGACCACCCATTGGTGCATTTTTTTTGTTATATGTAATGTTCATAAAGTGTAAATATGTGTGTGTCACCCCCTGGGGCCTATAGGAGATCTTAATCTGTTCTTGCTGTAATTCATTTACCAATTATATAGATTATATAGGAGACTTGAATGGAATAAATCCAACAGTCACAAAAGTATATAAAATACCTAGTCAGAGGTGGGACAATATTCACAAAGAATGTCTCATTGCAACACAAACTTCACAGTTGAGCACATGTTCTATATAAACATATTGTAAGAGCTGCCACTGAAATGATAAATAATGAGAAATAAAAAAATACATCATAAAGAATACATAAACAATGCACTACACACTCAACTCGCTTACATGCATGACTTGTAAGAACTTATATAATGTAGGGCAAATATTCCTGAAAGGACAAAAAATCTGAAGTCTTTAGTGTTTAACCAAACTCCTTGGCCAATCCTATACCTAGCTGCCTGCATTGTTTAATTATTTTTCAACAGATTTTTTTCTCCACAAATATTCCAAAACCAGCAAAACATGGAAGGGTTTGTTTTCTTTATCGCAGTAATATGGAAAAAAGTAGACCCATGTATCCATGAAAGCATTCAAAAGGGGAATCCCTACATGATATACTAATTCATCCAGGTTAAATACTCATTAAATTACATGGAAATGTACAAATCTGACACTAATGGAATTGATTAGGTTTTTTTATGCTTGTTTATCAGAGGGACGGTAACAATTGACCTTAATTCAAAGTCCTGTGCACAAAAATTTTACAAATAAATGGAAATAAGTGCCTCCCTTCAAATTAAATCAATGCTAGAAAACCAGGGAATTTAAAACATTAATATTTAAGGTATTATTGACTGTTACAGATATTTCAGAGGTACAAAACATGCAACCTTGAAAATGTCTCTCTACAAAGGAACCAATTTCACACAATATCCTGAGGAATTTGATATATTTGTAAGAAAGCTGACTGAAATATGTTTTCATAGTAACTTTGGTATAGGCAAGGTGTGAAAGAGACATGCTAGTCATCTTTCATATGCTTTTACATGAGATTTCTGAACTCATTTTTTTTTAAACACGAGAATGTGCATGGAAAAAAGATGATTACTATGATTAATACCAGGGTGGCTAGCTATTATGGAAACATGACCCTGAGCTAAGACATCTCTGCAAGGTGTGAAAGGAACAACAGTAAAGCACTAGGGGCTTTCTTTGAGACTGGATCATCAGTCTGTACATTTATCACTAACTTGACAAGACCCAATATGATGATAGCAGTAAGTAAAGGGACCTCCTGCTCAGGGACATTGGATTCTGGAATAGTAATAGCAACACATTTGCCACTGGATAAAATTTACTCAGGATCTGGTTCAGATTGAGGAATTTATTTCTGTCTGTATAATGCATCAACCTTACCATTTATCACCTGTAACTATTAGGACAGAACAAAAACTGTTAAAATAGGCAAGTTTTTATGGTCTAGTATAAATATTACAACAGGATGGCATGTTCCTTCCAAGCACTGGCAAACACCTTCCTAACACTAGTCCGATTTCTAACATCAGTTTATCAAAATAAATTTTTCTGAATCGGTTTTTGCATGTAAGTTAACACAACATGTACATCCAAAGCATCTACCTTGACTTCACATGGTAGGTCAGAATGATAAAAAATGAGAGCTGTGAGGAAAATGGTCTTAAAGGCCGGATCAACTTTCACCTTTAAAATGTTATTAGGGTCATAATGGGGTAAAATTTAACCTTATAAAAGTGCTTGACTGATGTTTAAGTTTTGCTTTAAGTTTATCCTTTTCATCTGCTGTCTAACTTTTTATTATACCAAGGAGAAAACTGGCCTTGTCATAACACAAAGGAATACATATCTTTAAAAATGTAAGTTACAATGGTAGCCTAAAAAAGGAGGTACAATCGCCACGAAGTCCACAAGATTTGCCTTGATCATCTAACTACATGGACATTAAGAGAGCCTATGAGGTTGCAAAACTGGCAGTGTTTTCTGCTTGCTTTTTTACTTCACTGTTCTGTTATGTTACAACCAGTATATAATGGAAAGGTGATATAAACATGTCAAAAGGGTGTGACGTCTCCTAAAATTCCCACAAAGTAGGCCAAGACCTTCACCAGCCTGCCCTCATGTAGCTTCACCCCAAGGTAGTCAGCCCTCAAACTCCACAGGCATGGTTGAGCCAGCACAGGTCTAAGAGGGGAACAGGCCTTAGAAGTTAAAAACATTTAAAAAAGTTCAACAAAGAGTATAGCTGACAAACTCTTGTGTGAAAAGACAAGTCCAACCAGAATCTTTATAAATGAATGACCTTAATTAAATAAAGAAGTACACAAATGGAAAACTGTGAACATGAGAAAAAAGACAAAGGGATTTGCTTATTAAAAGTAACTCAGAACAAACAAGTTTTAATACACAGCACAAAAATTGAAGATCAAATACATCTCTATATATAATCTTCATTTGGATCTTGATCTTTGTTTGTCCATGAATGAATTAGAAGAAGAAGCACTAGATGGCAGAAGAGAGACAGCTAAAACATAGACATTGCATTAAGAATCTCCTCCAGGCTCATACTACTGAAGACTGTAGTACTCCATTCACACCTCAAAACACAGACATTCACACTAAACAAATTGTTGTGCTTTAAATTAACTAAAGAGATCTTCATTTAGATCTTGATCTTTGTTTGTCCTCGAATTCCACGCATGCGTAGACCACCTTCCAGTTTAGTACATTGTTGTTACTCACGGATGTCAACAATGTGCCGGAACAACGAAAGGGTTGGTGGACGGTGTTACACTGGTTAGCTCCTGAGGCCTGGTTAGAGAATGAGATTGTCGAAGATAAAAAGTACGAGCCTACGTAACATATGAGTGAAAGAAAGACAGTGGGTAAAATGAATGACAAAGTAACAGCACGTTCCGGAAATTATTATTGTTACGTTGTAGCAGGCGAGTGCTGCGCGTCTCACAGTTGTACCATGGCTTGCTCACATGTCAGTGAAGTGATCCCTATTTATGCTTTAAAGAGCCTGGATACCTATATGTCCCCCTTTAATAACCATTGCTCTGTGTATATTGCCTTACTCTTTGGATTGCCACAAAGCAACCTGCGAGATTGGAGAAAGGTTTAGAAGAGATCGTGAGAGGAAACGACAGCGTCGTGAAAACGAGACGGACTGTGAACGGACAGAAGCAGAAATGCTTCTACACCACCACATAATTACGATTCGGACAGTGATTCCGAGTAGGCCGTTCCTATCGAATCAATGTCCAAGGGTTTTCTTTTGTAATTTTGTTTCCCTTATAAAAAATCATAATGCTGTGCGACAAAGGGCCCAGTTCACGACTGGCAGCCGCGTTTAAACAGGGAGCCCTTCACAGACAACTTTAACACGCACAACGTAGTTGGGCGCACATGGCTAGTAAGCAAATAATATCCAAAAACTAAAGAAATAATACTCACAAAACCACACTCCCCAAACTTAAAAATATCACAGCAGGCACAACCCTTTCACAATAATATAAAAGCTGAGGGTGGTCTCAGCAGCAGTGATGTCAAGATGATCCTGCCTCTTGGGGTTCCACCCACAAAACACAGGAATTAAAGCAAAGAACATAAAAACACATTAAAAACCAAAAACAGAATTAATAACAAAAATGGGAAATCTGTAAATCAACAAAAATAGTAAAAGTATAATAAATAAATTTGGGCCAAAGCAATAACCCTTGTTGAACCATACCATAGGGCATTTTTGTTTGTTTTTGCATTATAGAATTTTTTTTTATGTTTTGTTTTTATATATTTTTGTGTAATTTTGCTAATATTGTTATGTTGTTTTATTTTTAAGTATGTAGATATTGTGTGTTTAAGCTAAATGTGTTCCTTGTTATTCTGTATTTGGAACCCCTAGAGATGGGACCACCTTAACATTACTTGTGAGGGACTGTCCTCCACCATTACATTTCTGGTAGAAGAGATAGATCACATCAGAGTGTCATTGGAGTGCTGTAGACTAGAAATCTTACCAGTGTGGGTATAATTAGATTTTTTGTTTTTTGCAAGTTTTTGCCACTGGTTATTGGATTTTGCAATAACATTGAGGATTTAGACATGAATGCTTCAGATTGCCATTTTAGGTACTTTCTTTTGCCTCCTTTTGCATTATTTCGTTAGATTTTATAATTTTCCTTATTTAATACATTTTTTGAATTTGATGAATATAGCTTTGGTTTTGTCCTTAAAGCTAGTAAGGTTATCTGTTTCCACTCTCTTGAAAGGCATTTTTGTGTGCATTGTGCAATTATGTATTTGTCAGTATAGGCCTTGAAGTCTGCAAGTTGAGCTTGGGGTTGGCTAACTAGGATGAGGCCTGTCTATAGGCCTGCCTGTCTGAAGATCCAGGGGCCTCATGCATAACGCTGTGAGTAGAATTCACACTAAAACATGGCGTACGGTCAAAAGTGGAAATGTACGTATACACAAAAAAATCCAGATGCATAAATGTGTGCGTATGCCAGCTTCCACGTTCTTCTGCTCTATAAATACCAGTCAGCGTGAAAAGTAACGCTCATGCTCTACCACCCCGACTCCTCCCAGAATTATACCTCTTTGAATATGCAAATCAATATAAATAGCCCCTTATGTTTTACTTTCTGTGAAAAGACAATGGCAAAAGCACGAGGGGAAAAAGGAATTTCAGCAAATACCAAGTAGTGTCAAGGAAACATGTACTATTTCTTGATTTAAGCAGTAATATAAACAACAAAAAGAAGCTGATCGAGTGACATAGTGGCGGAAAAACTGAAAGTTCAAGTTTAGAAAGTTGTACAGTGCCCGAAATAAATTAGAAGTGGTCAGATATCAAAGTCGCCGTGAAAGGGTCAGTCGTAGCCCACCATCTGAGTGTCATATGGAAGCATATTAGGGTACAAAGAGAAGAAAAAAATAGGGACACAGTGGAATAAAAATTTCCATATGTCAACTTTAATCTCGAAATTTCTACTTTAGTCGTAATCACATACTTTATTTTATCATTAAAGCAGAATGTCATAAATTTCATTGTAAAATCTTTTAATTTACTAGTTTCTGAAATCCCACCGTAACTAAAGTAGCACGTTAAATGCTTCATATTCAATGTGTTCTTCTATGTACTCTGTGTGTGAATCACTACGTGCTTCTTAAACTGGCTTTCTCTTACGCTGACAGCTCACAGAATACATTACATTCATGATATCACAGCTCTCTGAACTTTTTAAATACTAATATGTATACTTGAAGACTGGCTAACTTCTCTCTGTCTCTCTCATTCTTTCATAGGGCACTA
This sequence comes from Polypterus bichir lapradei, assembly GCA_026402145.1. Classification (NCBI taxonomy): domain Eukaryota; kingdom Metazoa; phylum Chordata; class Cladistia; order Polypteriformes; family Polypteridae; genus Polypterus; species Polypterus bichir. The sequence goes on from JANRMT010062814.1 coordinate 95,462,234, forward strand.
AGCGGAAGCAGACAATGGCCAACAGTGAAATGAACTGCATCATCAAAGAACTCCAAGCTCTTGACATCCAGATCCAGAAACTCCTGTCCAGATGGAGGCACCTGAGGGACTTGAAAGCTCGTCTGCTGGAAAAATCCACCTGGACATCTGAAATCATCACATCAAATCGCGGTTCAGTAACATTGACTCCACACTTTGCCACTCACTTTCAAGGCCAAGTAAACTTTACCCCTGCACCTCGTCGGCGGAGCAGCGAGGTCAATGATAAAGAACTCGGCCTGTTTCAGCTATGCAGGCAGAGGTTAAAGGGCAGAACACCTACATCGGCACAGGCAAGCATCTCCACCCAAAACTGGTTTGACCCTCTCTGCGTCCACAGTTTGCCTTCCACCCCAGGTGATGTATTTGTGATTGGAGATTCAATCATACAAAACCTAAATATCTCTTGCCCTAATCAGAAAACTATTGTGTCTTGTTTTCCCGGTGCTCATGTCTGAGATGTATGAGACGAGCGCCGACAGTCTTCGAGAGGCACAAGAACAGGGCAGTGGGATCCATTGTGATACACGCTGGGGTAAATGACGTGAGACACCAACAGTCAGAAATTCTCAAGGCAGGCTTCTCAGCACTTATTAAAGCTATGAAGGAGAGGTGTAAAGTGTAAAGATGTCGGCTTTGGCAAATTCAAGTCCTTTGAGTATCTTGCCATTGTTATTCATGGAGTTTCTCAGTTTCTAGTATTATCCGTGTATAGACCTCCTAAATACAATGTGTCTTTCTTTGAGGAATTCTCAGACTTAGTGTCAGTTGTAATTACGAACTATGACACGTTCCTAATAGACGGTGACTTTAACTTTCATATCAATAATCAGTGTGACCCGAAAGTAAAAGAATTCTTGAATCTCCTGGACTCTTTTGATGTGAGCCAGCACATTAGTCGATGTGAAGCAGATCATTGATATAGCTCTATCAGACCACTTTCTCTTACTATTTAATATAGAAATAATGATAGAAAAAATTCACGAGAAGCATATTGTTAAAAAACGCTTCTTTGATTAATTAGCAGCTTCAAAATTTACAAACATTCCAAGCAATCAGTCCGTTTGTAGTGCTTACTACAATAGTGAGAATAATGTAAATAGTAAGGTGGAAAATTTTAATACTAAGGTGAGAGCTGCTGCTGACATAGTTGAACCTGAGAAGATAGTCAAAAAATCTTCTAGCACTGTTACACCATGGAAGACCAAAAGAGTGTCTGATCTAAAGAGAACATGCCAGAGAGCTGAGCGTAAATGGAGAAAAACTAAACTGATTATCCACTATGAGATATTGAAGGTTAAAATAATAGAATACAACAACATAGTCCATCTTGAGAGGCAGTGTTATTTCTCTAGAATTATAAATAACAATGCTAGTAATCCCAGAGTCTTATTCTCTATAATTGATTGTCTGCTAAATCCAGGTCACTTAATGGAATGCCTCCAAAATACTTCCACTGAAACTTATGAGGCTTTTGCTGTATTTTTTAATCAAAAAATTAATGATATTAGAAATAATATAGTACATCTCCCCAATACTGATCCTCATAAACCCCATTACTCTATTATAAACAAATTAAATTCTTTCACGAGGATAGATTTACCTAATTTACATAAAATAATTTCTCAACTGAGAAACTGTGTCCTTGACCCAATACCAACAAATTTTTTCAAAGAAGAATTGGGCATGCCAATTGATAGTATTCTTGACATAGTAAACTCGTCATTAGATACGGGGGTCTTGCCAGACTGTCTTAAGACTGTTGTAGTTAAACCCCTGCTGAAGAAAAATAATCTTGACTCCTCAGCTTTTGAAAATTTTAGACCTATTTCTAACCTGCCTTTCTTAAGTAAAATTTTAGAGAAGGCAGTCATTATGCAGCTTAATGATCACCTCAATAAACATGCTATTCTTGATTAAGTTTCAGTCGGGTTTCAGAGCAAATCACAGTACAGAAACTACACTCGTTAAAGTAGGAAATGACTTGCAGGTAAATGCAGACAGAGGCCGTTTATCTGTTCTCATCCTCTTAGATCTGAGTGCCGCATTTACAATACAATACAATACAGTTTATTTTTGTATAGCCCAAAATCACACAGGAAGTGCCGCAATGGGCTTTAACAGGCCCAGCCTTGATTATCTGAGAAGACAAGGAAAAACTCCCAAAAAACCTTGTAGGGAAAAATGGAAGAAACCTTGGGAAAGGCAGTTCAAAGAGAGACCCCTTTCCAGGTAGGTTGGGCGTGCAGTGGGTGTCAAAAGAAGGGGGTCAGTGCAATACAATACACAGAACAGAACAAATCCTTAATACAGCATAAAAATAAAAATTTTAGAAGTACGGAGCAGAATTTAACAGTAGATGATATCACATAATAAGATTTGGATATTTTTAGAGTCCTGGAGATCTCATCCATCAAGCTGCCTCCCCCATTTGGCCATTCCACGGCTAAAACAGTGCTGGGCCAGCCAATCCGATGAAAGGACCCCTCTTTCCCATGGTTCCTGCGATCCTCCATCAGGGATGACTTTACCATAGGCAGGCAAACAACTTGGCAGGTGGGCCATGGCACCAATTGCCACATTTGAGTACCGAGAACAGAAACGGAATAGGTGAGGGTTAGTATTCAATTATAACTATCATGTTACTTATGTTTTAGTGCTAATGACTAACAACAGAGATGCAGTCTGTACAGTTAATCCGCAGCTCTAGTCAGGATATGCTAAACTGAAGTAGTGAGTCTTCAGCCGGGATTTAAAGGCTGAGACCGAAGGGGCATCTCTTATAGAAGCAGGAAGACCATTCCAAAGTTTAGGGGCCCTGTAACTAAAAGCTCGACCTCCCACTGTTATTTTATTAATCCTTGGAATCATAAGCAGACCGGCATCCTGAGATCTTAATGTGCGCTCAGATTTGTAAGTCATGATAAGTTCAGACAAGTAAGTCGGACCTTGGCCATTTAATGCTTTATATGTTAAAAGGAGGATATTGAAATCTGCCCTAAACTTAACCGGGAGCCAGTGTAAGGATTTAAGAACTGGAGTTATGTGTTCATATTTTCTTGTTCTTGTAATAATTCTTGCAGCCGAATTTTGGATTAACTGGAGGCTGTATAGAGAACAGTTTGTGAACACCGCATTGCAGTAGTCAATCCTACTAGAGATAAATGCATGAATTAATTTCTCAGAATCCTGTTTATTTAGAAGGCACCTTAATTTCCTAACATTTTTAAGATGGAAGAAACATGTTTTGGACAACTTTGTAATATGTGCTTTAAATGACATGCTAGAATCAAAGATAACTCCTAGATTGCGGGCTGATTCAGTAAAATGAATTGGGATTCCAACTGAGTTAAATGATGACAAAATATTGTTGTGATCAGTGTCATTCCCTCCAACAATTAACATCTCTGTTTTATCTGTATTTAAAGACAAGTAATTCTCATTCATCCACTCCTTTAATTCGCTAACACAACTAATTAAAGACAACATCGGAGAAACTTTACTTGATTTAAATGAAAGGTATAACTGGGTGTCATCTGCATACGAGTGAAAATTAACATTATGTTTCCTAATTAGAGATCCCATTGGAAGCATGTAAAGTGAAAACAGTAAAGATCCCAGTACTGAGCCCTGTGGGACACCATGTTGAACTTCTGTGTATAATGATAGAGTACTGTCAGCACATTTCTGTACATATTGGAATCAATTTGATAAATAAGAACTAAACCAAGCGAGCACGGGGCCTGTAAGCCCAACCTTGTTTTCTAGCCTGTGCAGTAAAATAGAATGGTCAATGGTGTCAAATGCTGCACTTAAGTCTAACAACATAATTACAGTGGAGTTTCCTTCATCAGAGAATATCAGAATGTCATTTACAACCCGTGTTAGTGCCGTTTCTGTACTATGGCCAGTGCCAAAACCAGACTGGAATTTCTCAAATAAATTGTAATGCGTAAAGTGTGACTGAAGCTGACTGGCGACTACTTTTTCTAGTATTTTAGAGAGAAACGGAAAATTTGAAATAGGTCTGACTTTTTAAGTAATGGTTTAATGACTGACACTTTTAGTGCATTAGGTACGGTGCCATGCAGTAATGAACTATTGATAATGGTTAGAATAGGCGCTGCAAGAACATCCATGGCACTTTTTACTAGTTTTGTTGGCACTGGATCTAGGGAACAAGTAGTGGGCTTCATTTTAGTAATTAAAGTTAAGACTTCCTGATCAGTTACAGGATTAAAATTATTAAAGTGCTGAATGCAGTGTGAGACAGGGTCTGCTAAGCTAGTATTTGGTTTTTACTGTGATGCAGAGATCTGGGATCTTATATTTTTAATTTTCTCATTGAAGAAGTTCATAAAGTCTGTACTGCTAATATCTGTTGGTATTTTGCACTGTTGATCTGAATTCCCATTTTTTAATTTAGCCACAATACTAAACAGTACCCGAGGATTTTTATTATTGCTATCTATTAATGTAGAATAGTATTCTGAGCGAGCTTTAAAGAGGGCTTTTTTATATTTATTAACACTCTCTGTCCATGCAATTTGAAAGACATGTAGCTTTGTTGTTCTCCATCTGCGCTCCAGTTTTCGACACTCTAATTTAAGAGCGCAAGTGTTTTCATTAAACCTGGGAGAGTTTCTATGTGCTTTGATCACTTTTGTTTTAAGGGGAGCCACTGTGTCCAGAGCATCTCTTAAGGTCACATTATAATGTGATTTTAGCTGTTCTAAATTGTATTCCATGTTTACATTTGATGGTAACCGATCTAAATGGTTTTCCACAATTACACTCGACTTACTCAAGGTATCTATAAATTTTGAAGCAGAATTACAATCTAGATGTCGCACTGTCTTTGTTCTAATCTGTGAGTGCATTGGGAAGGGCAGGACTAAGTCAAATATAATTAAGAAGTGATCGGAAATAACTTCATTTAATGGAGTAATATTTAAATTTTGAATTTCAACTTTGTAAGTTATAATTAAATCTAATGTGTGGTTATGATTATGAGTTGGACCTTTGACAATCTGACAAAATCCTACTGAATTTAACAAATAAGTAAAACATTTGCTAAAAGTGTCAGTTTCCACATCAATGTGTACATTAAAATCCCCCATCAGTACAACATGATCATAATTTATAGCCAAATCAGATAAAAGGTTGCTAAATTCAGTCATGAACAATGAATATGGCCCTGGTGGTCTGTAGACTAGCACAATAATTGTGTTGGAACCTGTTTTAATATTTAAAATGAATGCCTCAAAGGATGTAAAGTTGCCTAAATTTTTAGAAGTGATTTGCATTTTGTTACAATGAATTATTCCAAGGCCTCCTCCTCGACCAGAATCTCTAGACTTATGAAGGAACGAGTATCCATCTGGTGACGCCTCAGCTAGGGGAACAGTGTCACATTTACTAAGCCAGGTTTCAGTGAGAAGACACAGATCGGATTTTGTACTTATAAATAAATTATAATATCATTTACCAAAACAGCTTTAGTGCCAAGAGAGCGAATGTTCAATAAACAGCATTTAAAACTGCATGGTTCTTTCTGAACTGGTGATATATTTTTTGTTTTAATTTGAAGTAAATTTCTATTACAGATGCCCCTGGTGGAGGGTCTGGTTTTATCCCTTGGTCTAATTATACAGCTTATTCTTGGGTTATCAATTAATTTAAGGTTTGTATCAAGACTAAATTTACTGGATGCCCCACGACAAGGGTATTGGGTAACGGCTTCAGGAAAATAACAGGTGGGATAAACAACAGCCTGTGATTTAAGATCACATGACTGCGGCCTGGATGGTGCTCTAATCAGTCAACCAGGCAGTTTTGCTGCCATATTTTGGGATAATACATAAGATCCCCTCCAGTTAGGATGGAGACCATCTCTTCTGAAAAATCCAGGCCTTTCCCAAAAATCATCCCAATTGTTCACAAACGCTATGCTTTTATTTGCACACCAGGTTTCTAGCCAGCAGTGAAGGGAATGCAATCTGCTATAAATCACATCCCCTCTATATAATCTTGGTAAGGGACCAGATACAATTAAATTCCGACATTTTCTTTTAGCTTTGGTGCATAGAGAGATGAAGTTCCGCTTTAATACCTCAGATTGCTGTAAATAAATATCATTAGTGCCGACATGCAGCAATAAGGTAAATACTTCATCGTCGGCGACACGGTCCAATGCGGCCTCTATGCCAGAAATCTTGGCCCCTGAGAGGCACTTAACATTAACTGCTGGTTTAACATAGATTGAATTCTAACATTCCGCACTATGGAATCACCAATTATGAGCACTTTATTATTCTCAGTTTCCACAGGCACGCTGCGGAGAGCTGAGAATCTGTTCTGGGTCTGAATTGGAGACCTGGGTGCCGGGGGACTACATTTTGGATTCTTAGACCCCCGTCTTACTGTTACCCACTTGCCCTGTGGCTGAATTGGTGCTGCTGATTTCAGCCGCGCACTGACTACAGTGGGACCTGGAGAGACTGAAGCCGAATCAGAAATAGCCGAATTGTCTAAACAAACCAAGTCGATCCAATTTTCGGTTTGCCTAATCGCTATCAGATTCCTAACGCAGTCCTCCAATTCGCGTATTTTCCCGACCAACTCTAAATTAACTAAACACTTTTGGCAGGTGAAGCTATCTACACTGTCGGCCGGAAAACCTGAACTGTACATACTGCAGGACACACAACATATAAACGTGCCCTCGACGGGCAGAGAGCAGATAGAACTTACGTTAAGTGTCGAAGTCATCTTTGCCATTTTTATAGGTGCTTCAGCGCTTTCTGTGTTCAGCTCAATCACTAAGAGACCGTCGGCTTTAAGTTTCCACCATCCGCTGAGCGATCGACTTTAATTTCTCACTGCCAGTTATTTCTACTGGTCAGCTGCCGGCTTTACCTCAGGTGAACTTGCTCGGGTGCTTGCGAAGGGCTACGTGCCTGTGGGAGACGCCGCTGCTCTGTGCTTCCGCTTGCTGATCCGCTCTGTGCTTCCGCTTGCTGATCCGCTCTGTGCTCAGCATTTGATACCATTGATCACAATATTCTTAGAAATCGTCTTAGTCAATGGGTGGGCCTCTCTGGCAGTGTCTTAAATTGGTTTGAGTCCTACCTGGCAGGTAGAAAATTCTTTATTAGTTGTGGTAATTATACTTCAAAGACACGTGATGTTCTATATGGTGTTCCACAAGGCTCTATCCTGGGTCCGCTGCACTTTCAATTTACATGCTTCCGTTAGGTCAGATTATCTCGGGGCATAACGTGAGCTACCACAGCTATGCCGATGACACACAGCTGTATTTATCAATAGTATTTGACGACCCCGACAGTCTTGATTCACTGACACAATGCCTAACTTGTGTTTCCAAATGGATGAGTAGTAATTTTCTCAAATTAAATAAAGAGAAAAAAGAAATTTTAGTGATTGGCAATAATGGACATAATGAGGTTATTAGAAATAAACTTGATGCATTAGGATTAAAAGTCAAGACGGAGATAAAGAATCTAGGGGTATCTGAATTTTAAATCATATATTAATCAGATTACTAGCACAGCATTTTTTCACTTAAGAAATATTGCATAAAGTTAGACCTCTTATAACATTGCAAGATGGTAAGAAATTAGTTCACGCTTTTGTTTTTAGTCGGCTAGATAACTGTAATGCACTCCTGTCAGGACTACCCAAAAAAGACATCAATCGATTGTAACTAGTGCAGAATGCAGCTGCTAGAATCTTAACTCGGAAATGAAAATATGAGCACTTCACCCCAGTTTTGATATCACTACACTGGTTACCTGTGTCATTTAGAATTGACTTTAAAATACTGCTTATGGTTTACAAAACCTTAAATAATCTCGCTCCATCTTATATTTTGGAATGTCTTACACTCTGAATCGTAACCTTAGAACTTCAAATGAGTGTCTACTTAGAATTCCAAGAGCTAAACTTAAAAGAAGTGGTGAGGCAGCCTTCTGCTGTTATGCACCTAAAATCTGGAATAGCTTGCCAATAGGAATTCGCCAGGCTAATACAGTGGAGCACTTTAAAACACTGCTGAAAACACATTACTTTAACATGGCTTTCTCACAGCTTTATCTGAGTTAAATCCTGATGCTTTGTATATTCAATTAATTATTATTCATGGTGGCTCCAAAATCCGTACTAACCCCTACTTTCTCTTCTCATCTTTTTCTGGTTTTCTGTGGTGGCGATCTGCGCCACCACCACCTAATCAAAGCACCGTGATGTCCTTACATTGATGGATTAAAGGCCAGAAGTCCACATGACCATCATCATCAAATTCTTCCATGAGAACCCTGAATAAGGACTGATCATTTATGTTAGGTAGAATGCCTAGAGGGAGCTGGGTGGTCTCGTGGCCTGGAACCCCTGCAGATTTTTTTGGTTTGTTTTTTCTGTCCTCCCTGGCCATCGGACCTTACTTTTATTCTATGTTAATTAGTGTTCCCTAATTTTAATTAATTATTTTGTCTTTTTTCACTTTCTTCATCATGTAAAGCACTTTGAGCTACATTGTTTGTATGAAAATGTGCTATATAAATAAATGTTGTTGTTGTTGATATCATTTTCATGATGATAGGAATTAAAGCATGTATTCAACATGAGGGCATGTTGGCTCAGTGGTAGCAACAAGCTGGCTCCCCGCCCAGAGGTTGTTCTCCAAGTAACCAATCGCCACACAATCAGCTCTGCAATTAATGTCAATCCATCAGTAAGCTTAGAACACCGATTTTTCAGAACTTTTAAGAAATATTGAAATATCTTCATAATACATGTTTAATTATTTCATCCATTTATCCTTCCAGGGTCACGCCAGTCCCAGCAAGCATACATTATACAATATTTAAATGAAGTTAAAAATGTATCTGTATAATATAATGTATATACTTTACTGTATTTCATCTTAAAAATGATATCAAGAGCTCCAAGAAGATAGCACTTGGAAATCTAACTCGACTTAGAAGCCAGCTGTCATCATATGTAAATACGCGCTCTTTTCTATTGAAATTAATTGAATTCCTTTATTGTTATTGTATGGTACAATGAGATGCAATATGCAAATTCTCCATACATTTATTTTCCTATAAAATAATATAATAATAATACAATAAAAAACAATGAAAATGATACAATATTAAAGCATAAATGCAGTATACATGTACATATAGTGCAGATATCACAACTGTAGTGCAAGTTTACAGTGAGGTAATTGTAATTCTAAGTACAAAAAGAAAACTACTGGGAGCACTTGATGGACTGATTGAGTGCGTTTGTAGCTCTTGGGATGAAACTGTTTCTAAACCTTGAGGTTCGCACAGTAAAGGCTCTGAAGCGTTTTCCAGGTGGAGGTGGTTCAAATAGACTGTGTGCATGGCTGAGGCAGCGTATGCTAGATGCTGTATCCTGATAATCGTCTTTCTGATCAGCTGCTGTAAGCTGTGATTCCCCACTTCGATACAGTGATGCACTGAGAGTAACAACACTAAGGCAACAATGGTATTTGGAATAGTTTGGCCATTTAATGGACCATTATATTGTTACAGGTTGAGTACAATCAGATGCCTTACATTTATAAATGATATGCCAGTAATTTCAGTGTATTTCATAACTTTGACACTGGGTGCCACCAGTTTGCAAAACCAAGCGGAGAACTTGCATACGCAAGGGATTGAGCTGGCGTGAAAATATGCCTGGCTTTACACAAGCTTAGTTTTTATACATCGTGATGTGAACATGGAATGGTCTGCCTGCTTCCTTCAGTCTCAGTTTTTAAATCTTGGCTGAAGACTCACTACTTTGGTTTAGCATATCCTGACTAGAGCTGCTGATTAACTGTACAGACTGCATCTCTGTTGTTAGTCATTAGCACTAAAACATAAGTAAAATGATAGTTATATTTGGATACTAACCCTCACCTATTCTGTTTCTCTTCTTTGTACTCAAATGTGGCACTTGGTGCCACGGTCTACCTGCCAAGGTCTTTTGTAAAGTCATCCCTGATGAAGGATCGCGGGAATCATGGGGAAGAGGGGTCCTTTCATCGGTTTAGTGCCATTTCAGCTGTGAAATGGCCAAATGGGGGAGGCAGCTTGATGGGTGAGATCTCCAGGACTCTAAATAAATCCAAATCATATTATGTAATATCATCTGCTGCTTTAGAAGTACTCCGTACTTCTAAAAGTTTTATTTTTATACTGTATTGAGGATTTTTTCTCTTCTGTGTATTGTACTGTATTGTATTGACCCCCTTCTTTTTGACACCCACTGCTCGCCCAACCTACCTGGAAAGGGGTCTCTCTTTGAACTGCCTTTCTCAAGGTTTCTTCCATTTTTTCCCTTCAAGGGTTTTTTTAGGAGTTTTTTCTTGTCTTAGAGAGTCAAGGCTGGGGGGCTGTCAAGAGGCAGGACCTGTTAAAGCCCATTGCGACACTTCTTGTGTGATTTTGGGCTATACAAAAAATAAATTGTATTGTATTGTATTGTACCTGTAACTAATAGCTTTTAACTATTACAGATAAATGTATGAGTTTTTCTTCTGTTTTGCCTTACTCATGAGTCATCTACTCTGTACACCAGATTCTGTGCAAATTCAAACAACAATTTAGTTTGCAGGTTTGTCGGCGCATCTTATATTTTACATTTTGTCAATTATTCTTTAAGATTATTGTATTAAGAGAATGGTTTGGCATGGTATTATCTTTATACACAAAATACATTTGTACATAGCTTCATTCATTTTTAGCACACTTTCCAATAAAGCTAATTTGAATTAATCTTTTGTTAAATAACACTTTATTGTGCCACTATCCCAACCTCATGTTTCATTGAATAAAACAAATTCAATGATCCCTATGAATACAACTGCTCCATTCTTTTTGTTTATGTAAAAAAGGTGTTTTTAGAATGTTTATCCTACCATAAATTATATTTTTGAAACATCTAGGTTTAATGAACCTGTTTAGATTAAAGGAGTAATGCAGCAAACACCTTGAATAAATGCTTGCCTATGAATGACCTGCAGTTCAAAAGGGTCTTTGCTTTTATGTGTATGCTCTCCACCCCTACTGGTCTTCTTCAAATTAATGAACTTGGTTCCATTTTTCAAACACTCTCCTGGAAATCACTTTGATTAGTAGCAATATAACTTCTTGAAAACTGCTTTAATGATATCATTAGTGAGAAAAATACAGCTATTCATGATCAAAGTGCAGTTGTGTTACTTACAATCCCATGGTCTACTCTTCTCTTGATTCTTCTGACAGTAAAGAAATAAAATTTTGCTTACTTAATAAAGGTTAAGGTTTATTATCTGGAGGCTAAAACAAACCCATCATAACCCTCCTATTATACATAAAATCATCCTTAGCTGGAAAAAGGAAACTGGCCATGGATGAGATTTTAGTATGTTACACACATTACTTGAAATTCAAGTAACATTCATCGTGATTATGCCTCATTAAACTAACAATTCATGTCAGAACTAAATAATTTGCATGTTTTCCCTTGACAAATGTGAGCTTATATCTCATTTTCTTATTCTTTCTAAACAGATAACATTCAGTGCTGCCAGCACTGAAGAGGACAAGGGAAATGACTCTCCCAAAAATCAAAAGAAAATCTAAGCAGGGAAAAAAAAAACTTTCATTAAACTTATTCAAATAGCAAAACAAATGCCATTCAACACACCAACGTAATTATAATCTCACATCTCTTTAGTAAGTACACAGAAAGGCATTTTCATTGAGAAACTGACATCACTGGAAGAAGGTATAATATCTGGTCACAGAAACACCCATGTGCCTATGCCTCTCTGTAAGGGATTCTTATAGAAGAAATAATGCTGCTATAGTGTGAATGACTCTGTAAACATTGTTATTTCAGAAACAAGAATGTGAACTTTAAAACAATTCAGATTTAAAATTGTGAGTTAGAGTAATGAAAAAGGAAAACATCTCCATAATTAGAGATGCCTCTCTTTAAATTGCTACTTTCTCATACTAGAATAATGTATAATGTAATGTAGTATTCTCAGAAGTGTTTAATGCAGTTCAGAGTTGTGGAAGGTTAATGAAATAGCCCTGCAATAATAGGCACAATGCAGGAACTGACCAAAAAAAGGGTTTCAGCTTATAAAAGGCCCAAATCACAGGTACAAGCCATTTGTTTTTACAGTTTAACTAGTTCACTTAATATCTCCAAAGTGTAAAAGGAAATCTGGAGTATCCAGAAAAGAAAACTACAGAGACAGAGGGTGAATGTGCAGACTCCACAAAGACAGCAACTGTGAATGGTACTTGCACAGTGGACTCTGATTTGTATCGCAGCAGTTCTCTTCTACTATACTACCATGTGATAAGCAAAGCCCACAGACAGAAGTAGCAGTCATTACAGCTATCTTTAGCTTATCACAGTTTTTAGCTCTCCAACGAATGAGAACAAGGTGGTGGGGCGAAGTTGCATTGGCATTTAGTGCCCCCCTTCCAAATTGCCCCTACGCTCAAAGGCCTGTGAGTCAAAGGGCTTCTGTGGGTTTGAACCAGCACTATGCCGAGGAACATGGTTGATGCTGCTGTTTTATCTCCAGGCACACTTTCAAATGGAAGTGGATCAACGGCAAAGCGCGAGCCCAAAGCTGTTGCGGGAAGGCTAGAGCAGAGTGCGGAGAGTAAGAGGCTGCAGGCTGAGAGAAAAAGCACCCAGAGAATGAAAGCAGATGAATAAGCAGCCGGCTCAGCGTGGTTGCAAACACACATGTATGTATGTGTGAGGAAAGGAAAGTTTAAATTAGTGACACCTCATTGTTTTCTATTAGGGATCCCTGGAAGACACAAATAATGATTGGATAGGCAAAAGTGCTAAAAATATAAAACTGAAGTCCAGACCAGCAGGGCTCTTTTAACCGGTCTTTAGGCTTGTGGACACTTCTTTTTTTAAGCAGGTAGAGCAGAAAAAAGAGCATTTAAAGTTTACATATATTACTGAGGACAGCTTACTTCCGATTTCTATACTGTTTTTGGGTGGAAGTAATCTATGTTTCTGGTTGGTCATTTTTTCCTCATTGTCTTTGTGCATAATTTTTTCACTTTTTCATTTGCCATAATTTTCTGTCCATCCTTTGTGAACTGTCTAAAGAGGAAGAAGGAGGAAGACAAGGCTATTTGTTTATTTTTGTTGAATTTTTCTCATTACTTTTTGCTTTGGAGCCACTGTAATTGTTTTATATAGCACCTACGCTTATTATTCTTGCTTTTGTTAATGCTCTTGCATTGAACTGTATATATTTGCAAGGCATTACTGTAAATAGTTATTGGCACAACTAGAATAAACCCAAATTCTCTTTTTGGTACATTTATCATTGTCTGTGTCTGTATTCTCCCATCCAGAGTCCGAAACTGTGCAACAGTACCATTGCATGGGGCACCACACACCAGGCTGGAAAGATATGTATATTAGAAATTGTTTCTTGTGCACAGTCTGCTTCACATGTGGATAAAATGGGACCGTTTTCCTCTTTGACATTGTTTGAGTACTTACTACTGACTGTATGTACTCAATTCTCTCAAACAACACTCTCTAACCCACAATTACCATGTCAACTCTTCTACTCATCATTGGCCAAGTCTTGTGACTCCTGTGGTGTTCTTTCTTTTATAATGGTAAGCATATTTTTGGGTTTTAATTTTAAACAGTTAATTACAGTGCTTTATAAAGAACTTTGTGGAAAGATGCAAAGATTAATTACTGAAATGAAAAGCTGAAAATTTGCAAAACAACCACACAAATGTAAATTAGTTTTATTTTGACGCTTAAAATTTGGTGCTGTGATTTTTCCCTTTCACTTAGTGATTGTCATGCAATTTGTTAAGTCCTATGTAAGAGCAGCCTGATATGTGAACCTTGCTGGTCTTTTAGGGTCAGCAGATACACGTCAGAGACTCCAAGAGACCAGTGATGTGCACAATCTGACATTTAGTACAAGCAATGCATTCTAGTGGTAATGAACTTTAAAACCTACATTTCAATCTCTTTCCCAGACTACTGTGTCTGTGTGACCTGGAGCGTCTTACTTACCCTTTACATAAGTTGTTTTATAAATGCAGATTCTTTAGCTTTGTACTTGGCACCTTAATGTGAGAGACGCTATATAAAAACTATTTAAAAATATAGTTGCCAACTGCTGCTCTATGGATATTTCAAGGAACATAACAGTAATGAGTCTTTAGAATATTCAGTCGTTTTCCTCAAAGAAACCACAAAGTATTCAGTTGCCCCAGTCAGTTACTTGTAAAATGTAATTTTACTGATAAGTGGGCTATTTCAGTTTTTTGTAAATAGATTAGTTTTGTGTTTCATCCATCTACTGCAATTCTTATGCTGTATAAATGTGTCTTTTTTCCATACCTGTTTTCATTGCCATAAGCCTTTTTAGGACTGTATAAAATGTACTTGTGTACTTTTATACAGTTACTGTAAAATATATTATTTAAAACTCACCATGAAAATCAATATGCCGTCAAAACTTCCTAGCTACATCGCATACCTACCACATTTAAGTAGGAGAACCTAGGGAGAAAGGACAAAAATTGAGCAGTTATCTCCTACCTGCTGTATATCTCAGAGCAGAATGATTACCTGTAATGGAAACCCAGTATGAACATCAAAATTACCTTAAGTGTACCAGTATGTCAGATATGCTACTGTATATTCTGTTAACAGTCAAAAACTGTTAAGACCAATTTTTGACTTGTACACAGGGAATGCTTAATTCCCAGCTCTATTAAGCTGTCTTAGAAGGAATTTAATGCATAAGCTTTTGCACTTTTCTGTTAGCCACCCTCAAACATTTCAAATGTTTCTTCTGGAATGACATAAGGATTAGCTGTTAAAATGTTTAATTGAAAATTAATTTTATTAACGTATTTCTCATCTCAAAACATACCTTGGTGAATAGTATACATGGGGGTGGATTGGCAGTCGGGAACCCTGGGAGATTTCCCAGTGAACTGGTGATGTTTCTGGGTCAGTGGAGCTGCCATGCATACCCCTTCAAATTCTCGTAAATAAATATACATGCATTTAGTACATCTATGAAAAGATGAACGCTCCATAAATGGTACAACTCCACATGTGAAAGTGAAACTAAGCAGAACGTAACTATTTTACAATGAACAGCAAAAGTAAAAAAAAAAAAAAATCTAAAGAAAGGTGGTGTTGAGAAAGCAAGGAGGAGGGTGTAACAAAATCCTTTTAACTTGAGATTGGTTTACAATCTTAGTAGCAGTAGGTGACTGCAAAGTAGCTAGCTGTGATTGTCCCTATGGAATGTCATGCTGCCTAAATTGTACTGGGTCTCTAGCATTATTAGCATGCTGTGTCTAGCTGACATTGATGTGCAATGTTTCACATAAAAAGGTGTTTCAAGGAGTTTCATAAACAACTTAGTGGCCAACTTACCGAGTGTACAGGATTTGTAACTTTGTAGCTAGCTTTAGGCTTTCAAATTTAAGTTATGTGTAGCCTATTAAAGAAAGGAAAATGTTTATTAAATGTACAATGCAAGTATTAAGCAACCAAAATGCCAACCTGCTATTAATGCCCAGGGAGAACAAAATACTGCCCTGTTTCTCAGTTCTGTTCCAACCAGCAGCCACAGAGATTCAATCCGGTGACACCGATTGGGCCGGAAGTAGTAAAGAAAGGACAGCAACAGGTATGTGCAAATTTTTGTTACTGTGGTGTAATGACAGGATGGAAGTTTGCGGGTAGTTCAGAAAAGTACATGACTAGGGTGAAATTTTAATATGATTGTAGGATATGAAGAAATGATCAATGGAAGAATATGTAATTACATAGTATATCTACCCGGGCATCACTTATTTTCTATTGCAACTTTAACGTTATATTCATATTTATATTTCGACTGCATTTTGTGGTACCTTACTGAGAACAGTTCTCTAGCGAGGAGAGATTGTGACTTCTGATGTTTAGCCCACATTTTTTCGGGCCTCCCATATTTGAAGTGAGCTCAGTCACAGATGTAGGACCGGACCCCTGAGTAGTTACAGGGTCTTAGGAAAGCAGCCATCAACATCCTGCCACCAACGTGCAGGACTGGACTAGAAGTTTCTTCTTAATAGTTTGGGAAGATGAGCCTAAGACATGGCTTTTTTGTTTAAGGTGGACTTCACCTTGCAAGGAAATGGCCCACGCACTATGATTTCAAGGCCTTCCGCTGCAGCACATACAATATGTGACATACAGGATCTGACATTGAAACTGCAACAAACTGCTACTAACTCACTTAGTAGTACCTTATAGCCAGTCTGCCTGCCATTGCCCTCATCCACCTCTACAGCTGTTGGGAATCTGTATAATAGCTCCTCCTTGATCTGCTTTTGCTACTGGAGACTTGAGTGTGTGTGTGTGTATGCAGTATGCCAACCCCTTTGTTTGGTTTTCCGGATACACACTTTTAAGATTTTTTTTTCTTTGAATTGTTGCTATTTCATTAGTTTCACTTTTATTTCAGAACTTCTGTAAAAACAATATTTGGAATCTTTCGAGTCCCAATATGCTGAATCTTTTTAATGAGGTCAGTGAGACATGTGTTTAATGACTTTGTACCATAATTCAAGATAGGTTTCTCTGTTTGGAATTTCAGCACAGACAAAATGATCCACATCATCAGCAGTTAATAATTTTTTTTGCAAAGTAACCAATAAATGCATGTGAGGTAAACTCCGTTTTTGAAATTCTCTGACTTAAACTTCAAAGCCTTACAATATTTACATACTTCTGACATATCACCTATGACCATATATTTGATCTCTATTCGCCTTTTTGTTATTTCTCTGAGTAATAATTTCTCTTTCTTTCCGCTAATGCGATGCTTACTTTCTTTGTTTTGACACTGTTGTTTTTTTCTGCTTTCATATTCTGTATCTTGCTCTGCATGTGTTTCGCACCTACATTTTTTTTGAGTCTTGAATTCCAGTTTTCATTATCTCTAACCTGCTCTGCATGTGTTTGGCCCCCTTGTTTTTTAACCTATTTATGACGTTTTACTTTGTTTTCTAGTCTGTCTTTTATTTCTGACCTCGCTTTGTCCTGCTTTTTTTAATGACACCTGGTCCGTGGTGATTATTTTCCCTTTTTTGAGTAATAATTTCTGTTTGTTTGTACTACTGCGATCTTTACTTTCTCTTTTTTATACATTCTAATTTTCCCACTTTCATATTCTTTAACTTTCTCCACATTTATATCACACCAATGTTTTTTTTTTTGAGCCTTTCGAATTCCACTGCTTTCATAATCTCTAACCTGCTCTACATGTGTACAGTATAGCGCCAACGTTTGTGAACGAGTTTATGAAGTTCTACTTTGTATTTTACTCTCTGTCTTTTAACTCTGAGCCGGATTAGATGTGCTTTTTTTTCATTACCACTTGTTCCGGGCTGATAATTATTTTCCTTATTTTCTGAATTTGCACCTAGATTCTTCTTTTACTTTTTTTTCTCTCCAACGCTTTTGAGTCTCTTTTCTCCACGCTGCTTTCTTCGTCGCTTAATCGTCTACGTTTCATTTATAACGTATTGTCCTTATACGCTTTATATGTGCTTAGAGCCCTGGATCTGTGTGTGCTCAAAGCCTCCTTTACACGACTGAGTGTTTTGCTGCCTCTGGGCTTATTTGATATTGATTGTAATTAGGGCATGTCTTGCAAGAATCTCATGTTCCATGTCATCATGAGACGGTTCTGGGTCAATCTCTTGACCCAAAGTCTCATGTTTAAGGTCCCCGCGAGACGCTCCGTGGCCAATCTCTTTAATCTTGTGGTTTCTTTTAAGTGTCTTCCATGATCTTCACGTGAAGATCATGTCTCAACGCCCTAGTGTTTCTCTCCAGGATTTTTTTTAATAATATATATATATATATATATTGTGAGCTAGGAGGCTAATTGCACCCCTAGAGGATACGGCTGCTCCATGGAAAACCCCTTCTAAAAACGCTGACAGACTATCTTCACATTGCTCTCTTACTTGCTGGGTTTTCTTGCTGCTGCTCTGTTGCGCGATATGCTTCTCGCGCAGTACTCCGCATACTTAAAAGCCTGAACAGCATCTGTCAGTTTTTGATTGATTGCTTCTCTCTCTCTCAGACATTCCCTGCTTCTGACACACACTCCTTTGAAGAGGAAGATATGTTTGCATTCTTTTAATTGTGAGATGGAACTGTCATCTCTGTCCTGTCAAGGAGCACATTTAAACTTTTGAAAGAGACATATGTTTGTTTGCAGTGTTCGAATAAGGTTCCTGTCTCTACAACCTCCTCTGTTCCTGTGCAAATCTGTGACTCAGGCGTTACAAGTGGTACCAGAAGTGGTTGCACAGATGGATGCTGAGGAGTTGTTTCAAATCGCTCAAAATGTCCCTTCTCCCACAGTAATATGTTGTCATACATACCTTCCTCCTTTAGTTATAGTGATTGTACTACTCTGTATTTTATATTATTTTTCATAGGCTTAAACAGTTAAAAATAAAATTACAGAATAAAGACATAGTAAAGTAATGGCCATATTCCTTTATGGTAACTAGCATTTATATAACATATTCTTTCTTCCTAGCCAAACATATTTATTGCTTTATATGGATGATTGCAAGGAATACAGTTGTCACAAAAAATCTTTTAAAAATATTCATATTGATAAAAGCCTGGCAGATTTATAGGGATTTTATGATTTAGACACATTGCAGAAAAATTTTAGAAAAATGTATTCTACCAAGCTGGCTTTGATTTATCTTTCGCATCTAAGTTTACATTTTCTTAGTGAGCCTTCTGATGTAAAGGAAGTCAATAAAGAGATAGCTGATACAAGATAGTGTTATTTGAACATAATTTTGAATTCAAATATTCCAGAGCAGTATTTATACACTATCTGTAGTAAAATTGAGGGAAATAGGCTTATTAATGTTGTTATGTTTCCACAGGCCTCTAGAGGCAAGTACACTGCTGGTTTGGTGTTTCATCGTGTTATCCGATCACCTTTTCTATTTTTTTTTTTTTTTTGGTATTTGGTAGATAGGAAATTGGAAAAAATGCAGAAATCAGTATTACACACCTTGATAGAACCATGAAGGTGATGTTGAGGCACCCATGTGTGACATGCCCTCCGCAGAAGCTCAGTTCCAGAGGGGTGAGTAGACTTTACTGCAAGGTCATGGATCTGAGAGAGAGCATCAAGAGCAGGGGTGTATTGGTGACCTGATAGATCAACCATACCGAGACCATCACCTTTCTTTATTTTCAGCTATTGTGTGATGGGCACACATGAGCTGGTGATGTTGGTGGCTTGTTTTGTGTCTTATTATTGTTTTGCTGCTAATTAAGGAAAAAGAGAATTCAGGGGCCAGAGTCAAGTTAATTAAAACTAAAGCTGGCTTGAAGCAGCCTGAATTTTGGTGTCCATGGTGTCAGTCTGGAGAAGTAATGAAAGATAAAAGTTAAGGGAGATTAACACAAGAGCCTAAATTAGGGATTTAAAGATAGATGGCATCATAAATATAGGCAGCACTGTTTGTATTGTAGGGCTGAAGCATTTAATCTACCAGATGTTGGAAGATTACCAGGGTCCCGTGCAATCTAAAAGGCAGGGCACAGTTCTGCCAGTGACCACTGGGGTGTTTCGGGGGGGTTGCACATGGTCATTTCTTTCACTAAGTTGGTCAGGGGGATTATCCAATAGCCCTTTGTCCTGTCGAAGGTGGAAAGAAACCAGGCACTACCTACGCATTCCAAGAGATCATTGACCCTCAGCCTGGTTCTGCCGATGGAAATCATTACAAAACTACCAATTTCCCTTTGGTTTGAGGACCAGAACAATGGGGCACTTAATCTGAAACTCAAACTCCACCTTCTTCATCTCTGGGTGCCAAAAGGACATTTCCTGAGCACAAGCCAAGGTTGAGGGACGGTGTTATGAGTGACAACCCTGGCTCTGTGTCCACTGCTCCAATAATGAAGAGGATGGTGGCCTCCAGCTCTTTGTTCAGGCGGGGGCTAAAGCTTTTGCCAAAGTTGAGGTCTTTAGCGTTTATGAAGAGCAGTGTTGTTGGCTCCATCATGGGATGCCAAAGTTTAAGAAGATAAAGTTATAGACACCTGTGGACACTGATTGGGCTGGTGGTTTTGATAGTCTACAAGTTCTTTGAATTCTCAAACCTTGTACAGTCCCTGCCAGTGTGCTTGGAGACTTGAGTGAGAAGTGGGTATAAGCACCATAGCTCTGTCCCCTGTATGAAACTCTAAGAGGCTAGGTCCCCAATTATAGAACTGAGCCAGCATGCGCTGAGCTGCCCGCTTGTGCTCCATCATGTGGGGTCATGGCTTTGTGAAGTGGTTTCTTCCGTCCACAATGTATTCAAGAATATTGTTGGAGGAGGGCATTCCTTTCTCCTTCTAACCCTCCTGAATGAAATCAGGCAGGCCACGAGGCTGCCTCTCATAAAGTAGTTTAAAATGGAAGAATCAGGTTGAAGCCTGCAAGATTTCCCGTATGGAAGATAAGACTAGGGGTAAGAACTGGTTCCTGTCTCTCCTGTCTACTTGCAATACCATATTTAGCCTCTGTTTGAGCATCTGGTTATAACGCTCCACCACACCATCTGTCTTGGGTTAGCTGATGGACATTTTAATGTGGATGATGTGTAGCAGTTGACAGAGTTGACAAAGCTAATTGAAGAATGCCAAACTAAAAGGCAACACCTTTTTCTTGTTGCCAATATCAATGGCAGCGAGAAGTTCCAAATTTTTCTGCAAAATAAATTGCTTTTGTCAGTGCTGAAGCCCATATGGATAGAGAGGTCCCTCTTGGTGTCCAGAGCACACATCCCTTGAGTTAGCAAAATGGCACCCCTTGGTGTACATATCACCGAAGGGGATGGAGGTGTGGCACTCTAGCATGTGCACCACTTGAGTAACACAAAGAGCACCCTTTTGTGTCTGGAGCGTGTTTTCCTTAACTTTCATAGATGGTGTCCATCTGGTGATGCCACCCTAAGCAGTTGCGTAGGTCGCCTATTGAACTGATCTGCTCTGTCTGATAGTCATTTGTTCTTAGTCACGTTTTTTTTGTTTAACCTGGAAAATTTTTACATAAAAAAATAATGTTAAAAATTTTGAGGAAACGAAGGTTACATTCCAAAATAAAAATTGTTGAATGCATACATTTTCAAGCATGAAATTCGAAGATGCATTCAAATGCAACATTTTTTAAAAAAGAATAATGGGGTAAAGGTGTTCACAGGGTAAAATCTCAGCAAATTTATAAAACTGTTTGAGTAGCATAAACATGAGAGAATCACAGCAGTCAGCACTTTTGCTGAAGGGCACACCAAAAATGAATCCTCAATTTGGTTGATGTACTGGATGCGGTAGACCTCCAGACCTTCACAAGTACAGCAGAAGTTAAATTTGATTGGCAGTTATCTTGCCCCTAGATCTTCCCAGAATGTCTCCGGTGTGCAGAAACTCCTCTCCGAGGTCTGTGTGCTGCACAAGAGTATCTGGTTGTAAACACAATCCAATTGGTTGTTCAGAAAAGCTCCTGAATCACGATATATGCGCCAAGACCAGAACAAATATGTCTCTTTTGTTGCTTTTTTTATGAAAAATTATTTAGTTGTAACAAATTTTACACATAAGATTGACACCAATGTAATGAGATTTTTTTAACATTAGTTCCACAGGAAACAGACCAGGGGCCTCATGTATAAATGGTGCGTACGCACAAAAATGTTATGAATGCCCATTTCCACACTCACATCGCGATATATAAAAACTAAACTTGCCGTAAAGCCACGCACATTTTTACGCCAGCTCAATCCCTGGCGTACACAAGTTTTCCACTCAGCTTTGCAAACTGGCATCACCTAGCGTCAAAGCAGTGCTATTGTTCCAGTGTGGTTTCCCTTTCTTTTTTAGATCCACATCCCTGACGCGGCTTTATCAAATACACTGAAATTAACCGCATATCGTTTATCATTTAAGGCATCTTGCGGGAGTCTGGAACAATCTCTGGACGGGGCGCCGGTTCATCACTATCACTGCACCACCATGTTCCTATGTTTAATACATGCTTTAATTCCTATCATCATGAAAATGATATCAAGTATACATCTTAATATTTAAATTGTTCAGAGAACTGTGATATCATGAATGTAATGTATTCTGTGTCCTGTCAGAGGAAGAGAAAGCTCATTTAAGAAGCACATAGTGATTCCCACACATACAGCACATAGAACAACACATACAAAACAAAGCATTTAACGTGTTACTTTAGTTACGATGGGATTTGAGAAACTAGTAAATTAAACGATTTTAAGATGAAGTTTATGATGTTCTATTTTAATGACAAAATAAACTATGTGATTAAAGTGGAATTTTTGAGATTAAACTTGACATTTCAGGCTTTTTCTCCCAGTGTGTCCCTATTGTTTTTTCTTTTCTCTGTACCCTATTAAGCTTCAATATGACACTCAGACAGTGGGCTACGTCTCGCCTTTTCACAGCGACTTTGATATCTGACCACTTTTTTTTTTATGTTTGAGACAAAATACCACCAACACCAATATTTGATGCATCAATTTCCACTAAAGTTAGAATTCTAAAAATTAGAATCTGGATACCAGAGAATGGTGGCCTGAGTAAACAAAGATTTAAGCTGATCAGAAGAAGCCTTTTCAGCATTTGGAATGAAAAAATGTTTTAATTAGATGTCTTAATAAATGAAGCTGTAGGTGCCCAGACTGTCTAAAATTCTTGATGAAGTAGCAGTAATAACCATAGAAACATACAAACATCTGGGCCTGTTTGATATTCTCAGGAGGTTTCAGCCACTTTACTATTATCCATATTAATTCCAGACTGGATGATTTTATAACCCAAAAACAAAACGGAGTCTTTGCGAAATTCACATTTTTTGAATTTTAAAAAAAGATTGTTTTGCTGAAATCTACTTAATACCTTCTTCACAATAAGAATCTCATCAATATAGACAAAAACATAAATTCTCAAAATATCAAAAATGTCTGTGATGAAATGTTCGAAGACAGTCAGAGCACTTGTTATTCCATAGGACCTAACCCTATATGCTCAATGGCCAGACATGGTGCTGAAAGCAGTATTCCAATCACCAGCATCACAAATACACTAACAGTCAAAAGTTTTAGAACATCTCAACTTTTCCAGTTTTTCTTAAAGTTTAATCAGTTCAAATGCAATTTATGACCTAAAATGGTGAAAAGGTAAGCAGTAAACTACCAGGGGTTTAAATGTAAAGTTTAGGTTAGCAAAAAATGAAAAAAATGAAATTTTACAATATTACATATGGGCCTTCTTTAGGGAAAAGAGTTGCAAGTTGAAGCAAGCAATTTGCATAGGTGTGCCAACTTCTGTTGATTACTTAAAAGCCCTCTGTCTGTCTTAAAGCAGAGTTGGAACAGACTGTGTTATTATACCCTCTGAAGTACTACTTGAACAATATTCCAGTGATAATGGCAAGAAAATGGCAATTAACAAATGAAATGAGACAGACCATTATTACCCTTAGAATAGCAGCCCTTTCATTTAGAGAAATTGCAAAAAGTGTCAGTGAGTATGATTTCCTACAAAATCAGAAGGCAATTAGAAACTTGAAGAAACTCTGATAGGAAGAAATTTGGCAGACCCAAAGTCACAACCCAATCAGAAGACCAGTTTCTTAGGATCACCAGTTCGTATTGTAGGTGTTTGACAGCACAACAGCTTCAAACACAGCTTAACAGTGGGTGATAAAAGAAAGTCTCAGTTTTCACTGTGAATGAGACTTTATGCTGCAGGTTTGACAGGGCGAGTAGCAGTAAGAAAGCCATTCATTAATGGACAAAATAGGGCATTGAAATACTGGCTTTGGACTACTGCAGACTGGAAGAAAGTTTTATGGACCAATGAATCAAAATTTGAATTCCTCAGTTCATCATACAGGGTGTTTGTACGCCGTCGAGTTGGTAGAAGGGTGGTTCCTCAGTGTGTGACACCAACTGTCAAACATGGAGGAGGAAATGTGATGGTCTGGGGCTCTTTTGCTGGAGGCAGAGTTGGTGACTTGCACAGAGTGACTGGCATTCTGAGTGAAAAGGGTTCCCACAGTTTGGTTGTTATATCAGCAAAAAGTGGCTATTTTGATTAATCAAGAATTTGAATAAAATTTTGTACACTTAATATTTCCTTGACACATTTTTTATTTGCCATTGTTTATTCTATGCTTTGGTTTCATGAAATATTAGGATATTAATCTATGTACATTACATTAAATACTGAAAATACTGAGGTGTTCTAAAACCTGACCAGTAGTGTACATTATACATCCTACAAAGGCCTAACTTACTAAATAGCGAAGTCACAATACCATCTCAAAACATGACCAACAGATATTAAGAATGCTTGGCAAATTAATAGTGTTTTGCAGGATTTTCTAGAAAGGTATAAACAGAATAATATTACAAAAACAAGGAAAATGCAATCAGAGCATACAATTTTATTTTATTCTGCCTCCAATCTTACTCTGGTCTAAGTATTATTATTGTTGTTGTTGCTATTATTTTTTACTTTTTATGCTGTAACAAATGGAAAGATCTTAAATAATAAAAAAAAGCATTTGCAAAAACACTGCACAGAATGTTTAGTGGTGTATGCACATTAGTTTCCATTATACATGCTGTGTAGACGATTTGCAAGTATGCATGAGATAAAACAAAAATTAGTGCATTGGCAGCCTTCACACACATATCTGGTATCCGGTATACCAGTCCATTGGAAACAATCTCTTCCAAAATTTACACACCTCTCTCATTTGATCAGGGAAGACCATAGACTATGTCCCAACCCAGACTTTTGACCTTGGGGCTCCCAGTGTTGTTTTTCTCCTTTCTACTTCAATTTGAATGACAGTGCCATCTGTTGGGTCATAGCAAGGAATACACTAAAGCCTGAATAGCAGACAAATGAACTGGCGCTTAAAATGACTTACTTGTGCAATGCCAGATGCTGCTTCTAGTAAGCTATTATTTTTAATATGTTACAAAAATATTAAGGAGGATATGCAAAGAAAATATATATTTTTTAAATGTTCTGTATATACACACAAAAGTAGCTGTTCAAAGAAATTAATTTGCATGCAACAATGAGTTTTGACAATATACTATTATACTCTATATTATGCACTACACAAAAAGGGTGATAAAACATAAAAGTATCAAAGACTTAAACAGACATTTAGTTAAGTAAACACACTTCCTAAGAACTTTTGCTGCTGTATATTATCCAATTAAACTTGAGTCATCAAGAGTTTGCCAAGTCATATTTAGTACATATCAAAGTATCAGAATGTAAGTGAGAAAAAAATAATGATCACTGGATTTTGAAGTGGTGGGGCATCAAGTTAGTGGGAAATGGTCAACAATTTTTGAAAATCCAATTTGTAAATTGTGCTTGTTCATTATACTCAAAATTTGTACCAGAGTCGTCTAAGCTTGCTTAAATATTTTTGCATGAGAAAAAACAAAACTAGCGATACTGTATGCAAAACTGCATACATATTCAATGAAAGAGAAGTGCATACAGTTAAATAATAAGCAAAATGCCTATCCTGGCCTTCCATTCGCTTTCAATAATTCCCAGTAGCGCTTTTTATATTTGGTTTAGCTAACTATGCTATAGAAAGCCATTGCTTGTTATCACAAAAAAGCAGTTTGCATAAAAAAAAGCTTCTTCAAATGTGAGAATGTTGTCCTTTTCTAAAAAAGAAACAATTCAATGAAAGCAGCTGGCACCCATTTCCATGCTTACATAAACTTTTACTGTGCTTGGTCCAAAGACAAAGTCAAAACAGCCAATCAGCATTATCCCATGGCAAGGAAATGTCCATGTATCACTGAATTAATACACTGCCATGCCAAGCAGGGTTTCTTTCTGCTGTGTCCCAGTTTTTACAGGGAAATGTCCACATCCCATACCCAGTTAAACACAAAACAAAATTAAATAGGATAATTAGAAATGAATGAGCTTAGTTTATTACAAGGAGTGCTGCAATGGTATTTAAAAGACCGTGCCGAATCTTAATTCTCTAAAAAGACAAGGAAAAACTCCCAAATAAAAATACCATTGTAGGGAAAAAATGGAAGAAACCTTGGGAAAGGTAGTTCAAAGAGAGACCCCTTTCCAGGTAGGTTGGGCATGCAGTGGGTGTCAAAAACAAGGTGTAATTACACAATACACAGAACAGAACACAAGTAATCCTCAGTACAGTATAATAGTGCAATAGAAATATTACAAGTACAGAGCAGAATTCAATAGTAGATGATATTACATAATACAATTTGGATTTGTCCATCAAGCTGCCTCCCCCATTCGGCCATTCCACAGCTGAGTCAGCTCTGGGCCAGCCAATCCAATGAAAGGACTCCTCTACCTGATAATTCTTGCAATCCTCAATCAGAAATGACTTTTCTTTAGGCAGAACAACTTGACAGGTGGGCAATGGTACCAAGTGCCACATTTGAGTACCAAGAAGTGAAACAGAATAGGTGAGGGTTAATAACAAATTATAACTATCATATTACTTATGTTTTAGAGCTAATAAATAACAACAGAGGTTATTACTGCTCATTATTTAAAGTTAATTATTTTAATTACAAATAAAAATGTATTGTAAGTAATGAACAAATGGTACATAATATGTAGCAAAAGCCTACTTATGCTGATTTATTATTAAACATGGCGAATTATATCATTCATAATGTTATTTATAAAATGCATATAGTGTTTGCAGGGTGACCTTAATTAGCAATCCAGAGGTCTAGAGCTAATTATTATGGGAAAAATATTAATAGTTGAGATTATTCAGACAGATTTTGAAGTTTTAAACATAATTATTTTCCGTTCATCCATGAATCCACTCATTGACAACACATTTTAAGTTAACAAGCCCATTTTCTTACTTTTATTCTTTAATTAGAATTTTAGTCTTAAACAATGATGGAAAGGAGCATTTCAGTTAACTGAAATAAAAACTTTATTGTTTACAAACACTTTTTGCATATGTAATTTTTTTTTAAATCATTTTAACATTATTTCAGAGCCATTTTGTTTCTCTCACAGAAGCTACCATTTTCTGGTTTCTTTTCATGGCTGCAGCCATACTATGGATGGCAAGCACATCTGTTTCAGGTTGCATGATTCACCATGTCGTTATGCATGACATTATTGTGACAGTGTTATGAGATGGTGTTACACTGTACTATATTCAGGGTTTTCTGATGCAATTAAATAGAAAAGGCATATTAGACAGTTTTAGAGCTTTTGTTTTTTTTGTTTTAACTTTGCCTTATCTTTCTTTTAAAATATTGACAATCAGCTTTCATGTGCCTGTTGTGTTAATGACCACTGCCTAAATCCTGACTATTCTTTGGAGCTACTTGTAAAAATCTATTTTTGTTTCCTTGTCATTCTGAAATGTTTTAAGTCAAGGGACAATATTTTCCTCTTTGGTCGCAACAGAAATCATCCATGAATAAGATATGTTCTTCAGCAATTTGTACAAAGCATGATATTTTTCAATTACAGATTGTATACTGCATGCACATCTTAACACAGATTATTCAAAATTTATCCAAATCAAAATCTTAATTCTGAATGATATTATCAAGCTTCTGTTAGCAATAGAACATGTGTTTTGACACTTAAGTCAAATTGGGAAAAAATGTTAGCTTGTAAGACAGATAAGTATGTATGTACTGTGAACTTCAGATTCTCTTATAACATTATTCACAGTAACATCAGATTAGTTAACACTCTGTCTTAAAAAATCTGTTGTGATACTTACTCTTTACTATTCACTTCTCACATCCTACCCAGTTGAAAAATTCCTATTCCGCCATTTATATCTCATTGGGAAAAGCACATTTTATTTTGCTTCATTAGAAAACTATCAAATATACTTTGCATGGAATTGTCCAAAGCTTTCCATCAATAATAAAAAAAAACAAGATGGGCCCATACTAAGCTTTTTGATGATTCAGCAAATAGAAAGGACTACTGTAAATTGGAATTTCGCTCACATAGTTCCTTGAATTGTGCAGTGAATGGGTGCTGATGTTGATTTGATTTAATATGATATGAAAAATAAATATGGGGAATAGTTTTAATTGAATGTGTGTTTGGTCTACAGTATGTGTCATGCATTGTAATGTGATTCATAAATTTAATAAAATAAAAAACTGTTCCGTAAATGCAAAATCTATTTGACAAATGTGGCTTCTTTTCATCAGAAGCTACTGTCTCCTTTAAATCCCATACAGTAAATCCCAGTGGAAATGTCATCATGATAGAATATAAAAAGTGCTTTCCACAGTGCTCATCCATATATACCTTGTATCATAGAGTTTACATGATAATTAATACAATTTACTTTAACAAATCTCAAAATGTTTAAATGGTCAATTAAGATATTTAAAAAATGGATAGGAATAATAACATGTCGTTTAAGCAATTAACTTGAAAAAAATATGATATAACTGTAGAAAAACCCCTGGTTATTACTGTTAAAGCACATTCCTTCTTTTTCATATAGAAAGCTGTACCCTTGAGTCTTGAGCTGACATCTTTGCATGATCTGCTTTTTTTAAATGACTTCTATCAGGTTGTCAGATGAGACTTCTGTCTGGTATTCTGTTTGTTATCTGGTGAATGATGTCTGGGTTCTTCCAAAGCTCTAGGGGCAAATGCAACTAAGTGACAGTAAAAACGAATAAAGGAGATTCACTGTACAGCCATTTCTAAAAGGACTTCTGTTACAGCTGATTGCAGCTAAAATCAAAATAAAGGAATCTGTGGGCAAGACATTTTTCTAAATACATTTTTGCAAATATGACTCAAAACTACAAATTCAAGCACTGGTTCGTCCTCTTTGTGTATGTGGAGGTATGATGTGATTCTTAAAGGATACATTACACCATAACATTTGCTTTGTGTTGATAGATAGGGTACAAAATTTTCATAAAAGAAAAAAATAGTTTAAAATATATTTAATACTAATTTGTGAGTAATAAATATTGCTTACTCTCATGCCCCCAAACTGCTGTCTCTATCTTGGTCCAAATATGAGAGTGAGAAAGGGTGTGTGAATGAGTATGCCCAACAAAGGATTGCCATCCCATCTCTGGTTGATTCCCAGCTTGTACTAGATGTACTAGATGCTGCAAAAGTAGAATGTGTTTTTCTGCAACACTCTGTTGGAAACAACAGGTTGAGAAAGTGCATGGATGCTGGCAATGGGATAACCACCCAGTGACAGCTAAAATGGAAAAATAAAGGAATATTAATAAAAGATTTATCAAATAGGGAAATGAAAATCTTGTTTCCTTCAATTGGTCTTTGATTGACACCACTTTATTTTCAAGAAAACTGTTTTATATAAAATGAATCACAAACAAAACTTTTATAATATTAAATGCATTTCAACCGGGAATCAAGTAATGAACAAAAGTTGATCTCGCCCATTGTCTGAAATTGATACCCCAGACAGTGCTCTGCTGGCTGCTGTGTCTATTTCTCTTGTCACACAAGTGCGATTGGGAGACATCTGAAAGGCCTTAAGAATAGTACTACCACACCAGACCAGCGGGTAGCGAGCTGCACTAACTCTCTTTCTCAATCTTCTGCAGACCATCCACGAGGTGGCGCCATGGATAATGTCACTACCGGTTCCGGTACCAGTGATGATGTCACTTCTGGTCCCGAATGCGCCATAGATGATGTCACTTCCAGTATAAAAAGACAACACTTTCGGGCCCAGTGCCAGTGATGATGTTCCAGTCCCAACAACATCACTTCCGGTCCTGGGCTTTAGAGCCACCATCTTTTCCTATTACATTCAGTTCTATTTTGGATTCGAACCTGTTATCATCTCAATCAATTTATACCCATTTGCAGCCAAGGTGTAATATATGGGTGGCTGCCCCAAATCTTTTTATGTCTGTGGTCTGCTTTTGTGACACTCTTTGTTTTTGTTAAGATTTGAGTTGTCCTGTGTTTTAATAATCATTGTGGAACTGCCCAAAGTATACTAACACCACGAATAAGAGATAAAATGGAAAAAAAAATCAAAGAAAGAGAGAAAAAAATAATTAGAGGTCTGCCATAACCTATGCTGGTGTCAAGTTCATGGTGCAGCCAGTTGCAGATTGAGGTGGACAAGAAAGGCAAATGCCCTAATCAGCCAAAGTCTACTGTTATAGCATTCATTCTGGCTGTTAGAGAGTGTAGGAGTGAGGCTGGCATTGAAAACCTGATGTTCCCAAGTGGCAAATCCAACCAGAGAGGGCCTTGTCACCATCAGTAACTATCACAAACATGCCCTGTGCTTCAAAAGAATCAACATCAACTGGTTATGTAATGCCATCAGAGCACATCACAGAAAACTGAATGGATGAGGCTTCTGACCTGACGTTACTGATTATCAAACTTGAGATAGAAAAAGGAATATACAATAGAAAAGAGGAACTGAAAAAGTATGTAAATAATATGAGCCAGGATATGAAGAATCAGAAAATATGTTCAAGCAATAAGAAAATATACAAAAAATGGACACAAGCATAAAGAAAACATTAGCAAATTTCAGAACAAAAAGTATTTGGGACTTGCCTGCTTGCTTACAAGTTGCATTGAGGAAACAGAATGAACAGAACAAAGATCATAACTGCTTTCCACCAGTGAGGACCAAATGTTTTGAATGCTGTAAATCTCATAGATTCAATAAACTACAGGGTAACGACAACTTGATATTTATTCGAAGGAGGAAATTATATTCAATTATATTCAATAACAGCCAAATCTGAATATTCCCAGATTTCTCTGTAATGAGCACTGCATTTTACTGCAGTAAACAGCACCGAAGTACAGCTGAAAATGTCTTTTGTTTTCGGTTATGCTCAAAGTAATGGTCAAAGTTGATGTTCAACTTCATATCTTGATATCTCCAGAGGAAGTGGAACAAAAGCTAAACAGGTTAATTCTGACAAGCTTTAGAACATAAAATGAGCATTCTAAAAGCAAGAGTTATATTGTGTCAATTAATCTTTTTTTTTACATCATTTTGATATAATAATAACATACATACTGTATAGTATAGTATAGCATAGTATAGTATGGAATAGAATAATGAAAATTAGAAATACTCAACAAGGGTGCCCATCATCACCGATACTTTTTGCAATAGCCATTAAGCCATTCATCTCCAGAAGAAACCACATACAGTATACGGGGTATATTAAAAAAGAAATGAAATGGAAAATACCAGTATATGCAGATGATATGGTGCTATATTTCTGATTTCTGGATACTAAATTAATTTGAATAAAAGTGTGATTTTTCTAGTGAATTCTCTAGCACATTATACCAGATTGGATACTTATTATTATAATATAAAAACAGTTGAACTATCTGGGAATAGCCATCACAATTAAATATTGAGATCTTTTTCAATACAATTTTGGAAGTACTATTTTTATTAAAAGAAACTGACCCAACATTTCATATCTCAAATCTATATCTATCCTAGAGATATACTAGTTGGTCTTGATGAAGACTCGAGCAGTATTTCAACAATATATTGTAAAAGGCGCTATATAGCGCCCGACCTGGCACAGACCACGCAGAGGCACGTGTACAAAACACAGGCTTTATTCTTTTTTTCTTCACCCGTGGGGCACGT
Source organism: Polypterus bichir lapradei (assembly GCA_026402145.1). NCBI lineage: Eukaryota > Metazoa > Chordata > Cladistia > Polypteriformes > Polypteridae > Polypterus > Polypterus bichir. Next base: position 95,494,119 of record JANRMT010062814.1, read on the forward strand.
CTTCCCCGTGTCCCATAGGCCCAACACAGTCCCCAAAAGCACAAAGCACAAACCTAAACAACCTTTTCTGCCACCACCACTCCTCCCAGGCAACCTCATCCTCTTCCTCCCGATTCTGGCCACCAATGGAGGGAGGTTGCCTGCTTTATAGCCCACTCGGAAGTGCTCCAGGTGCCTGACCAGCTGGTCTTAATTGCACCTCCGGGTGGGGCTGGTAAGTCATCCACTGTGGCGGCTGGCTCTCCGCAGCACCCCCTAGCGGCCACCCCATCTCCCAACCAGGCTGTGGCATTGCACTGTCCATGGTGGCTCCCCCGGGACGTATGCAGCAGAGGCGTCCCGGCCGGGCATGGGACCCGGCTGTCCGTCACAATATACAAATTTTTTAAAAAATCTACCCTTCAAGAGAATGGGAGGAAAGGCACCGTTCAAGTAGCATCTCAGAAAAGAAGTGGAACTCAGCCATAGATAGGATACGATGTACTTCTTTATGTGCAAGCATTCCATAATTCAACAAAAAGTATTTTTACTCTCAGATTTATTTTTTATTTAAAATTGTCCAAAATGTACACAGGCCATGACCCAAATTGTAAGCGTTGTCATCTAGATCACACATCACTAGGCCATATGTTTTCGGAATGGACTAAATTAACATCATTCTGATCAAACATCTTTCATGTTTCTCAGATAGCCTTAGTGTCACAATACTTCTAATCCATTTAAAGCAATATTTGGTGTAGTTCCTGATAGTATTAAAGTGCATAGAATTACGTAAATCAATTGTATTATCCTATAATACAACACTAGCATGCTGACTTATCTTGCTTAACTGAAAGAATCCCTACCACTTCTATAACATTTTCTCTTATAGGATGTGTCCAAACCTTTTTTAAAAGCATGTAAAGAATTTATTACATTTATTTTAGAACAAGAGTGCTGGGTCTGTGATGGACTTACTTTTGCTATTAGTTCTGCTCTTGTATCTCTTCTTTTTTGGATGGGTGTTCTGTTTTTTTTCTCTGTATTTCTTTTGTTTGAACTGATTTTGAAGTAAATGGTTGTATCTGTTATTATTATTTGTTTGACTGAATAGTATACCACTGTAATATTTTGGTTTTCAAAAAAATAAATAAAAAAAGAACTGAGCAAAAGATGTGCCAGTAATTAAAAGCATTAATATTTATAAATAAGGCTTGTATTAAGTGAATTGATTACTCAATAAATGCACCAAACTTTTAAATGCATTTTGCTTTCCAATTTAACATGAAATGTAATCACACTGTTAGAAGTGGACAGTAGATTTTGTACTTCTGTCTCCCTTCTCTCCACATCGCCACAGGTCATCATATGTGGAAATTCATTAAAGCAGTGACTTTTCCATGTATCTTGCAACTGTTAGTTCACCTGCAATCTAAAAGTTGCAGATGTGCCATATGACGTATTTCTAGTCAGATGACAACAAGCAAGAAAAACATGTTTAATATTAATATAAAGAAATGTAAAAGAGACTTTTAACATCAAATTAAACTTTTATAAAGAAGAACACAATGATGTACCTGAAGATTCAGTGTCTCACTGTAATATTCAGTGAAATTGAACATTTCAGTCAATTTAGCTTAGAATAATTTGTAACTGGGAGAAATCCCTCATCTTTAAAAACTGGATGTAAAGTACATAAGATACTCGGTATTTTCCATATCTTGTGTGACTCAATTGTTCAGATATTATCTAGTACTAACTAAATCATTTTTAAATTAGTTTGACACGGTGGCTTGAACACACTGAAGGTACGGCCACTATACACCCTGATGAATTTAAGTACTAGACATAAATTACAGTGTTGATGAGGGTGTGTACTTTCAGCCTAGAATTCCAAATGCATCTCAGCATAATAAAGTTGCTCTTCATTTCCGTTTTACCCAAATATTATTCAAAAATGTCACTTGACAAAAAGTATCAAGTACTATGGTATATAGCCACCTATTTCCTGTTCCCATCAGGAATTTAATAAGGTAGCAGAACACCCATCTAATAAAGGCACATGGAAACACGTCTACGAAAACACTTACTTTAGAGCAATTACACTATAAGAGTACAGAAACTGAATGAGTGAATGTCAATCTGTAGAGAAGAGAGTGTGTTCCAACAGTGAGCATCAATACAAGATGGACACTAGTCATGGTGGTCAGCAAGGCTACACTTATTGTGCAGTTCAATTCTGACTTTTTCACTCATACTGTATATGATGTAGATCTGGTCTTCTTAGACAAGTGTAAACCACAAAAAAGAAAGAAAAAAAACGCTTGAAATAAGAACTTTTGACATTGAATTTAGGCCATTTTTGTGTTTGGTACCAAATCTGATGAAGACATACAGTAATTGACTTGAATATGACATGGATTATTGGATGCTTTAATCAGAATTATCTGGATAGTTACACTATTTTACTTCATTGCTTTAGAGTCCTTCATCATATTGCAGCAATTGAAAATGTGGAATTACAATATCTTTCAAACGCATGCCAATTGATGGAAAGCAAGGTGGTGGTCTTAATAAGAATATGCAATGTAGACAGCCAATACAGCCCAATTGCAAAGCATTTTCTAACAGAGTGTTGTTGACAGATGGTAATCGAAAGTGAAATTTTGAACTTCTGAAATTGTCAAACTACTGTTTTGCATTCAGACATCTCGCTCATATCAGTCTTGGCTCCTTTCATGTCAACAGATTTTTGCTCTACAGATACGAAAGTGATAATTACACTCAAGGGAACAGCTAAGATTTTTTTTTTCTCCTTGCCATTACAAGCTAAAAAATGTGCTAATATACTGCACTAAAACAGAGGTGAAGTAATGCAGAAGTCTGTATACACTCATATTAGATTCAACATTTAAACAAAATTGAAATGGGACAGAAATTGTAATTAAGTTACTTTTACTTTAACAGATACTTGACAACAACTGCAAACACATTTAAAAGATTTTATGGGAAAGTAACACCAAAAGTAAAATAGAAGACATGGGAGAATTCTACCAAGTGAAAGACTTTTTTCACTTAATTCTACACACTGTGTTTATTGCAAGTTTAAAACTTCACTTCCTAAAGAAAATGACAAACATTCCCATTTATACTAAAAGTCTTAGTAAAATCATATTTCACTGTGGACTAGAAGAAAAAATTTCTCCTCAATAAACGTTGAGCTCATTTTAAGGAGGCAATGTATTTCAGGTTAGAAAACTAATAGGAATAAAACTCATATCCTGGAACCACATTTTTTAAATCCTGGTGTGAATGATGAACTAAGATATCAAGTAAAATAATCTTGGGGGGAAAAAAAATCATTGTTCATGGTGTAGAAATTCAAGTTTCATGCCAATTGAACTTGTACAGGAAAAATGTATAAGTAACACATTTTGTAGATTTAATATTTGTGCTGGGATTGGTCCAGGGTCAACTCAAGATTCTTGTCTTTGCCTTCAAACAGACTAAAATTTTACACTGCAAATTTAGACTGAGAAGATTTTTGGTAGTTTATTTTTTTAATTATCACAAAATGTGACCTATATGCATAAGCACATCACTCCAGTAACATTCCACTATACAGTGAGCCAATTCTGCACTTGTTTATTTTTGCTTCATAAATATTCAGTACATATAATTCCAAACTAATGGATGTGGTGGCTGCATTTCCTAGACAAACATTTTCTTAGCCCTTATTTTTGGCATACTCTAGCTATGCAATAAATGATTCAGAGCTTATTGCATTATTAAATTGCATACACACAAAAATGGCCGTCACCCAAACCAAAACTGCAGCATCCCAATTAGATGAATCAGTGTAAAGGAAATCTTGTGGAGAGCATTTAGTGGTTATTCTGTTTCACTCCAAGAGTAAAAATGCTTGATTTCTCTGCTGGAAACCTGAATATGTGTGCAAAGCTCCAAAGTAAGAAAATTAGGTTAATATGATCTATCACATAAAAACACTTATTTTAATACCATGTTTTTCTTCTAGTCATGCTAGAAAGAACTGTAAGGACTCCACTGTCAGTTCTCCATTGGCATATGCATGTTTCAGAAAAAAAAACCATACAATATGTTTGTTAGACATCAAATAGATTAATTTAAATAAAACTCTTCAAATATACAACTAAAACATCCAACATTAAGCTTTAACTTTGCTGGTTCATTCCTTGCTTCTGACTCACTGTGTCCATGAATTATGCTAGATAAATGTGTCAGCCAAATATACAGTAAAGATAATATTAATTTATTTTGAAAATAAATTTGGTTGGAGTACTTTGGCCTCATTCAGACTCTCATTTCCCCAGTAAAGTAACAACATGAAAAACAAGCATAATAAAAATAAGAAATTCACAGGTTGGTAAACAAGAAATTGTATTGTTGGTTGAGGATAGTATGAATAAAAGACTGGAAATGAAAAAAGTTAATTTATTACTATAGTATACTATATCATTTTTCTGTTTTAAGGTGGTATGGGGATGACAGCTTTTCCAGTTAACTTTGGACATTGAACTAGTAATGTAGCATCCGTCATGATAGTTAGAGCACATTGTAATGTTGTTCAGTATGGTATTACAATATTAGACATTTTAACATCTAATCTATAACCAAAAGTGTTAAATAGGTAACCTTTTGGATTACAATCTGTGTCCTGTGTGTGTTGGGGGGCACATACTACCTGCCTGTTCGTTTAGAATTGTAACCATATTCATGACAATATATCCCTTCCCAATAACCACAGTGAGGAAAGTTAAGAATAAAAATGATGGTATTAAAGAAATGATATACAGTATTAAACTTAAAAACTTTAATTAGTAAAAGTATCTATATATATAATTCACTAAGGGCACGCAAGACAATGAGTGCAAGACAGAGCCCCGCCAACCAACTCACAGAGCCCCGCCCACCAACTCTAAGACCATGGGATACGCATGACAGAGCCCCGGCCACCAACTTTAACCCTCCTCCCGTGTCATGGGATACGCACGACAGAGCCCCGCCCACCATCTCTAACTCTCCTGCCGCGTCCACCCTCGCTCTCGAGGCATGCATACTGCCTCCTCATGTGCCCGCACGGAACACCTAACCAAACACAGCCTCAGTTGCTTTCGTCTCTGCTACCGTCCATATAAACCTCAGAGCCACGTTGACTTTTCATTGTTCTTTTCGATACCGGCTGCTTTTCTATATATATAATCGACCAAGTCGCCCGACCATGGGGTACGCACGACAGAGCCCCGCCTGCCCACCCTAACCCTCCTCTCGCGTCATGGGGAATGCACGACAGAGCCCTGCCTGCCCACTCTAACCCTCCTCTCGCATCATGGGGAACGCACGACAGAACCCTGCCCTCCATCTCTAATCCTCCTTCCGCATCCACCGTCGCTCTCGAGGCTAAAGAGAAGGCTAAATCAAACAGTAATAATTAGCAAACAAACAAAGATAACTGGCAGTAACAGTGCAAAATTCACAATTGGTATGCCAGTTTAAAAAGATAAGTTTTGTGGGTAGTTTTAAAATGTGTTATTGAATCGAGCTGATGTATATGAGAGAGAAGAGAATTCCTGAGTTGAGGAGCACTATGCGAGACGCTTGAGCTCCCATAGCACAGAGTTTGATGTGTGGTACAGAAAGTACAGCTGCAGATGAGAATCTGAGTGAGTGAGAGGAGTGTCAGTCTGTAGGAGATCAGTGAGGTTGTGGAAAGCTTTAAATGTTAAGAGCGGTATTTAGTATTGTATTCTGTAGTTAACATGCCAGTGAAGTTGAGAGAGAATAGGTGTAGTATGTTCAGTGGATTTAGAACAGCAGGTTATTATCCTGGCAGCAGAATTTTGAATAAACTGTAAGCGATGGATACGTTTTTGTGGGATGACATAGAATAGCATTACAGTAATCTGTACGTGAGGTGACTCGGGCATTAACCAATACTTTAGTACTGTGTTGTATAAGAACAGGACGAAGTCTAGAAATGTTTCGGAGATGGAAGAAAGCTGTCCAAGAAATGTTACTTATACAGGAGGAATTATTTAATAATCTATACTAATAAAAGGCAAAGCCCTCACTCACTCACTCACTCACTCACTCACTCATCACTAATTCTCCAACTTCCCGTGTGGGTAGAAGGCTGAAATTTGGCAGGCTTATTCCTTACAGCTCACTTACAAAAGTTAAGCAGGTTTCATTTCGAAATTCTACACGTAACGGTCATAACGGTCGATAACGGTCGACAACGTCCGCCATGTTGAACTTTCTTATTTATGGCACCATCTTCACGAAATTAGGTAGGCGGCTTCCCTGCGCTAACCAAAATCGATGTACGTACTTATTTCGGTGGTATGACGCCACTGTCGGCCGCCATATTGAATTTTCCAAACATAACTAATTCTCCAACTTCCCGTGTAGGTACAAGGCTGAAATTTGGCTGGCTCATTCCTTACACCTTACTTACAAAAGTTAAGCAGGTTTCATTTCGAAATTCTACGCATAACGGTCATAACGGTTGACAATGTCCGCCATGTTGAACTTTCTTATTCATGGCCCCAACTTCACGAAATTTGGTAGGCGGCTTCCCTGCGCTAACCGAAACCAATGTACATACTTATTTCGGTGGTATGACACCACTGTCAGCCGCCATATTGAACTTTCCAACGTCACTAATTCTCCAACTTCCCGTGTAGGTAGAAGGCTGAAATTTGGCAGGCTCATTCCTTACAGCTTACTTACAAAAGTTAAACAGGTTTCATTTCGAAATTCTACACGTAACGGTCATAACAGTCGATAACGGTTGACAACGTCCGCCATGTTGAATTTTCTTATTTATGGCCCCATCTTCATGAAATTTGGTAGGCGGATTCCCTGCGCTAACCGAAACCGATGTATGTACTTATTTCGATGGTATGACACCACCGTCGGCCGCCATATTGAACTTTCCAATGTCACTAATTTTCACAATGTCCGCCATGTTGAACTTTCTTATTTATGGCCCCATCTTCACGAAATTTGGTAGGTGGCTTCCCTGCGCTAACCAAAACCGATGTACGTACTTATTTCAGTGGTATGATGCCACTGTCGGCCGCCATATTGAAGTTTCCAACGTCACTAATTTGGCAGGCTCATTCCTTACAGCTTACTTACAAAAGTTAAGCAGGTTTCATTTCAAAATTCTACGCGTAATGGTCAACAACGTCCGCCATGTTGAACTTTCTTATTCATAGGTAGAAGGCTGAAATTTGGTACTTATTTCGGTCATATGATGCCACTGTCGGCTGCCATATTGAACTTTTCAATGGTCTTTGTTACTTATGGGCCCATCTTCAAGAAATTTGGTACGCGGGTTCCCAACGCTAACTGAATCCTACTTACGTACATATATACGTCCATAGCCTGCAGCTCGGTCACCGTGTCAGGCGGCGTTGGGTCCCCCATCCCAACGCCTCCCACGTTGTTGGCTGCCTGCCTATATAAGGCCGTCTGTCGCTCCAGTCTCTACATTCCCTTCCTTGCTTCACCACGGTATTCACGTCTCCCTGCTGATAACTACAGCCTTTTTATTTAATCCACGGCTTCTCCGCTGTTTTATTGTTCATTTATTACGATTATAGTTATTGTATAGGTATTTTAGACTTACTTTACATTGTTCAGGTACCCATTTCCTTTATCATTCCAACCGTACCCCCATTAACATGTCTATCGAGGTAATCACCATCGATCAAAGAACTGTCACTTACCAAGTGGTTTCCATGCCCGGAGATGGCACCTACCTTTTCCATTCTCTTCGTTACATATTGCACGGCCATATCAGGCTCACTCTTGATATCCGGAGGAACATTGTGTCTTATGTATTGAATGACTGGGACAGGTTCAAGGTGTGGACTGATGACGGTACAGGAGATAATTATACTACACAGGAGCACTAGAAGAGTGAAATGCTTAAGTGTACCGAAATGGCCAAATATTTTACACCTTTGGACAACCGCCAATGCCTCTTAAACATCTTAG
>JANRMT010062814.1:95502543-95553169 GCA_026402145.1 Polypterus bichir lapradei
CGATGGTATGACGCCACCGTCGGCCGCCATATTGAACTTTCCAATGTCACTAATTTTCACAATGTCCGCCATGTTGAACTTTCTTATTTATGGCCCCATCTTCACGAAATTTGGTAGGTGGCTTCCCTGCGCTAACCAAAACCGATGTACGTACTTATTTCAGTGGTATGATGCCACTGTCGGCCGCCATATTGAAGTTTCCAACGTCACTAATTCTCCAACTTCCCGTGTAGGTAGAAGGCTGAAATTTGGCAGGCTCATTCCTTACAGCTTACTTACAAAAGTTAAGCAGGTTTCATTTCAAAATTCTACGCGTAATGGTCAACAACGTCCGCCATGTTGAACTTTCTTATTCATAGGTAGAAGGCTGAAATTTGGTACTTATTTCGGTCATATGATGCCACTGTCGGCTGCCATATTGAACTTTTCAATGGTCTTTGTTACTTATGGGCCCATCTTCAAGAAATTTGGTACGCGGGTTCCCAATGCTAACTGAATCCTACTTACGTACATATATACGTCCATAGCCTGCAGCTCGGTCACCGTGTCAGGCGGCGTTGGGTCCCCCATCCCAACGCCTCCCACGTTGTTGGCTGCCTGCCTATATAAGGCCGTCTGTCGCTCCAGTCTCTACATTCCCTTCCTTGCTTCACCACGGTATTCACGTCTCCCTGCTGATAACTACAGCCTTTTTATTTAATCCACGGCTTCTCCGCTGTTTTATTGTTCATTTATTACGATTATAGTTATTGTGTAGGTATTTTAGACTTACTTTACATTGTTCAGGTACCCATTTCCTTTATCATTCCAACCGTACCCCCATTAACATGTCTATCGAGGTAATCACCATCGATCAAAGAACTGTCACTTACCAAGTGGTTTCCATGCCCGGAGATGGCACCTACCTTTTCCATTCTCTTCGTTACATATTGCACGGCCATATCAGGCTCACTCTTGATATCCGGAGGAACATTGTGTCTTATGTATTGAATGACTGGGACAGGTTCAAGGTGTGGACTGATGACGGTACAGGAGATAATTATACTACACAGGAGCACTAGAAGAGTGAAATGCTTAAGTGTACCGAAATGGCCAAATATTTTACACCTTTGGACAACCGCCAATGCCTCTTAAACATCTTAGCTTCACAGGTGACGATTTCAGTAGTGGACACTTTGATGTTTAGAAATGTTTAAACTCTCAAAAGCTGGATGTGAAGTTATCAATGAAACTGGTTGTATACTTACAACGCTTGACAGATGCCGAATGTCTCTTCAACACAAGTCCTACAAATACTGTCGTAACTGAAACAAACCATGAAACTCAAACCGATTATGACAGCAGCAATCCAAGCTGTGAGATTTGAAACAAGACTACTGTTCACATGGCCAACTGTACGTTGCATGCTCAAGAGTAAGCTCAGCGCACAGCTACAGCTTGGTCATATTGCAACTGGAGGGCCGAACTGACAACGTGGCATACAAAGAGATCTTTAACAAATAATTATTGGTATATTTTCCCTCAGTTTAAAAAGGTTTAATTTTCTTCTTAATAAAAATTTTAAGGCAGTACTTCACCCCTGCGAAGCGCGGGTATTTTGCTAGTCTATACTAATAAAAGGCAAAGCTCTCACTGACTGACTCACTCACTCACTGACTCACTCATCACTAATTCTCCAACTTCCTGTGTAGGTAGAAGGCTGAAATTTGGCAGGCTTATTCCTTACAGCTTACTTACAAAAGTTAAGCAGGTTTCATTTCGAAATTCTAAACGTAACGGTCATAACGGTCGACAACGTCCGCCATGTTGAACTTTCTTATTTATGGCCCCATCTTCACGAAATTTGGTAGGCGGCTTCCCTGCGCTAACCAAAACTGATGTACATACTTATTTCAGTGGTATGACGCCACTGTCGGCCGCCATATTGAACTTTCCAACGGTCTTTGTTACTTATGGGCTCATCTTCAAGAAATCTGGTACGCGGGTTCCCAGCACTAACTGAATCCTACTTACGTAAATATATATATCCATAGCCTGCAGCTCGGTCACCGTGTGAGGTGGCATTGGGTCTCCCATCCCAACGCCTCCCACGTTGTTGGCTGCCTGGCTATATAAGGCCGTCTGTCACTCCGGTCTCTACATTCCCTTCCTTGCTTCACCACGGGATTCACATCTCCCTGCTGATAACTACAGCCTTTTTATTTAATCCATGGCTTCTCCGCCGTTTTATTGTTCGTTTATTACGATTATAGTTATTGTGTAGGTATTTTAGACTTACTTTACATTGTTCAGGAACCCATTTCCTTTATCGTTCCAAACGTAACCCCATTAACAAGTCTATCGAGGTGATCACCATCGATCAAAGAACTGTCACTTACCGAGTGGTTTCCATGCCCGGAGATGGCACCTACCTTTTCCATTCTCTGTGTTACATATTGCACGGCCATATCAGGCTCACTCTTGATATCCAGAGGAACACTGTGTCTTATGTAATGAATGACTGGGACAGGTTCAAGGTGTGGACTGATGACGGTACAGGAGATAATTATACTACACAGGAGCACTATAAGAGTGAAATGCTTAAGCCCCTCACCTATGGTTCTGCATGTGAGTTGATGGCTGCCGCTGAATTGTTTGGTTGTCGCTTTCAAGTGTACTGAAATGGCCAAATATTTTACACCTTTCGACAACCGCCAATGCCTCTTAAACATCTTAGATTCACAGATGATGATTTCAGTAGTGGACACTTTGATGTTTATGAATGTTTAAACTCTCAAAAGTGGGATGTAAAGTTATCAATGAAACCGGTTGTGTGCTTACAACGCTTGACAGATGCCGAATGTCACTTCAACACAAGTCCTGCAAATACTGTCGTAATTGAAACAAACCATGAAACTTAAACCGATTATGACAGCAGCAAATCCAAGCTGTGAGATTTGAGACAAGATTACTTTTCACATGGCCAACTGTGCGTTGCATGGTCAAGAGTAAGCTCAGCGCACAGCTTGGTCATATTACAACCGGAGGGCCGAACTGACAATGTGGTATACAAAGAGATCCTTAACAAATAATTATTGGTATATTTTCCCTCAGTTTGAAAAGGTTTAATTTTCTTCTTAATAAAAATTTTAAGGCAGTACTTCACTGCTGCGAAGCGCGGGTATTTTGCTAGTAATAATAATATCCACCCATCCATTTTCCAACCCGCTGAATCCAAACACAGGGTCACGGGGGTCTGCTGGAGCCAATCCCAGGGCACAAGGCAGGAACCAATCCTGGGCAGGGTGCCAACCTATCACAGGACACACACAAACAAACCAGGGCCAATTTAGAATTGCCAATCCACCTAACCGGCATGTCTTTGGACTGTGGGAGGAAACCCACGCAGACATGGGGAGAACATGCAAACTCCACACAGGGAGGACCCGGGAAGCGAACCTGGGTCTCCTAACTGCGAGGCAGCAGCACTACCACTGCGCCACCGTGCCGCCCAATAATAATAATAATTATTATTATTTAATAATTGCCATTATTAGTGTATGAATGGATATAAATAATTGCATGTTAACGATTTGCCAAAATCTGTTGTATGTAAACGATACTGTTTAAAACATTAATTGTTTTTTCATCAGAAAACCCAGTTTCCACGTCTACCTGTATTAGTTTAAATGGCACTTTTACGTCTCGCAATAGTGCAGACGCGCTGTCTTATCGTATCGACTGGGCAACACAGTGAATGCGGTGTCTATCTATATATGTCTATGTTTTCCGTAGCCTGCTACAGGAAGATACTCTCTTGACCACTGGCATTGGTTTCGCTCCCTGCTATTTTCGTTATACTTCAACAGTGGTTTCCTAAGCCTTTGTTATACTGAATTCCTTTCTCACCGTTTTCTGTTCCTATTTTTACACCGTCATATGCTACGGCGGGCTTCGGCTAGTTAAACTTAAATGCTGTATTTATCCATATCAATAAACAACTGAAGAATCCCATATGACAGTTCAGTTGTCTTACAGTTGGTTTCATTGGAGTCTTCAGCAATTGTATGTCCTCCTAGTGGACAGAGTGCAGAAAATGTCATTCCATCCAATTAAAAGAAAGGCTTTAATGAGTGACTGAGATATGGAATTGCATACCCTTAGAACAGTCTTTGTTTGAATGTAACTAATAAAATAAGAAAATCTGTTGACTTTACATTACCTTCCATTAACTGCATTGCTCCATTAGCTCTTAGAACCTACTTACATCAATTAACACATTTGTATGAGTTTTCAGAAAAATTTAGCCATCTGATTAACCATACATTAACCTAATAAACCTTTAGAATTCATTTTCATATAATCACCTGCCTTTTAAGCTTTAGATTACCGGTACATTGGTCAAAAAATATACCATCTCCAGTTTACAGCATGTGGCTTTAATTAATAAGTCAGTATGTATTAAGGTAAAATGTAATGTATGTACTGTGTTGGGCTGGTGCCCTCTCCGGGGTTTGTTTCCTGCCTTGCACCCTGTGTTGGCTGGGATTGGCTTCAGTGGACCCCCGTGACCCTCTAGTTAGGATATAGCGGGTTGGATAATGGATGGATGTAATGTATGTAAACTTGTATTAAAACAGGTCCACAGAAAATGATGACATCTGGTTATTTTATTCGTTGGCCACACCTTTGTTTGCTTCAAAATGTTCAGTATATGGAAAATCATACTAAAAGAGTACAATGATACATTAATTACACCCTGATGGCATTCCACACTTGCACATTATTGTCTATTTGAAAACTTGAGGATCACTTTTATAGCAGCCCATTGGTGGTGTGCCGGAAGAAACTGGAGTGACAGCTCAGCTTATGTCACTGTGCTGAAGCGTACGAGTTTCTCCGATTGCTCAGGGTTTTACAGAGAAACCGTTGAGTGTTTTTTTTAATGCAGGTTTGTGGCTAGCCAATGGTAGTTACCACAGTGCATATTTTAGAACTACAGTGGATCAGTGTGTCCCACCCACTCCATAAAAACACATCTTCCTCAAAGTATAGTGTACTTAGTTTTACAAAACAAACTGTGCAGTGTTAATTATAAGGATTCACAAAAAAGAAAATAAAATCTAGACAAGGCATAGAAACAACTACACTATAGCTGGTATAAAACCTACAAGTACAAAAAGGATGCCAGAAGAATGGTCAGCTGGCAGGAGGAAGTGGACAACAGCCTCTCAACAAAGTGACTAGTCCTAGGAACCTCTGCCAGTAATGAGATAGAGAAGAAAGCCCTAAACTCTTAATGGAATCTCTACTTAGTCCAGGATTGTGGTCTGTAAGATAAAAGCAAAAAAAGGGAAGTTTTTTTGTTTTGTTTTGTTTATTGAACATATGTTGCAATTTTGTTTGGTACAGTTTTTTTTTTTTTGGAACCTTAGTTTTTATTTTTATTTTTTTTAAGTTTAGGGCGGTTCTTTGTGTTTATTGTGTGTGCTAATTTAATTTAGGCAAGAGTGTATGTATGACAATGCAAGTATAGGGAGGGGGTTCTACATTTTTCACCCCAATATTAAGCTTTTTTTATAGAAACAATACAGAATAACTATGCTGGATCCACTTCTTCTGTGATGACATCCTCATTAGGCAATGCCATATATATAATCAGAAACATGCACCTATGGAACACCTTAAGGAAATTGCCAGGGTAGAAGCAGTGAAGGGTGATATGGTTGTTGGTTCCTTCTCCCTTTTCACCTGTAGAACTGATGAAAATTTACAACAGAACCTCTGACATCACTTCCTCCTCAAACTTGGAAATCCTGCCCCTTCCACCTCATCAGCTATATAAGAAAACAACAGACTAGACGTCAGAGTTCATTATTGAACCTGCAACTGAAGGAGATGGAGCTCGATCCTTAGAAGTGCTTTCTCGATGGAAATTTTAAGAATTGGGACCAAGATGTCTGGAGCATTTTTGTTTTGCTTTATAATTTATTTAAACAGGCAACTAAACAAAATTACAAAATAAATGCAAACAATATTTAACATTTAAAAATGGGAAAATTTATTTAAACATCCACTAACATGACATAATTAATATGTAACATGTTACTACTTTGTGTTTGTATACGATTGCATACACTTCAACCATGTCTTTTGAGAATGGCACTGTGTAAGTATGAATGTTTGGAATGTTGACGTAATTCAGGAAAAACATCATTCAGGCCTTTAATATGAATGTATGAATTATAAGCTAGATGTGCAAAATTATGTAGTTCTCTTCACACATATACTGTATTGTTTATGGGAGGCATATACTGTTTGATTAGATTTGTTTTCTTCTGTCTTTATATGATCTATATGATTTTTATGATTAATTACCTTTTCTGAGCCACCAATTGTTATGCTATTGGAGATATATTTAGAGTTATCATGTTATTATTAATGGCAATATATTGAAGGAACTGCTTTGTCATTAGTTAATTACCTGTTGTTGGACTTTTAATGTATACAGCAGATAAAGAAAAGAAAATGAGAATCTGTCATGATTCAGTGGGACACTCGCAAAGGAGATAACTTGTTTTGCAAATAATAACAATGCAACTTAGAAACTGTTTCCTGGTATTTTTTGCCGATGTGTTACCCCAATATAAATAAAGCACATAGGAGTAGCCACCAGATTTTGATTCACGTGGTATAAGCCACAACTACTTTTAGAGAAACTTTTTCATCTCTTCAGAGTGAAATGTTTTGTTTGATGTCGCTGGTTTATGTTTAGCAAGCAGATATGTTCTCAGAGCACTCACTGGAAAAGACTTTGTGTGCCTTCTGCAGATTGGCAAAGTTGGCCAGTAAATAGGGATTATCAGTCTACTGCTGATGCAGTTACAGTCAAGGCGAGGAGATGTTTAATGTAAAACAAATCTGTATGCTGGGAATGTGAAACAGCAGCATGTATTAATATTTCAGATTCTGCCTAGTTTTACTGCAGTACATTAGGCACTTTTTTTAGTAAACATAAATAAACAATGAAATGCTTATCTATGCCATCCCAATCAAAAAAGGTAGCCATTTCAAAACTAATTCATCTGCCGCAAATACTCTTTCAGAAAGCTATTCACAGTCAGTACAAAAATTTGCTCCTGGGGCAAATCAGTGCTTAAACATCAATTTATTTTGGCATAAGTAAAAATAGTAAACTTCATTAGAGTTCCTTAAGCGCAATTCAGCATATCTAAATCCTGCAACCAGACTTGGGCAAAAACTGAAGGCTTAATCTGACTAATATATTATCCTGAGGAATTCAGTTAATATTTACATATTTCTATGATGGAACTAAAACATATTTTTAGATGGCACTCAGGTGTTCAGATAAATTGTAAGCTAGAGGTAAAGGAAAAAGAAGAAATAAAAGTAGAAGCGAATGGAGAAAGGTAACTGTGTGAGTTGGCTGTGATGCAATAGACAGTACAAAAGCCTTTTATATGAAATCAGATATAAGGATACAAAAATATGTAAGTAAATGGTAAATAAACAAAAAGGATCTAGATTGCTAAATCATTTAGCTATTCAAGAGGAGACAGAATGCCATAATTGCATCAGATTTTAATTTTAGTTTTGATGAGCCTAGCATATGGGCACAAGTGGGTATGACGCTCTGAGCAATTCAGAATAGCAAAGTAAGAAAGATTCAGAATATTGTGTAAACTTCACTCCTTTCTTAAATATAAAACCTCAAATGGCAAAGGCCCTATTTATGTCATTGTACTTATTATAACCAAAACACAGATTACAATCTCAAAATGCTGCTCTGCTAAAGAGTCCAGGGACTGATGAAATAACAGTTGGAGGTCAAGCCTTTAATTATAGAGCCACACAGCTGTAGAACAATCTGCCTGCTTATATAAAAGATGCAAGTTTGGTTTCAGCTTTAAAATCCAGTTTGAAGACTCCCTACTTTATTATATAATACACTGACTAGAGCTGCTAAATAGCTGTGCATGTTGAATCTCTGTTTTTCAGTCACAATAATATATGGAACATACTGATTTTAATCTGTTACAAATCCTCTTCTGTTCAGTTTCTCTTATAAGTACGAGGGACATTCAAAATGTTTTTGTACTTTTTTAAACTATATTTATTAAGAATTTCAAAAACAAATTACAACATTTTTCTACATAGTCACCTTCCTGTGCGATGCAATTTTCCCAACATCATACCAACTTTTTAATGCCATCTGCAAGAAACGTTTTAAGTTGAGTGCGTAGCCACTGATGCACCACTGTTTTCATATCAGGGTTCTTTTTTCATTCTTCATGGTCGTGGCTGTAGCTGGACGTCTGGAGTGCTCTGCATCTGTCACACTAGTATGGGCATTTTCAAACATTTCAATCCACTCATAGACAACTCTACGAGAGAGAACTTTATCCCCATACTGCCCACAAAAAGCGTATGACCGAATGCTGTTCCTCTTTGGTGCAATTTATACGTTTCGGAGCCATCTTCACACAGGGTGACAACTTTTATACTAAACTGCAAGGGTCACATGGCACTCTCAGGCACAACTAATTACTACTTCTCCTGCCTTCACTGTTTCCAATGAAAATATGAAAGTGCGGAAACTTTTTGAATAACCCTTGTATCCTGGTGTAAATGTGTGTTAAAGCTGTTTTCATGCCCATGGAAAGATATTTGAGATACTGTGAGCTAAAGAATCAATGGAAGTTAAAATTCTGTCATCAGATTAGGTGACCCAGGAGAGGGTTGGCGGTCAGTTGGTAGAGGTCATTAGAGTTTTGACTGTCTGAACATGTCTTTGTCTGCTAACTAGCCATTGACCCTCCAAAGGGTTATTTTCTCCAGTGATAATGCTAACTGGAGTTTTGCTTTTTTTTGCTCCCTTTGGCCATAGTTTAAAATTTATTAACGGACAGTTATTGCTGGGCTCCATTTATGTTAATTAGTTTTAAAGTAGTTTGTTTTCCTGTAGGTTTAAAAATCTGAATCTTTATGTGTAGTCATTACTTAATTAGTAATTTGTAAAGTTTATATTTGAATTTCACTGAACCCTCACAGCCCTCTATGTATGCACTAAGTGAAGTGAGCTATTCTAAAGTACAGTTAATTGAACTGAATTTCTGTAATGCAGGATAAAACTGACGATAACCTAAACCTCCTAATAAAGGTTCCAAAAAAAAAAAAAAAATTTGGCGAACATAACATTTATTAGTCAATATCAGCAGACTGGTGAGTCAGCAGGAAGCTTTGTCACTGATGTTCAGTTCGTATAACACTGAAAATTTGACAACCTGCTTGAAGAGATGATAAAGGATCACATGGTAGTGGACATTAGATGTGCAAGATGGAACGATTTTAGCTAGACCCAGATCTAATATTGACAAAAACAATAATTTAGGTCAGACAAAATAAACAATTGAAGAATTGTCAACCTCTAATAAAACAACATGAAAAGTGTCAGGACAAAAGAAGCAAATGTTCATGCAATATTGACAAGGATAATGTCCAGAAAAAACAGCCTTTCACAGATTAGGGAAGTTAATGCAGAAAACTCACACTGTATAAAGTTAAATGGACAGACACCTACAAGAGATGTGTGAAAAGCCCCAAGCACTCATAGAATCAGGACACACTGCCACATTTATCAGGTGCAATGATATTTTCCAAATTAGACACAATATTAGAATTTTGGCAAATTCCCTTTCATGAAGAATCCCCTTGACTACATTATTCAAACACTGAATCTTATTATTATTTTTTTATTGATTTTAATTAGAAGCAGATAACATTCCATACAATCAAGTCAAACTTAACAAAGCAAAATTCAACCCCCACCCAAGAGAAAGAGAGGCGAGCCAACAACCAAAGCTACTCTATAAAAGCAACAAAAAAGGAAGAGTATCCTTTTCCCCGAAAAGGAAGCTCATCCTAAAATGTTGTTGATTAGATCCATATTTTAAAAAAAAGTTTTGAACAGATCCTTGAATTAGATTTTTTCTAGTTACAAATAGTATAGAACATCAGTTACCCACTGACTTAAAAGTGATGGGGTGGGATTCTACCAGTTAAGTAAGATAAGTTTATGTGCTAGTAGTGAGGTAAAGGCAATTACAGTTTGTTTGTCCGTTTCCACTTTAAGCCCTTCTTGGAGAACACCAAATACAGCTGTTAATGGGTTTGGAGTGATTGTGATACAAAGGCTGTTTGATACGCATTTGAAGATTATGGTCCAGAATGTTGTTAATTTGGTGCACGCCCAGAACATGTGGCCAGTGAGGCTGGAGCTTGACTGCAACATACACAGGTTGAATCTTGCAAACCCTGAAACTTCAACCATCAGGTGGCATATTTCCATCAGACACTTCAGATAGGCACAGTTAGTTATTTTTTATGACCCATAGGATTCCCAAGGTAAGTAAATCACATGCTCAGAGTTGTGACTATACGTGTCCATTGCAGATATGAGGGCAAGTTCTGCCCAGAATTAGTATTAGAAGTGGCTAGTTTAATTCCAGAAGCTCTGAATTCATTATCCTCTCATGAGTTTGTATCTGAAGTGTCTGCTTGTAAATGAGGCACTTGATGGCTACAGATCTGCATCCACTCTACCAATGACTCACCAATCTAACAACAGCTCACTGTAGCCTACCCTCTCAACTCTGTTGGGTGAAAGTGACAATTTTCAATTCATGGCGTATTTTGTGTTGTGTGCAGTGTCATTGAGATAATGGAAGAAATAATAAAATAGATAAATATGTAACAAAATACATGTATTTAATAACACATTTAATCATTTATGTTCACATCTAATATTGTTAATATATGTTTATTATCATTTTCATGTTGCATGTATTTGTATGCATATTTATTTAGATAATTTTGTTTTAAATATTCCTCCATACAAAGAGTATTTCAAGAAAAAGGTAGATATCTAAGAAAATAAAGCTAAAACTTTCAAATGAATGATTCTCTAGTAGCAAAACACTTTGTTAACCCCTATATTTCACTAACTAGTCCATCCATCCATCCATTTTCCAACCCGTTGAATCCAAACACAGGGTCATGGGGGTCTGCTGGAGCCAATCCCAGCCAAAACAGGGCACAAGACAGGAATCCAATCCCGGGTAGGGTACCAACCCACCACAGGACACACACAAACACACCCACACACCAAGCACACACTAGGGCCAATTTAGAATCGCCAATCCACCTAACCTGCATGTCTTTGGACTGTGGGAGGAAACCGGAGTGCTCACTAACTAGTCACCAATATTATATAGTAACAGTCTATCTACAAATTTATCAGTTTAGGTGTGGTCTGGAGTTGAAGCCTATCTTGGGCCATTGGGTGCAAGGCTGGAACCACCTTTTTTTAACCAGTGCTGTTTCATTGCATGACACATACCACAACACATA
This sequence comes from Polypterus bichir lapradei, assembly GCA_026402145.1. Taxonomy (NCBI): domain Eukaryota; kingdom Metazoa; phylum Chordata; class Cladistia; order Polypteriformes; family Polypteridae; genus Polypterus; species Polypterus bichir. The sequence goes on from JANRMT010062814.1 coordinate 95,513,953, forward strand.
CCCTCCGATATCTGCCAACTTTAATAATACCAGTTAGCATTATCTGCACAAATTTTAGATATGGGTGGAAACTGGAGTATTTAGATAAATGCCCCCACAAACATAAGGACAATGTGCAAACTGCACTAGTACAATAACTGGGCCTAAATAAGGCAATTTCATTTTTTTTAAACTTTGGGCTTAAAAGTATGGATGTAATTATGAATTTAATTAATTTTAAGTTTACTTGCTAGACAATTTTTCTATTTTTTCGATTTTCAATATTGTAAAAACAGTCTAGAAATCTGGTTCTTAGTTGTTTTTTGGTTCATTAAATTACAGTGTTTACATTTTACTGTATGTAATATTTGCAGTTGCTTGTTTCAAAGTATATATGTTGAGGTAGTTCTTTCCTGATTACTGTTTGTCCATTTTTTTACAGCTCTATCATAATCTCAATGTTTCTGTAAAAACTGGTTAGTGTTATTTATTGATAATTGTTGTACTTTGAGCTTGCTTGAGACCAATATGTCTGCTAAACGTCTGTTTTTTCTACAGGCTGATATCTGTGTATAGTTTTTCATCAGTCTTGTTGTTTCTTGCATTTCTTGAAAATTATTTTTAGTTTATGACAAATTAGAGTCAGTCACTGACAATAATGGATAAATTTCAGAGGAAGTCAAACAGTTCCTTGTTCCAGGAAACATATTTTAATATGATTATGGGCTTAACATTTATAGTAAATTGTTTTTACTTTGTCAAAATGATGAATGAATTTTCAAACAATGAAAAAAATCACTGTATTGTGTCCCATGTACCTGTTTCACTACTGGTGGCAGATTGAGTCTTTGAGCTGTCAGCTTCTGAAGCTGATGATGTTATTTTAGGGTTCTTCGCCGTCTTTGAAAGCCCCACAAAAACATCACAGAGACAGCCGTTACTAAAGCTGTTAGTAAGATGCTCTGCTTGGGTATAGGCTGAGGTAATTGTGCTAGCTATGTATAACCAGAGGAGGTAAGCAACTAATTACTTAAGTACTATTCTTAAGCAACCACTATGTGGATTATTTACTGTTACTGAATAAGAAACACGTGAGAAATCATCACTTCATATTAATTTCCTCTGTAAAGGAGAAAACTCATATTCTGTAGGTGCACATTATTTGCCTGCTAGTCTGCATGGGCCGGGCTTTCATGTTTTTCTCATTAAAAAAGTTTTATTTATTTCTCAGCTATAGAAAACAAACATGCAGATTGGCACTTTCATAAATGTTACCCATTGTAACTTAAGTACAACACCTGAATACTTTTATCGTTTCTGTGTAACTGAGAAACAAGTTTCATAACCTTGCTGGTGATATAGTAGGTAAGTGGAGAATTACTGTATATAAGCAAACAACCTTGTGTATTATATAGGATGTAGAGATCGGTTTACAAGCTAGGTAGTAGAGTACTTAACCATCTTTTTCACTATTAAAGCCACTTTCATCATCGCATGGTCTTTACTTCCCTCTGTGAGATCTAAACATTGCCTTCACCAATGCAGTAAACTGAACTCCTTTTCGTCATAGAAAGGAAATATTGCTGTGCCTCTGCAACTCCTATTGTTCTCTTTAGCTTTCTTATATTCATTTTAAGATTTTTAATTTTAACTGGCAGTAAAGCCAAATATATAATACTAGCCGACGCCCGCAGCAGCATACAGCGGTGTAAGAATAGGAACGGAAAACGGTGAGAAAGGAATTCAGAAATCAAGAAGAAATAAATACTTCATGAAAGATTTAGTTGTGAATAGGTGTTTTGGTGGAGACGACAGATGAGTCGAAAGATCTAACCCTAGAAAAAGCCACGTACAACTAACCGTGGCTGAAGATTGCTTGTTAGAATTATTGTGAAGAGTAAACAGCATGTGGGCATGAGGAAGGCCGTGCTTCTGAAATTGGATTACGTAAATATAATCAATAACAACCCCAAAAAGATGTTGTTGTAGAATGTCTCTAAGTAATTCCCAAAGCTTAATCCAAAAGACTTATACTATAATATCAGGTCTTTGCTCTGCTCTTTGGGTATCCAACAGTGCATGTAGAATTTACGGCCAAGCAGGATTACATGTGAAAATGATAAATAAATGAGGCTTTCCAAATTTACGTACTATGGCCATGGAATCCTGATAGTTTTGTTGCATGTATCTTGGAATTCCTGGAAATGTGGACGCTAATATGATCATTTTGCCTACACGTACATTGTTATTTTCAGCGTTTTCTTGCAGCGCGTCTGATAGTCCTTTCTATTGTTCCACACGCAGATCTTGTTGATGTAATCTGAGATAGTTGAGACGCGCGCCCTCTGTTTTAACATACGCATCTACGACGTACTGTTGGAATAGTTTGCCGCTGGAGTGCAAGATACTAAATGTATTCCTCATTGCTAATCTGTACGCATAAAATTGGCATTTGGCAGTTCTTTTATCGGGAACATGTTGTAAATCTTTTGTGCCAGCCAATGTCTTCGTAAGGGAATAAAAGTGGGTAAACCATAGGATCGGAATTTATATTGTGCATGGAAATTTGTTTACAGGAGTTGCCTATGGGACAGATGCAAATCGATTTCATGCATGTGTTTGTATGATTTAGCGAAGGGGTTGATGGTTCTGAGCATGGAACCTAGCTTGAGAAGTAAATTTTCGTCTAATGCAGAGTTTGCTTTATTTCAAGAAATGCAGCATCGGCTGCGTGGGGGCGGGACCGGTTTTGAAGAGGAGCCGCTGGCAGCTTGGGGAAGGGTTTGGAAGTGGACGGATAGGAATCGAGAAATGCCGTGACGGCTGCTTGTGGGCGGGACCGGTTTTGCAGTGGAAGCAGGACGAACCAGAAGAGAAATATATATAAGAGACTTGGGGTGATTTTTGCTGTCATCAATTACTCTGTTACAGTAAATATCCACAAGCTTAGTTAGCTTTGTCTCAACTGTTCAAACTGAGATTATACTGTTTGTTTTGACATAACTCACTCACAAGTATCCTCAACTACCTGCAGACATTTGCCTCCTTCTGAATTCTTCTTCCGGTTGCTAGTCAGTACACAAAATTCATTTATGTGGTTATTGTATGTGAAAAGAAAACACATTTGCAGTACTTATGTATTAAATGTGCTTGTAGACCGAGTGATCCAATCACAGTCTTTTCACAAGTGAAATTATACCTGGTTTTTAATGGGGTCAAGAGCGCTCTAATTGTGACCAAGTCACCAAAAATGAATGTAAATTCTAGGTGTAAAGGTGGGTCATTGTGTTCTCTGTAGTGACTTATTACAAGGTATTTTACATCAATACAAAGTATAAGATTAGGTTAAAGTACACAGCAGACACGGGGAAGACAGGCAGGCTGTGATACTGGCATATTCCTCTTGAACCCGGAACATTTATTCACCACAAAACAAAGTGCAGTGCAGTTGTTTCTTCATAAATAAAAGCAATAAATATTTCATAATAAAAACTGTGTCCGGTGGAGGCTAAAAACCAACAATAAATAAATCCAAGTACTGCGCAAATCCAAGACTAAAATACAGTAAGGATCCATCCATTTAAACTATTTATGAGCCTTGGTGCATCCCTTTAAACTAACATCTCCTCTATTCACCCTTTCACCTGCAAGTGGAGTCATCTATCCTTCTGTCTGGCTTATGTCTCTGCCATCATCCCTCAGCATTCAGCACAGGACCCTGTAAGCCCTACTCACTTCTCCTTCCGCCATTCCTCTGCATTCAGCAGGAGCTGAACAGAGCAGTTGCTCGGTCCTGCTCTGTGGGCACTCAGCAGAAGTGACTCTGCTCTGTGAACACTGTTTACTCGCAGCCACTCTCCAACCTCTTGCTTCCACATTATTGTACCAGTTCGACCATGATCCTGACCCCTCTTACATTTCTTCTTTTCCTTTTAACCTCTGGCCTCATTTTTGTTATTGTTTTCCCGTTTCTTTTTTTATTGTCTATTTTGTTTTATACAAATGTGGGTGTACACTCTTAAAAAATAAGGTGCCAGAGTGGTTCTTCAGAGTGATGCCATAGGGAAACCATTTTTGGTTCCCAAAAGACTTATCTACATGAAGGTTCCACAAAAAAAACTTGCATTGATCTGTAGCAGGCTCCATACAGTAAAAAAAATGTGAGTAGATGGTAACAGATTTGTGAAATACCAATGGGTCATGATTTTAAAAGGACTCTTACTGCATACATGAACACAAGTGAAGTTTAGGTTTTCTCATACTGTCAAGTGTTCCTGCTAGGTAGCCTACTATACATTAAATATTTCAGCTTTTATCTACATATTAGGAAGTTTTTCACAGCACAAAGGACCAACTTTATATTCAAAGAACCCTCCCCAGAAAGAAATGGTGCTTCAACAAGCAACGTTTCTATTTGGAACCACACAACCAACAAAGAACCATAAAATGCCATCATTTTTAAGAGAGTAGCTGCCTTGATTATGATCCCCAGAATGTTAATGAAGGAATTGGCTGGGCTTACCGCATCTGCACGTGAAAGTGCAATCAGTTAATTTCTCCATCAACACCCAGGGGCCACCCAGCCACACTACCACACACACACACCACCATTCCACCAGGTCTGAACACACTGTTTTTAAATAAAGCATGCACACTGCCCTGGACCCCTAAAGTGCATCACCACACAGGTGAGGATCAAAACTCTGAAACAGAAAGAGAGGCAAAGAAAAATTATGTAAAGTTAGTAAGAAAGCAATTAGTAAAAGAGAAATTAGCATCAGAAAATTGTATTAATCCCAAGGGAAAATAGAAATCTGTCTTAAAAAGCAAAATAAGGACAAAAGTCAGAAATCAAATGGAAGAATCCCCACAGAATGAAAGTATAGAACAGACTGGGTGTGACACATTTCCTTTCATGCTAGATGCTGCACTAGCAAACAGATACTGTCTGACATTCAGTAACTGAAAAACACAGTACAGCATTAGGGTATAGGGCTGTTATCTTTGTCCAAAAATTAGTGAAACTGTGAAAAATAATTCCATTTTACTTTGACATGCTTTATTTCTAGTGTGTATACATTTTACTGCAAATGAGCACGGAAAGGTCTAATAGTATTTTGCAATGAAGTAAAATTACAGTATTCCAGTTTTTTTATATACCATTGTGACATAGTTATTGAAAGTATGCAGTTAAGATTATCATATAATTACAGGTATTTAAAGGGGTTTGGATTGGGAGGGAGTGAAAAAGAGAATTTGAATGCATTATTTATGAGAAACTAGAACTAGAACATATGGCAAAGAGTACTGGTATAAAATAATAGTGCCTTAAACAGTTCATAATGATGAGACATGAATAATAGTACTGCAGTACAGGATTGCAAATTGACCAATTAACACAGAATAGAAATGACAGTCTATGCATAAGTTAGTGCCTTGAACAAACAACTAGGTTCGTATTATTGCAGGTGCAGGCCGTGAAAGACACTTTATAAAATAAAATATTTAATTATTAAACTTTATTATTAAAATTTTATTGATTTGAAAGTGAACATTTAAAAAAAAACATTCCTTTATAAAAACATTTTGTTATCAACTTGCTGTTTTAATCTGATATCATATTAGCAGTTCAAAAGAGTTTAACATGCTGACCCATCTATGTATTTTTTTATTTTCCTTTGCTTTCCATTGGCAATCTTTAACACTAGAATTACCAGAGCCTAAGAAAACACTCGTAGATCCATCCCACCTTAAATCGCTTCTCACCTCTCTGTCAGCGTCTTTTGTCCTTTAAATGTGTTGATAAGCAGCAAGCAGTCTGCTATCACATCCCCCACCGGCACACAGTTTTCTCAGCTCAAGTCTGTTTACCTGTGTGTCAGTTGCTTGGAGTTGTATAGAGTGAGAAGTCAAGCAAAATCACACCTTTTATAAATATTATATCGTTATTTGGAACACATGCATTTCATGTGTGTTCCGTGTCTACAACAATCTATGTACAGTAAACACATTGTTAAAAAAGAAACGTTTTTCATGTTTTAGTAATAATTGACAAAATGTAGACATGAAGTTTATAACGTGTGAAGCCTGAAGTCCAAATATCAAAGAAACACTTTCACAAAAGGTACAAATATAACAGAACAAGTGCGCTTCTATTCAAAAATATAACTGCAGAAAAACAACACGCATTAGGGTGCGACATTGATATGCCTTTATTATGACTTCTTTGGTGGTACAATAGTATCAACCATAGGCTGGTAATCAAAACTTCACGGGTTCAATCCCTGACGACTCTGTTTTGAGAAATGAGTTTTATTCTTACTATTTTAGAATAAAAACATACATTTGATTTCAGTCTGTAACAGCCGGTGTAAATGTATGATATTTGTAAAGGTTAGTTTTTTTTATTTTTTTTTTTTTTTTAAGGTTTATTTTTTTTTTTGTTTTTTTTTTTATTCAGTTTCATTCTCTTAGTCTCATTCACGATCCTACCCTATCCCTGCCCCCCACCCCCTTCTGACACTGCTGTTTTCACATAAAGACGCGCTATAGCTCTGCACCGTAATTGTTAATTTACGCTGTAGGATGCTTGCGAACTGAAGTGTCTGCGTGCACTTTTCGTGGCATTACACGTGTATTTTTTGAGCATGTCCGCTTTATGACCACAGACTCAGAAAGTCAAAGCGCAAATGTTGCATGATAGTCTTATAGCGGTGACGGGGTATCGTATCTTTGATTGCCAGTACAACAAATAGTTCTGTCCAGGCATCAGCCACAGCACCAACTGTAGTCATCGCTGCTCTTGTCAAAAGAATGGAGATAAATGCTTTGACAACAAAGACACCCGTGCAGAACGTGTGAAAAACAACAGATATGCTGCATTTCAGACATCTGGCAACGTTTTGTTGAGAATTGTGTTCTGAATTACAACCCATGGCAACATATTACAGTTAATGAGCAACTGTTTCTAACCAAGGTCCGTTTTCCTTTCTTACAATATAACGCAACCAAGCCTGACAAATTTGGCATAAAGTTTTGGATTGCGGCAGATTTGGAGACAAAGTACATGTACATTGCCACTCCTTATTTTTTTGATTTTGTTTGAACAATTATTGCACACTTTCTGTAAATCCAATAAACTTAATTTCACTTCTCAAATATCACTGTGTGTGTCTCCTATATGATATATTTAACTGACATTTTTTATCGTAACAACCAACGATTTATACAGGAAAATAATGACTATTAACAAGGTTGCCCAAACTTTTGCATCCCACTGTATTTGAAGATAAGAATGTAGTAGAAATGAGACTTTTATTTGAAAATGTTTATTTGATTATGTAAGCCATTGAACCAATCGGAGTACTCCGATTAATTCAGCACTGTTATACAGATTCAGTTATCTATAAGACTGACTCCTCTGTCTCTGTTCTGTGACAATTTGCTGTCAACCTATGCCCAGTGCACTGTCTCTTAGAAGATTGCTGTAACATGAATGCTCCCTCTTCAAGCATTTACTGAAAAGAAAATAAAGGACACAATAAACAAGTTTTCTCCTGCCTAGTTCCTGACTCTGCGGTGGGTTAGCGCCCTGCCCGGGATTGGTTCCTGCCTTGCACCCTGTGATGGTTGGGATTGGCTCCAGCAGACCCCCGTGACCCTGTGTTCGGATTCAACGGGTTGGAAAATGGATGGATGGATAGTTCCTGACTGAAAGAGGAACTTTCAAATAGTTGAGGACAAATTTCTTTCTTTAATATATTTGAAAATTTAGTTATTAGTAATTATCAGTTACACTGCGGCTTCAATCATGTGAATAAATTATACTTTGCCTTGTTTAACCTTGTCTATCTGAGACCATCACACAATGAACTAGGCTGAAGATGGGGCTATTACACTGCAAAAAATACATAGTAAAATGTATACATAAATAGATGGTACACAGTTATTAAATGCACTTGATGAGATAGGAAGCCACATTTTAAAACAATAAAATCAGTGAGTTAGTAAAGCATGGGAAGAAGTCAATGCAAAAGCTATATAGAAAAAGAAAGATAAATATAAAAACCTCTAAGTTCTTTCTTTTTTTTTTACATATGTTTGGTTCCATGATGTTTTTTGCATACTCAATTTATGCTGAAGCGTTTGATTGAAATATGCATCCATATCTGTGTCATATTAGGCTATGTTTTAGCTTTATAAGAGGTTATGCTCGAGCTTTAAGGAAGTTATACTCAAGCTTTATAATATACTGTACGCTATAAGTTTACTGTTTAGAAGTCACCTGGAGTACTGTGTGCAGTTTTGGTCTACAGGCTACAAAAAGGACAAAGCAACATTGGAAAAAGTCCTGAGAACAGTGATCTTGCCAATTCTTGGGCTACAGGGGATGATTCATGGGGAAAGATTAAAAGAGGTGAGCCTTTTCAGTTTAAGCAAAAGGTGATTAAGAGGAGACATGATTGAAGTGTTTAAAATTATGAACAAAAAAGTACAGTGGATCGGGTTTATTTCAAAATTAGTTAATCAAGAACATTGAGACACAGTCAGAGACTTCTTATGGGTGAATTTCTCACAGAATTTCTCACAAAAAAAAGTTTTTCTTCACACAGAGAACCATAGACACATGAAATAAGCTATCAAGTAATTTGGTGGACAGTAAGACTTTAGGTACCTGCAGAACTAGAACTGATGTTATTTCAGAAGAGATGAGTGGATAGAACTGGCAAACTTTGCTGGGCTGAATATCCTGTTCTCGTCTAGATTGCTCTAATGTTCTAATGACTGATTAGGTGCATAAAAATTTTACTATGTGTCACTCTCGACTTTGCAATTCAGTATCCGTTTATATGAACCTTTAAAAATGTCTGAGTAATGTATACTGTATGTGCTCAAAACTAATTTGAACAAGTGATTTTGGTAAAATGAACTTACTAAATGCCATCCAGAAATTATTCAATCAAAAGCAAATGCTGTAAAATAGTGATATGCGAGCACTACTGAATTTGCTTCACCTAGCGTTCGGTAAAAATGCTTAAAAGTTCAGGAATTCCTGTGAGCTTGACAAAATGGATTGAAGTCAAAGGGAAGTGAGAAATTGAACTTGCTTTGACTGGATTTATAATTGTGTGATGCCCCTGAGGTCTAAGCATCTGCCAACTATGCTGGACGAATTACTATGGCAAAAAATGTGACCTGAGCTGTGAGGTAGAAGTTTTGTCCATTCCAACACTTTGTCTTCCTGAGATAAAATTATTCTCAGCCTCCACAGTACTCCAAGCCCTTTATATCTGTATGCATCTTCTGAGCTCCTATCACTATGACTAACTAACACCCTGAGTGCCTGTGACGGAGGATAATCATAGTTGTATACTTGGAGGGTGGTTCTGTCACTATCTGATCTGTGTTGCATAGCGAGGAGCATAACATGCTTAATCAAGCAATGAAGACATTTTATAAACCCATATTTTATTCCCAATAGAACATAGAAAACATATCAAATGTTTCAACTGAGAAAATGTTCTATTTTAAGAAAAGATTGACACCAGCGACATGTCTTAAAAATGTTGGGACAGGGCCATGTTTACCACTGTGTAGCATCCCCTCTTCTTTTAACAACAGTCCGTAAATGTTTGGGAACTGAGGAGACTAGTTGCTGGGCTTTTGAGAGAGGAATGCTGTCCCATTTTTGTCTGATATAGGATTCTAGCTGCACAACAGTCCTGGGTCTTCTTTATCATATTTTTCTTTTTATTATTTTCAATTGGTGAAAGGTCTGGACTGCAGGCAAGGCCAATTCAACACCAAGACTCTTTTACTATGAAGCCATGCTGTTCTAATAGATGCAGTATATGGTTTAGCATTGTCTTACTGAAATATGGAAGGCCTTCCATGAAAAAGACTATGCCTGCATGGGAGCATAAGTTGTTCTAAAATCTGTATATACCTTTAAGTATTGATGGCACCTTTCCAGATGTGCAAGGTGCCCATTCCATAGGCACTAATGCACCCCCATACCATCAGAGATGCAGGCTTTTGAAATGAGCACTAATAACAAGCCGGATGGTCCCTCTCCTCTTTAGTCTGGAGGACACGGCATCCATGTTTTCCAAAAAGAATGTCAAATTTCGATTTGTCTGACCACAGAACAATTTTCCACTTTGCCTCAGTCCATTTTAAATAAGCTTTGGCCCAGAGAAGAGGTGGCATTTCTGGATCATGTTCACATATGGCTTCTTCTTTGCACAATAGAGATTTAACCTGTATTTATATCTGGCACAGCATATTGTGTTCACAGACAATGACCACGCAGTGACTTCCATGACAGAATATTGTTTGTTTTTAATGCAGTGCAGCCTGAGGACCTAAGAATTATGCATATCTAATACTGATGTTCGGTCTTGTCCTTTTCTTAAAATTCAGAATCTCTAGATGATATGATGTACTGTAGATGATGAGATATTCAAAGTCTTCACAATTTTACATTGAGGAACATTATTCTGAAATTGTTCCACAATTTGTAGATAGTTTTTTTTGCAGATTGGTGAACCTCTGCCTATCTTTACTTCTGAGGGACTCTGCCTCTTTAAGATGCTCTTTTTATATAATCATGTTACTGACTAGTTGCCATTAACCTAATTAATTGCAAAATTTTCCTCCTGCTGTTTCTTTTTCGTATCACTTACATTTATAGCCTTTTGTTTCCACCATTTAACTTTTTTGAGACGTGTTGCAGCCATTAAATTCAAAATGAGCTAATATTTTTCATGAAATATTAAAATGTCTCACTTTCAACATTTGATGTATTTTCTATGTTATATTGTGAATAAAATATGGGTTTATGAGATTTGCACATCATTGCATTCTGTTTTTATTTCCATTTTACACCGTGTCTCAGCTTTTTAGAATTGGGGTTGTATTTTCATAATATAATTATTATGATTATCTATTTAACCCTTTAAATTAAAATAGTTTTACTCATTTTTTTTAATAACACAAACAGTGCAAATCAATCTGGAGTACTGATCAGGTAATAACATCATGCATGTGTGTATATGTTGCATGAAGAAAATTGTTTAGTGCCATAAAGTGTGACATGGAGTACACTTATAGTATGCATGCATGAAACTTCTATGCACGTGTGTTGCAAATCAGGCCAGTAACACAGATCAGGTACTCACAATGAAAACAGTAGGGTCATTTGGTACCTTATAGGAGTATCAAAAAGGGCACATTTACATGGAATGAAATGGAATGGTATGGTTATTTCTTGCCTTGCACCCAGTTTTTGGAAGGAGGATAGATAGATAGATAGATAGATAGATAGATAGATAGATAGATAGATAGATAGATAGATAGATGTAATTTATTTGTCTCCCAAGGGGAAATTAGAACTTTACAGAAGCTTCAGAGACAGAAAAAGAAATATATCGATAATATTAATAATACCATATATACTCATGGATAAGTTCTCCCATGGATAAGTTCTGGTATTTTATAATGTTGGTCGTATAAGTCAAATGCGGAAAACTCACACTGTTGGTCCAAAAGATTATGATATGCTAACACCCACCTGAGAGAGTAACCATGGATCACATTGCCTTTTTTTTCTATGTATTGTGTGTATTTCACCACACGGTAATATCCAAACTATTCCTAAGCAACGTTTACACTGATTTGTGTTTTTTGTATCTCACACCCTCATACACCTTTATCGTAAGAGCATCCCTTATCTACAATGGAGCATCCAATCAGAAGAAAATATGAAGTTGGTTTTAAATTAAACGTTGTTGAAGTAGCTAAAGAAATTGGTAACTGCGCTGCTGCAACAAATTTCGATGTGTCTGAGAAACTGATGCGACATTGGAAAAGGCAAGAAGATGAAAAAAAAAAAAAAGTTAAGTGTCGCATATAAGTTGGGGTCTGATGTTATGATTGATTTTATGGGTTTTGAGACCCAACTTATACATAAGTATATAGAGTATATTAATATTAAAACAGACAACAACCCCCTAAACACAAATAAGAACTTGTAACTTGGATACTGGAGTTCTGCTGTAATCAATAACATGGATATAGGTGGCAGTTTTTTGGGGGTTTTTTTGACATCAGAAACCATAAGGTGCATACTAATTCTGCGTGAGCAGGAACACTCAATAAAACTAAATAAAAAAAATAAAGTGACGGTGAGATATGAAGATGGCAGATTCGCCAGTGTTTGTTTGTAAGCTTTTATCCATCCAGATCAGAGAATGTCCAGTTCCATTGCCTCAAAACACTATTCACATCTACAATTATTCCCAGTTTCAAATAAAAACAGCGTCAGATCCCTAGGGCGGTAGTATGTATCGTGTCGTGAGTGAGAGAATAAAAGTGAAAAAAAAAAGATAACTTTTACAAGTACAGTACTATAAATGTGCACGGTCTGTTACAGACGCAAACCAAATGTATGTGTGTACTGTATAATATTAACAATAAGAGCAGCTCACTACTGAATACAGTAAATATAGGAGACAGTCAGGATCGAACTGGGGACTCTTGATTATAAGTCGGCAAATCTTACTACTATGCCACGGAAGCTGTTGTATCGTCCTTGAACCTTTTGTGAAAGTGTTTATTTGATCTTTGGACTTCAGGCTTCACACATTCTATAGTTTGTGCCTACATTTTGTAACATTTATTACTAAAATATGAAAAAGTTTCTGTTTTAACAATGTGTTTACACAGATTACTGTAGAAATGGAACACACATGAAATGCATGTGTTCCAAATAACAATCTATTATTTCCACTCTAAAACTCCAGCAGTTCACTACCAGATAATCAAACAAGGCATGAGCTGGGAGAACCTAGTGAATATTCTGCAACGGTAGGGGATGGAATAGCAGGCTGCTTGTCTTAATTGGATCATTTACAGGACAAAAGACGCTGACAGAGAGGTGCGAACGGATTTAAGGTGGGCCAGATTTACGAGTTTTCTCGTCGGCTCTGGTAATTCTAGCGTTAATCAGCTTTAATTGTAATGTCCTTGCATCTCCTTATAGGTCTCCAACACTCCCTTGCTTTCACTGCTCTGTTTGATCATATCAGATGAAAACTGACATGCATTAAAAAGCCTTCGAAATATGTTTAAGCTAGTTCTCCGCAATAAACAAATCTGTGACTCTCCATAACATGTAAAAGTTCATCCAATTAATTTTAAAAGCGATTAAACAATCCACATTTATGGAGAGAGACCAGTTCTTACTTTTATCTTTGCTTTATATGCTTTCCATCTTTGGATGAGCTGCTTCTGTGATAAGGTGCAACAGTGAGCGGTCATTGCAGAGCTACCAGCTGAGTAGAGGAATATTTAATATTTCCCTTTTTACGTGCTCAGAGCCTCCAATAATCTGCAATGTTATAGACATAAGTAGCCTTCAGGTTGTTCCAAACCTCCTCATTCACGCTGTAATAACTTTTAAGTTTCCCCCTCATCCAAAAAGCATTTAATACAGCTGACTGCTCAGGTCGGCATCTGAGATGACAAAAGAATATCTTTTATTTAAAAATTAATTTAAGATTAGTAGTGACAAGCTAGAATCCTCAACTTAATATTATCATTAATATTAATTAAATAATTTAGCTAATAATCTTAAATAATAATAAAAATCTTAAAATCTGAAAGTTGTTCCAAAAAAGAAGAGAGAGAGCAAGCTCCTGTAAAAGGCTGCTGTTTGTGCAGCACCTGGAAAAAGAAGAAGAACCTGGAATACCCTACAAAAAAGGATTACAAGAACAGAAATTCAAAGGCATAATTTTTTAACTTAGTATGTCAAAATACAGGCTGGGGAAGATGTCTATCTAGACTTAATTTTGCAGTAGTGATTCATGAAATAGAGTTTATTAAATTGTTACATTTCAATTATAATATAAAGTAAATCTTTTTGCAGAAGAAATCACCAAACTAAAACTATTAGATTTAATCTGGAAAATGCAATTTCAAAAAGATGCAATAAGACCTTAAATAAATAAGCTGGTGCAGACTAAGATGCCAAGGAACAGTAGAGTATATTTAAAAGTACAATTTACGTACAAAAGCAATGGCAAACCTCCCCAGTGAATTTCAAAGGAAATATAACACCTACGGTACAGCAATGGAAATAACATGAGCACATTACAGTTAAAGGGAAATTTGTTAATAAATTGTTAATAATGCTAAGACAATAGCAAGGAGTTTCCAAGTGTGACTTCAGCTGTGAAAAGATAAGCAACTGCAGAAAGTTGCCATGGATTTAGCCCAGAGTGATTAAGGCTGTGATGGTGGGCCCTAGTAGGTACCACCATTGAAGGGAGTTTTCCATAGTGCACGACAGGAGCTAAACTGTAAGATGACCATGGTGGATTATGCCTGCCAGTAGACATATTGCCACCAGTAGGACAGGAGGTAAGTTGTAAGATGCCCTGGTGGATTATGCACTGGCTGTAGTGACATTGCAATCTGTAACAGCTACTGTGCCAATGATAGTGGCTGGAGCAAGATGGAAATCTTTGTGGATGAGAGGAAATGGTTTGGGTGATTCCAAATTGATAGGTGGCTCCCTACTTCCCTCCGTACTAAATATTTGCCACAGGAGAGGCCTGGTTCCAAGGATATTTTAGTTGAATTTATTTAGGATTAGCTTTTCTTCTTCTATAATACGCTACCGTGGGTGTTCGTTTGTCTGTCTAGGATTTTAAATCACCTGTAGCTCGCAAACCGTTTGACCTATTGACCTGAAATTTATTACACATTTACTACGTGATATCTACTTTCCACTTTCGGGGTGATGATTTTTATTACTGTTTTTATTTTTATTTTATTGTAGAATCAACTCTCAGCAGCAGGACGGCCGTGCTGTGGAAGCGTATGGGTGCTGTTCTCATCCCTACCACCTTCACCGTCACTTCCCTACCTCTTCATATCTTAAATCATTCTTCAGGCAGATTGAAGACTTAAATGCCAACTTGAGTGAAAAATTAAAGAAAACGTACTAAATAATTGCAACACAAACTCTGATTTAATCAGTTTTAACGCGAAAAGATGCTGACAAAAGAAGAGACATGGAGGTGGAGAAAAGAAGAGCTGCTCAGGAAGCAGCAACAGCATCAACCTCTGAGCAAACGAATGGTAAACGTACAGAGAAAGAGGATGAAAACTATAAGTCAAGTGTATTCACTGCACGTTATCGTGCAGTCAGCCGTTAATGGTATTTATATAAAATTTTAAACTTCCAATTCTTGGTTTTGGTCTCGTCCGATGCAAGAGATGGAAGTCTGAAGTGGAGCTGCGCTAGCAGCAGTGTTATTTTTCATATTATCTGCTTATTATCCTGAGATATTCTGTATTTATTCAACCCGAGGGGCACTGCTACAGTATATGTAAGCATATATAAACATGGCCAACAAGAAAGGGGGTCCGAAAGAATCGAAAACTAAAGCTGCACCCAAGCTAAGATCAGCAAGCCCTAGTTCATGATACGGCCTTTCAGAGACAGACCTGGATCAGATGGGCGAAAGTACAGACTCCTCGGGACCACGGTCCGCTACATCGTCGCCGGCTGAGAGCGAAAAGGGGAGCGAATGTACGATCGTGAGTCCAGGTCTCGATAGCTCGCCGATCGGAGAAGATCACCTGAAACTGGAAAAGGCCTTGCAGTCTGCGGTTTCAATTACTCCACGTGAGCCAGGAACAGCAGGGACACCGACTACAGTAGAGCCTGCCGCTTCACCTGCGGTACAAGAAAGCACAATTGAACTGTCTGAACTGAAGGTGATGTTCGCTGAGCTCATGCAAGATATTAAGAAAAGCGAGAAGGCAAATGAGAAGGCAAGGGTAAAGGCAAATGAGAAACTGAGACAGGAGTTGCAACAGGCAAATGAAGGGCTGCAACAGGCAAATGAAAGGCTGCGACAGGAGCTGCAACTGGAGCTGCAACAGGTGCTGGGTAAAATTGAAGAGCACATTCAGGAAAACTCAGTTAAAGTGAGCACACTTACTGATCAACTGGAGGATCTCAAGGAAACATTCACGACTCGGATTGAACTAGCCGAAAATTTAGCTGCCAGTGCCGAAGAAAAAGCAGTAAATGTCAGCTCCGAATGCAAAAAACTCGGAGACAGACTGGCTGCTTTGGAAGATGGAAGCAGAAGGAATAATGTTAGAACTGAAGGTCTGCCTGAGAATCGAGAAAGTCCAAACCCTGTGAAATTTGCAGCTGAACTTTTTTCTAAAATAATCGGGGAGGACTTTAAAGCAGATTCTGAGATAGCAGCGGCTTACCGTTAGACTTAGATCTTTTATTATTCGCTTTGAAAGATTGTCATTTAAGCTAGAGGTGATGGCACTCCTCAGAAACAAACAAGAGATTATATATGAAAACAACCACATTCGTATCTTCCCTGACTTCTCTGCAGCAACAGCTACTAAACGCGCAGCCTTCTACAACATTAAACAGCGGTTACGGCAAGCCAATGTCAAATACAGCCTCTTGTATCCGGCCAAACTGAAAGTGGAATTGCAGGGTCAATTCTATGTCTTCGCTAGCAAGGAAGAAGCAGAAAAGGAATTAAGAAAGATGATCCCGGGACTATTCTGATACATAATAGTGAGTCATGGCCGTTAATGATATGGCAAGGATTAATAATCTACTGTCTGATCTATTTGTTTAAAATACGGGTTTTTATCATTATCTATTCTCATTATTACTCATTATTACTAGGGCGCTATCTGTTTATGTTTTATTGTGCTCAATTACTTTTTCTTTTTTTTTTTTTTTTTTTATTATCTAATTATTTTCTCTCTACCCTAAACGAGACTGTTCAACATCATACCCTTGGTTTATTGTTATTGCTATTATTGCATTAAGACTTATTATGCTTATTCTGGACAAATTTCTAATACCATTCCCCAGGTTTATTATGCGGGTGTATTATCTTAATACACTAAGATTGTTGAAGATTATATATATTTTAAGTGCACATCAGACAGAGAATCTTATTTCTCACCATTTCAGAGTCCTTCAGGTGTCTGATGAGACCAAGATAGAACTTTTTGGCTTTAATTCTAAGCGGTATGTGTACCCACTGTAATGTTGATGATAAGGAATTTATACAAAATTTATTTGCATCCATTCCCAATCTGAATACTCATAAAATTATAATGGCTGGGGACTTTGTGATCTAAATCCACTCTTAGATAGGACTTCTTTCACAGGGGGAACAGCATCTAACACCGCAAAGATAATTACAAAGTTTATAACTGATCACAACTTATCAGACCCCTGGAGGTTTTTAAACCCAAACTCAAGAACATATTCTTTCTACTCACCAGTACATCATTGCTACTCACGGTTTGAATATTTCTTTATAGACAATAACTTCTTGCCTCTGATTAAATATTGCAAATACGATGCTATTGTTATTTCTGACCACGCACCAATAATCTTGGAGCTAAAGTTACTAAGCCCCATACACTCACCCCTCAGATGGCGTCTCAACCCGCTTCTATTAGCAGACGAGAACTGTACAGAATTTATATCCAAATAAATCAAATTCCTTCTAGAGACAAATACATCCTCAGAGATCGCTGCAGGAATACTCTGGGAAACTCTTAAGGCCTTCTTAAGAGGATAGTTTATCTCATATCTTTCCTACAGAAATAAATTAGAAACCAAAAAGTAGCAGAGATAAAAAGTGAAATTACTAGAATAGATGAAGATCGTGCCAGACTACCAAGCGAGACTCTACATAGGAAAAGGCAGGCTCTGCATTCAGAACTAAACCTCCTGACAACTAATGAAACTGAACAACTAATTTATAAATCCAGACATCGTTACTATGAACATGGAGAGAAAGCTAATAAGCGTTTAGCTCAACAAATTCACAAGCAAGAAGTGCGCAACGCAATCTCAGTAATCACCAACGCGAATGGAGATAAAATCGTCGACCACAAAAATATAATGCACACTTTCAGAGACTACTATAAATCCCTATATATTACTGAGTTTAAAGAAGACAATACACAATCTAATGCATTTCTGGATACATTACAAATACCACAAATAGACACTTTTAGTGCGGAAGAACTGGATAAACCTTTAGGCATTATCAGAATTACTTGATGCTATAAAGTCACTCCAAGGCAGGAAAGCAGCAGGCCCTGATGGCTACCCTGCAGAATTTTACAAGAAATTCTCCGCTCAGCTAGCTCCCCTTCTATTAGCAACATTTACAGAAGCCAGAGATAACCAAACTCTTCCTCAAACTTTTCGCCAAGCACTAATCACCGTTTTTCCAAAACAAAATAAGGACTTATTACAATGTGCATCATACAGACCAATTTCACTTCTGAATAATGACGTTAAAATACTCTCTAAAATCATAGCTACTGTAGAAGGATGGAGAAAGTGCTCCCCTCGGTAATATCACAAGATCAAACTGGATTTATTAGGGGCCGACACTTATCTTCAAATCTTCGATGAATGTTTAATGTAATATACTCACCAACTAAATCAAACACCCCAGAAATATTATCATTGGATGCAGAAAAAGCATTTGACATGATTGAATGGAAATACCTTTTTACTACATTGGAGAAGTTTGGGTTTGGCCCAAACATTTGTGCATGGATCAAATTACTTTATACTAACCCAGAAGCCTCAGTTTATATCAACAACACTTGCTCAGACTACTTTAAACTAGAACGTGGTACTAGAGAAGGATGCCCCTTGTCACCGCTACTGTTTGCAATTGCCATTGAACCACTGGCAATACATTGTCAAAATACTGATCAGATAAAGGGGATTATCAGAGAAGGACTGGAACAGAAAATTTCATTATATGCAGATGATATGGTACTTTCTATATCAGACCCAGAAAATTCTGTGCCTGTGCCTGCAGTCTTAACAGCACTCACAGAATTTCAAAAGATCTCTGGTCTCAAAATTAATCTGAATAAAAGTGTACTCTTTTAAGTGTACTCTCTTAATCAAAATTTCGCCGTCTGCATGGAAAAAATTAAGCAAGACTTGCATAGATGGTCAACCCTTCATCTCACACTAGCTGAATTAACACTGTTAAGATGAAAATTCTTCCTAAGCTCCTTTTTTTATTTCAGAACATTCCAATATACATTAATAAATCATTCTTTAAGCAATTAGATTCAACAATAACCTCATTTATTTGGAATTCAAAACATCCACGTATCCAAAGAGCGACCCTACAAAGACAAAAGGCAGAAGGCGGCATGGCTCTACCTAACTTCCAGTTTTATTACTGGGCAGCAAATATACAGACCAATAACAACCTGATAACAACCTGGACACAAGTAGAAGAACATACACAGGCTTGGTCCGCAATAGAAGTAAAATCCTGAAGTACTTCTTTGTATTTCCTGCTCTGTGCTCCAATAAACACACGTTATCGGCAATCTATACTAATAAAAGGCAAAGCCCTCACTGACTCACTCACTCACTGACTCACTCACTTACTCACTCATCACTAATTCTCCAACTTCCCATGTAGGTGGAAGGCTGAAATTTGGCAGGCTCATTCCTTACAGCTTACTTACAAAAGTTAAGTAGGTTTCATTTCCAAATTCTACGCGTAACGGTCATAACGGTTGACAACGTTCGCCATGTTGAACTTTCTTATTTATGGCCCCATCTTCACGAAATTTGGTAGGCGGCTTCCCTGCGCTAACCAAAACCGATGTACGTACTTATTTCAGTGGTATGATGCCACTGTCGGCCGCCATATTGAAGTTTCCAATGTCACTAATTCTCCAACTTCCCATGTAGGTAGAAGGCTGAAATTTGGTACTTATTTCGGTGGTATGATGCCACTGTCGGCCACCATATTGAACTTTTCAATGGTCTTTGTTACTTATGGGCCCATCTTCAAGAAATTTGGTACGTGGGTTCCCAACGCTAACTGAATCCTACTTATGTACATATATACGTCCATAGCTTGCAGCTTGGTCACCGTGTGAGGCGGCGTTGGGTCCCCCATCCCAACGCCTCCCACGTTGTTGGCTGCCTGCCTATATAAGGCCGTCCGTCGCTCCAGTCTCTACATTCCCTTCCTTGCTTCGCCACAGGATTCACGTCTCCCTGCTGATAACTACAGCCTTTTTATTTAATCCACGGCTTCTCCGCTGTTTTATTGTTCATTTATTATGATTATAGTTATTGTTTAGGTATTTTAGACTTACTTTACATTGTTTAGGTACCCATTTCCTTTATCATTCCAACCGTACCTCCATTAACATGTCTATCGAGGTGATCACCATTGATCAAAGAACTGTCACTTACCGAGTGGTTTCCATGCCCAGAGATGGCACCTGCCTTTTCCATTCTCTTCGTTACATATTGCATGGCCATATCAGGCTCACTCTTGATATCCGGAGGAACATTGTGTCTTATGTATTGAATGACTGGGACAGGTTCAAGGTGTGGACTGATGACGGTACAGGAGATAATTATACTACACAGGAGCACTATAAGAGTGAAATGCTTAAGCCCTTCACCTATGCATCTGCATGTGAGTTGATGTCTGCCACTGAATTATTCGGTTGTCGCTTTCAAGTGTACCGAAATGGCCAAATATTTTACACCTTTCGACAACCGCCAACGCCTCTTAAACATCTTAGATTGACAGGTGACGATTTCAGTAGTGGACACTTTGATGTTTATGAATGTTTAAACTCTCAAAAGCTGGATGTGAAGTTATCGATGAAACCGGTTGTATACTTACAACGCTTGACAGATGCTGAATGTCTCTTCAACACAAGTCCTACAAATACTGTCGTAATTGAAACAAACCATGAAACTCAAACCGATTATGACAGCAGCAATTCAAACTGTGAGATTTGAAACAAGATTACTGTTCACATGGCCAACTGTACGTTGCATGCTCAAGAGTAAGCTCAGCGCACAGCTTGGTCATATTACAACCGGAACCGAACTCACACTGTGGTATACAAAGAGATCCTTAACAAATAATTATTGGTAAATTTTCCCTCAGTTTAAAAAGGTTTAATTTTCTTCTTAATAAAAATTTTAAGGCAGTACTTCGCCGTTGCGAAGCACGGGTATTTTGCTAGTATACTAATAACCCAATTGTGCTTCACTCACTTAGAATATGGAACCAATGTAGAAAGCATTTTAATACGGAGAAGCTTCTATCTGTGGTACCTCTGCAAGAGAACCACCTTTATCAATCTTCGCAAACATATGCAGTTTTTAATATCTGGAAAAAATTTGGAATTAACTTCTAATAGACAACTTCTTTGCATCCTATGAACAATTACATTCCAAATTTAACATTCCAGCTACACATTTCTTTCACTATCTTCAAATCAGGAACTTTGTTAAACAGAACCTTCCCGATTTTCCTCATCTTGCACCCTCATCTATGCTGGAAAAAATATTGCTCAATCTCAGACTTAGACACCATCTCTACAACATATAAAATCATTTTACAATCCATCCCTTTCAAAGATCTAAGAGGACACTGGGAAAAAGATCTCTCAATTAATATATCAGAAAAGGAGTGGAAAGTAGCAATGCAGAGAATTCACTCAAGCTCCATATGTGCAAAGCCTACAATTATACAACTCAAAATTATATATCGAGCACATCTGTCTCGACTAAAACTCTCCAAAATGTTTCCAGGGCATGATCCAACCTGCGAACGCTGCAACCAAGTCCCAGCCTCACTGGGTTACATGTTCTGGGCCTGCACCAAATGAACATTATTCTGGAGCAAAATTTTTAATTACCTTTCAGACAGCCTTGGTCTCACAATCCCTCCTAACCCATTAATAGCTGTGTTTGGGGTTCTTCCAGATGGGTTTAAAGTGGAGAAAGACAAACAAATTGTGATTGCATTCACTATACTTTTGGCACGCAAACTTATTCTGATAAACTGGAAGAACCCAAACTCTCCTCTTTTAAGTCAGTGGGAAACTGATGTGTTATACTATTTGAAATTGGAAAATCTCAAATACTCAGTTAGAGGATCCGTACAGACTTTTTTCAAAACATGGCAGGATCTAATCAGTAATATTTTAAAATAAGTTCAAAAGGCACAGAGAATTTATTAATTTAGGTATGTTTACAAGCCTTAAATTTCACACCGTTTGCCTTGCTCTCTCTTTCTTTCTTTTTGTAAAATCTTGATTGATTTGTATGGATTGCAATAAAATTAATAAAAATATAATAAATTAAAAAAAATAAATACAAAAAAAAACTTCCAATTCTTTTTCAGTTTAGTTTCAGGTTAGCTTAATACTGTCTATATTTGACCATTTCTATTTTGGTTCTTGCATAAACCTGATTCTTGCATACATTGATTACACACTTGCATTTGTTATTGTCAGTGTCATACTCAAATTACTTCAAGACATAACTTTCCCCTTTACAACCAATTTTTTAATTATGTATCTGTGTTCAAAAAAGTGTTCTATCTCGCAAGCTGATAATTGTCATGCTTGTTTGGCTACATTGCCAAATAGTGCACAGCTATTTAAAAGCAGGGACATTCAATAGCAATGTCCTTTTTTGGATCCGGTAGGCATGAGCAATTTTTCAGTTACATCACTCTTTGGTCACAATTTACTATTACACAATATAAATATGCATTCATATGTAATAATCTGAATTTTTTTATTCCGAATATGTTAAACATAATAATAAACATAACCACTGTTTCTATTGGGTGTGTGATTCCAGCAGAGCTATGCTTTTCTTCCCATCCTGTTTATGATTATCTTTTCCAGGATATCAAGGAAGGAAGGGGGTCCAGTTCAGTGGCCTTAGATTTGCATCACTGCTCTTGAAGTCTATTCTTCCTTCCCGGTCTTTGGCACCCTTTTTTTTTACTATTCTTCTTTTGGTCCGATGGCACTTTATGGAATTTAAGTGTCTTAGTTCTAATGCCAAATGCTCGATGGCCTTCTTTGGTGGAATAAAATATACATCACCTTTTCACACAGATCAAATTTTTGTAAGTAAAAATGCATCATAATAAACGCTACTGCGTGATGGCTTCCTCCAATGTAAGTTCTAACAAATGCACTGTAAAAATTGTTCTGCAGTGAAACTTGCAGTTTAAAACTGTTGATTTCAGTTCAGATTTCTGTTATTTTGCTGTTGTGGATGTAGACATGTTTAGTTTTTTGTCTCCAGAGTGTGCCAATCGACAATTTATTGAAATATTTGCCTGCTCAGTTCTCTCAAATCATCTGCCACAATTAACCTTTCAATCTGCCTTCTTCTGGCTGAAGGACTGGTTCATTCTGAGCTATTCCTAATAACAAGTTTGATTTCACACCAAATAAGACATCCCCTTATTTTCTAAATTCCCAGATTGACCTATGCCTGTACCAGACTTTAAAGATGAATTAATTAGGGTAGCAATTAGAATTAGAAGTATTTCCTTGTTTCTTGAAATCTGTTCTTTCTAAGGCAAAGGTACTTAAATGCATCTGTATTCTGATCAGCATTAACTAAAATATTTGCATGTCTCTGTCTTTTTCTGTCAACTGATAAGATTATGCCAATTACATGTGGTAAAGTCAGATTTTCTGCTGTCCTGCTTACAACTGAACTTGACCCAAAAAAAAAGATAACATATGCAGCATGACAGCATTTTTGTCTTAAAAAAAAAAAACAAACTTTCTATAAATATCTTTTATTTTGGGGTTTTTTAATGTGTGCAATCTCATGCATCCTTGTCTTTTATTTTAATATATTAGAAATACAACTTTTGTGTTAATTTTTAATTCATTATACAGCTGCTGAAAAGACCATACTGAACCATTTCCCAGAATTAGATTAGTGCATTTTCAACTTCACAGCACACAAGCCTCCTGTGGCATAAGTCAAGAACAGCTCTTCAAATATTTTTATTTCTAGTAGACCACAAATAATAACAATAAAAGTGATGTGGGACTTGGGGATACAATGAGGGATTTTTAAGCTTTTTTTTAACTCAATTGAAGAGCAAAGAGATAAGCAAAATGCCTCTGAAAACCTTCATCAACCACAGGCTGATGATTTTCTTAAGTGGCAGTTTGGAAAAAAATGCAGACAGTAAACAGCCAAATGGAGGTGGTTACATTAACGATTTATTCTTAGACTGAAAAATATGTGTATAGCATAAATAGCATAGACACAGATATGTTACATAATCATTAAACATAAGAGTCAACATTTCCAGTAAATGCCAACTGTAGCTGACACTAAAAGAAATTCCAGTCTAAGTAAATTTATTTTCAAAAATGTAACAAAAATTCTAAGAGAAACAGATCACAAATAATAAAGAACACATAAAAATGTTTATTTTCTATTATGATGTTCTGTGTTCTGTGTTTTATAAAACATAAAACTTAAAAAATGGCATCCTGAGCAAATCATTCTGACACTACATTATGAACCTAGTTGCACTTCTTAACTTACTGAAGAATAGCCAAAAATGCAAGATAAACAATTTCATTAGAAGCAGTTTATATTGAGATTTACAATTTCTGTGTAGGTGAATGCTTAAAGGCATTGACATCAGAAGAACAAGTAAAACATTTGTCAAGAGAATTCCAAGTTCTGTGTTACAGAGGATTCCAGCTGACCAAGAGATGAGCAATAGTAGAGCAGTCTTGTTATCTATTCCCGAAAGGGGAGAGTAAAAGGAAATAAACATAAGCTGTAACATGTTTCCAAAAGAGCATAACCTGAATGTCCTGTGGCATACAGAAAAAGTTCCAGATAAATGTGCAAGACAAGTCTGCCACAGGACATTGCATTTTTGTCAGTCTTTAGGTCACTATGTGGCACTAGTTGTCTCAAGAGACCTGTAAAAACACAAATGTGGATGGATGTTGAAATTGAAGACAAGTACACTTAGTAATCATGAAAATGTCTGGACACCATAGAGATACTCAATGTTCTGCTAGAATATAAAAAATGTCAGGCCACAGGGGGCAGTTGAAAAAAAAACACCAAAAGATGATTATGTGTCAAAGTTTTTCCAAGGTCAAAACTGGGAAACCACAAACATTGGAGTTTTGGAGTAAGCAAAACAAAAGTTAAAAGTCAAAATACTGAACATATAAATTCCATAACCAGAAAATAATAATAAATAAATACCTGCAAAAAGGCATAGAGTGTATATGCACAATCTTGGATGCAGTCTGCACTGATATCTGGCACCACACCCCTAGGAATGATACATTGCATCACAGTAACAGAGCCAATAAATGTCAGCTTTCACAAAAAATGTTGTTGAGACAGTAATGAAAAATAATGCCAATGAAAACAAACAAAAAATAGCAAAAAATAATGTACGTGAAAATTAACATCACTCTAGAACAAAAGTATAGACAGAAAAGAACCAGAAGATCAGATTATAAGATATGTTTAGACAAATATCATGAGGTCCAAAACAAAATTTTAAAGTTAACACAGTCATATATAACATAACTTTTAAAGGCTACAATATTAACAAATGTTTCATACCTGCAATTTTTGACATTTAAAATCCACACAAGTGCATCATTTGGCAGACGATAATGAAGACGATTATGGCGCTGCTACCTGTGTTCTCTTGATTTATGAAGAAGGCAAAAAGCATTATTCATTCTTAATGAGGAAGTCAAGAGTGGCACTGCTGAAAAATATTACTCTATGAAGACTGGCGACGACAACAGCTGTTGTTGCAGTCAAGATATATAATATGTCATGACACAATCTTCTAATTTGTACATTTTGGTCAGATAGCTCCATGGTGCTAAATATATATTCCAAATTATGGTGTGTTCATTAGCACATGCAAGTAAGAATTTCACTGCACTTAGTACAATTGACAATAAAGACCCTATAAACCTAAAAATGAAAGTACTCATTTATAAACTGTCATTCCCAACAGAGTCACAGTGATAAGAGACTTTACACAGCCTTTACCATGAAGGCATATATGGAATCCAACATATGGAGCGTCAAGACGACAGAGCATTATGGATTTCAGTGGCGGACCGTGCATTTCACACCTAGGCCTTCAGCAGTGCTCCGTCTGAATCAATCCGCCCCTCAAAAACTAATTTATGGTTATAAAAACCATCTTAATATGCAGAAATACAGTATAAAGAGCCGCTGCATCGCAGATAGATAACTCCTGTAGCCACAATAAATGCCTTTATTGAACAGACAAACCATGGGTGAACAAGTTCCTTTCTACTGCAGCTACAGCCGTGACACACATAAAAACATCAATAATAACTCATAAACTTGCAATATTATTTAGGAAAATCACAACATTTTACTCACCAAAAATTCAGAT
Organism: Polypterus bichir lapradei; assembly: GCA_026402145.1. Classification (NCBI taxonomy): domain Eukaryota; kingdom Metazoa; phylum Chordata; class Cladistia; order Polypteriformes; family Polypteridae; genus Polypterus; species Polypterus bichir. The sequence continues at coordinate 95,540,283 of JANRMT010062814.1, forward strand.
TATTTGTAAACAAAATCCATCCTCCTCTCTTTCCTCAAAAACAGTTCAATTACTCTGTCGTACAGATTATCTGTGTGCTTCAGTTCCATCACGAAGTCCCTTTCTGTTGCCATCGAAGCTAATGCTGAAAGTCGAACCTGCCCTGTCGTATTTCTGGCATAAGTTTTAATTCGCTTTAGGGCTGAAAATGTCCGCTTGACAGAAGCAGTGGACACGGGAATGGTCACCGCCAAACATACTAATGTGTACAGCTGCCCCATGCTCTCATCCAGATTTTTCTGATGAAGGAAGTCAAGGAGATCAGTGGGAGATTTTCCTGCAAAATCATCCAAGCCATACATTACAGTCAGTTCTGTTTTTAGCCAAGACAGATCAAAAAGTGCTCTGTGGCTCTGTGTTAAACTGGAGAAGGCTGCATGCGGGAAATTTTTCTTGTATTCCTGAAACTTCTTGGGGTCGAGGAGTGTGACAAACATCAGTTTTTTGTGGTCTTGAAATCTGGTCTGTGTCTGGCAAATAATATTGTCCAGAATCCTGCCATGGAGTTGGTGGTAGTGCACGTGAGGATCTTGCGCTTGACCTCTTCCTGCACTCGGAGCGCCTGCGGTGCGTTCAGTGGCCTCGTAGAGTTCCTCATATCGGCTTCTATCTCGCTCAACTGTGTCACAGAACTCCTTTACCCTAGCCAGACAAAACTGCACATCCAGTTTTTTGTATTGAAAAGAGCACGTCTGAATACTCAAGAATGCCATTGAATGTGTGAAGCCAAAAACAAAGCTCAAAATCATCCAGACATGCTTTAAATTCATCAGCACAGCGCACTGTGTCCTCATCATACTCGTCATGATGCTCCAGAATGTGATGAAACAGTTCCTTTAGAGCATCTCTCTTCTCAAAGACTGTATTGGCCACTCTGGATGTGTACTGCCACCGTGTTGGTGCCACACGAGGGAGACGCCGCTGGCAGAGTTTGTCCAGTAGTTGCGTGCACCAAGGCGATCTAGAAAAAAATGCAGCAAGGCCATTGAGGTGGCCGAAAAAGATCTTGCATTCTGTAAGCTTTGAGGCCCCTTGAGTCAGTACTAAATTGAGCCGATGTGCATAGCAGTGTATGAATAAAGCCAAAGGTGCTCTCTCTTTAACTTTAGCCTGCACCCCATTTAATCCAGAAGACATGACCGCTGCGCCATCAAAACACTGTGCCACAACTTTACCCAGACATTCATTTTCCAACAAAAATCTGATGATAAGACCTGCAATGTCATCGGCTCGCTTCCCACTGGTAACATCTTCAAATCTGACAAATCGCTCCTTGACACCTGTGCTCGTTACGTAACGCAGGACCAGTGCTAGCTGTGCTGCATTAGTCGCGTCTGTCGTCTCATCCACCATAATAGAGACAAAAGGTGCTTTTTTAATGTCACTTCTTATCTCTTCTCCCATGACTTCAGCAATAGCAGTGATCAGGTCGTTTTGTATTTTACCCGACGTCCCACTAAACACTTTATTGATGGACAGGTGGTAATGTAAATCCGTGTTGCTCTCAGCAATGAGAGAAAGAAGCTCCACATAGTTCCTTCTGTTACTGGATCCCGCGCTTTCATCGTGTCCCCGAAATGAAAGTTCCTGCTTGCCCAAAAAAATTACACAGTCTATCAGTCTTTTTAAGATTTCTCTGTTTTTCTTCACCTTTTCGTGTGGAGTTCCGTATTCCTGCGCACTTGCTCCTTCAGCTGTAGATCCACTCTGGTTTCCCCAAGTTTTGGAAAGCACCGTTGCTTGTAAGTGTTCGGCAGTGCTTTGATGTCTCGTTGCTGCCTTGGTTAGGCAAGTCAAATTTACAAACCCAGTGTGGCTCCAAATACCATGTAGATCAGTGGCAAATAACAAGCACTCCCAGCAATACAATTTGCAGTGTTCCTCGGACCCTGTGAGCCAGGGGTACCGCTCGTAGTTGGTAACCTGAAAGTGGCGGACTAATCCTCTTCCTGGTTGTGACAGGCAAGCCAGCTTTGGAGTTGTCCGACCTTTTTTAAGAATGTCCAGCTTTTCTTGAAAAGTCCATCTTGAAAATGGCCTTGAAAGTAAATCTGCCACCAAATCTATTTCTTCTCCTCCTTCAGCGATTGTGGGGTGACAAAATAGCTATTACACCATCCTATCCAATCAATAGGTCTAAATACGGTGACGTTGCCGTACGCCTGCTAGAGGGCCCTACTGACACCAACTCAAAATCTGATTGGTTGAAGCAACAGTTTAATCGACATTTGTTTTGTGTTAGAGGGCCTGCAGAGCGGATTGTGAAGGCCTCTGGGCAGACTTCTTTGACTTTGACCCTGCCTGGCAACAAATGATGGCTGAAATGTGATTGGTTAAATGCTTTAATACAAAAATACATGTCTGGAAACAGCACAACCATCGGAAAAGCTATGAAAGGAAATGGACAGACTATTTGGAATTATTTAATAAGTATTCATGGACAAAATATAATTAACATCAGTTTGTGATTCAGATATTTTTTTAGGCCAGCAGAGAAGGCCCTGACGGCCCACCACTGATGAATTTCTTTCAGAGCATGAAATGGTTGTAAGGCCCAGATTCCATGACTTAAGAGGCCACTCATAAAGATATCATGTAACCCCCAGTGATCCAAATGCATTGACACCCAATCATTTGGTACCATTGAAGAGACAACCCCAGATTTTATTTTTCTATAAATGATCAATATGCTGTAAGACGGTTGTGCAAGGTACAGTACATTGCTGATCTGCTGTAGACAAGATGAACTCAAGAATATTTGTAAATACTTTAAGAGCAACCAAAATGATTTACAGCAAGTATTATGATTTGAGTTTTTTTTTACTTTTTCTGAGGCTTGAAATTCATCTTGATGTTGTTTTAGAAGTTCTAAATTCCAAGGAATCCAATTCTACAGTCAGAATGTTACTTAGAGTTTCCATTTTGAAGTTGATTCATTTTTACTGCCTATTTTATGGCACCTGTGTCATCCATTTCCATTGGAAATCTCCCATGATGCAGTGAGACTACACAATTTGTGATGTTATTAGTGTACTAGTATAAAAGTTCCCTCAAAACCATTCGAGACTGGACCAAACCTAGTTATTCAGTTTGTTTTTTTGACTACTGGTTACTGAAACAAAGCTCTGGTTTTTGACACAGATTTTTGGTTTACAATTTGGCTCTCACACTCTCTCTTTTTGACTTTTCATATATTAACAGACCAAACACAATTGTTATATAGTGTAAATGTACAACTTTAAGTAAACACCATCTTGCAATATCCTTGTGTTGCAGAATGTTCTTTCTTCACTGAAATGATGCTTTGTAGAACTTCCTCAGGTCGATAAATTAGCTCTCTTTAAATCTGTATATCTGTAAATATAATAACAAAAAATGCTTTATTACCTTCAGCACATCAGGATTATCTCATCACATCGTGCTAAGAAGAATCTGAGCTATTCTTCTTTGAAAGTTGAATGGTCTTTAACGATCTAGCAAAATGTTTCTGTATTGCCATTATATATAAAAGTATGGCTAATAAGTATTCTTCACTGGTTCCAGTGGATGTACATGACCCTGTGTCCAGAAGGACACGGGCACAGCTGATGTCTTTATTCTCAGCATTTTTTCTTCTTCTTCTTTTCGGGTTTTTTTTTTCACCATAGTGTCTTTATTGTACTTTTTGTCAGTGAGATTAACTTTTGTAGCAAAACAAGTTCTTCTCCTCACCTTTCCGACCAGACTCTTCTTTTGACAGGCTTTTCTCTTCATTCTGTAAATTATGGAGAAGAAGCGTTTTTCATATTTGTCTTAGAATCTTTACTAAACATTTGAAAATAAATTTACTCATACTCTGGAATATCTTGTGTTACACATCATACTCAGTAATTGAATCTTAATGATATTAACAGCTGTACAATTTTGGAAAAAGTGAAGGAACATAGCTAACATGTTACAACATAATCTTCAGATGTGTATATTTTGGACTGATAGTGTCACAGTGCTAAAATACATTTCCAATTATGGTGTTGTATGTTTATTAGCATGTACAAGTAAGAATTTTACTGCACTTTGTACAAGTGACAATAGAGACAATAAAGGAAATTCATTACATCAGCAAACTTTGCTGGTCCTCCTCCTTCTGTAACATCATAGAGAAGAAGCTTTTTTGAAAAATTGAAGAAACACAGCTACACTAAATGTCAGAAAATTGCATGCCCTTATACCTTTCAATTTGCTGCTGACTGAAGAAAGATAATACACAATTTCAATGTTACCTAAGAAGTGGGCTATATTAAGCTAATACTAATAACAGCTTGTAACTATCTATGTGTACATATGGCAACATGTATAATAGCTTACTATGAATGGCTCTTACAATCTATATCTTTATATATTAGTCATACACAGTAGGCAAGAGCAAACATTATGAACAGTAATGACACAACTGCCAAGTAAATAATAAAAGAAAGAACTGAGAAAGAGCACATTTAAATAGACATTAACTTTTGGAATGTAGTTAAGGGGATCTGGAAAAGGGAAAAATAAGCTTTAAATCCTGGAATTGTGCCAAGGGGCTAGACGGAGGGATAAGACAGATGTTAACTATTGCAATGAGTCAGAAGAGGCAAATGGGCAAGAAGCAATAATCTGAAGCAAGTTCAGTGCTTTCTTAGTATAGAAACTCTTGAAGCCAATGAAGGACATATTACGTTTACTATTTCTGATCCTGAGATATGGTTTTGAATGCTTAACTATTATATTTATAACTATTCAAACCTTCAGTTTGTAAGTTAACACTTTAATATGTTCAGCATCAGTGATACAGAGGAATGATGAAAAGAAACAAAGTTTAGCTTATTTCATCCATCCATCCATTATCCAACCCATTATATCCTAACTACAGGGTCACGGGGATCTGCTGGAGCTAATTCCAGCCAACACAGGGCGCAAGGCAGGAAACAAACCCCAGGCAGGGCACCAGCCCACCACAGAGTTTAGCTTATTTGAAATACAGAAAATATAACAATGTGCATCTTTATATTTTTATTGAGCAGACTGATTCACTGCTTGGCTATTAGAAAAACAAAAGCCAAGGAAAGTGAGACTAAAGAAAAATAAATCAAGAGTAAGCTTGTTAGAGCTAGAAACAGGTAAATTAAGGATATTTTTTCTGTAGCTTCCTGAAAGAATGATTAGTGACAATAGGCCTTATTTAGAAGTAGATAATAACAATTGCACAATCATATGTAACAAATGAGTTGCCACTTCAACTTTGAATACAATTAATTGTGATGTAAAGGTCATAACTAATCATAGCCAATGTATTTATGCATGAAACTGTTCAATTAACATAATGCATGATACGGACATGGTATATACCTTCAAACTGTCTGTCCCCAAGATCCTAAAAAAGGGTGATTGAAGACAAAAATATGCATAAGCATATCAAAAGTCTTACGGAGCTGATTTTAAAACGGACACAACGGCAGGATGTGGACCTGGAGAAATTTTACGCAAACTTAGCTTCCATCTTCACCTTTTCTGGTCTCCAGGGTACACACTCCTCTGTAATCATCAACATGGCATCATTTGCAACCAGTGAGTGACAGAAACACTCTAGTGTAGCTGACATTGAAACACTTTATTTATTTATTTTTTTGCCATTCCCCTTCACACACCTGGCCTTAAATGGGAAGCTCCAGTTTAAATCTCCACTGCCTTTCTTGATACTGAGTGGCAGAGAGAGATAGAGAGACATTTTCATAATGTATAGTAAGGACAAATGTGTTTATTATTTAGCATTTTCAGTGCATTGTTAAGTACAATAAAATAAAATTAACTGAATGTTACTCATTCAGATTCTATTAATGAAATTACAACTAAACATATTAAGTAAACTTGTTTTTGGAAAGTACTGGATGGTTGTGATTTGCCAGCCATGCAAATGAAATTCACAGGAAAGCTACAATGGCAGACTCCAAAGCTGGCAGCAAAATCCTTTTCTTACTCAGCAACGTTTCTCCACCCTTTCTATTATTTTGCACCCAGTGCTCCTTTAGCACGTCTCAGGAAAAGGGTATATGAACATGGCATAGCATAAGTGTCAAATCTGACTGTCAGACTTTAATAGAAAACTAAATAGATCTTACATTTATTATCAGGAATGGATAAATGGTCCTCACTTTATGAGGACTGCCTAGTGTTTTTTTTATTATTATTATTAATTTTATCTTGATTTTTAATTATTGAGAAATCCTCATTGTTATTTAGTTCATTTCAGTTCTGGATTTTTTTTTCTCAGCCGTTCCCCTGATCATGCTACTAATATCTTGTAATGTTTTTCACTGAATCAGGAAGGGCACACTAAGCACATACAGGCATGTTTACTTTGCTGCAAAATATACTTTAAGTTATGTATTTATAGATAAAGTGAACCCATTAGCAATTAGAATGGCCCACTATAATGAACCTAGGTTTTAAAAAGTCTTCATTAAATGTCAGTGAACAATCATTGATATTGAGCATGTCTAGGGTGAGCAATTAATTGTAAATTATGTATTATTATTATTATTATTATTATTATTATTATTAAGCGATGGACATAGCAAGTGAAAGCGTGAAAAGGAATGTACTGTACACTGACTGATTTTCTGTGTTCATGTCAAATTCTAAATTTATAATGCTTATACTGTTTACTGTTTTTTCCTAGTGAACATTAAAATATGAGCTGACAGGATGCTCTTGGATTCAGAAGAAACATAAAACTCTGCAGGGCTTAAAATTTACATTTTGCTCCTACAGCATTTTGTTCTGAGGTAGTGAATTTTGTATGGTGATTCTGCATACGACTTTCACACAGTCTTCATGAAACATTCAAAAACTGAAACACTGCCTTGCTGTACTAATAGAATTCAAAGACTTTTTAATATATTCTTTTCATCCTTGATTTTAATTTTTTTTTATATTTGTATTTTTGGTCACCAAATGATACATACTGTATATGCTAGTATATCATATATAAAAGAAAGAAAAAAATACACCTATTAGCATTTGGTGCAAAATGGTGTTGTGTTAGAAGATAACTGTACAGTGCAAAGACGAAACTTCGTAACTATCCAAATTTAACAAGACTGTATAGCTGATATAGGAACAAATGAAGGATGAATATCTGTCAATAACTGGGTCATTAGGAGCTAGAAGCAGCTGAATTAAAATGTCAGGCTAAAGGGAAACATCAGAAAGAAAAGACATAAGAAGGAGTGAGATAGCAATGGGTGTAAAATGGAAAAGAGGCAGTGGAAGTAATAGGAAAGGAAAGTGAAAAGGAAAAAATAAAATTAAGAAAACTGCAGAATAATTAACAAAAGGGTAAAACTTAATAGAAAACAATTAAATAATAAAGGAGGTAATTAAAAAGTACAGTTATAGTTATAATTTACAAAAAGAAAGGAAGTAAACAGAAAACAAGAAAGAAGATGAAAAGAGCTCTAGCTAAATCATGATAGTGGAGCCTCTGAAAAAGAAGGAAATAAAGTTTTTGATTGTTTTATTTTTGGGAAAACAAAAAAGAAAATAACATTTGTTACTCTGATAGCAAGAGACGTTTTGTTTATGATGGAATACTATGATGTAGGTGCACGCGTTTCTGTGTGCCGTCATACCAATCATTTTCCCCAATAAAAGATGCCCTGCTGACATAAGTAAGATTATTCATTTTTGTGGTTTGTGTTCAGTGAGAAGTCAAGCAAAATTACAACTTTTATCAGTTAACTGAACAGATTACAATATGCAGCCTTTTGAGACAACTGAAGCCCCTTCTTCAGGCTTATAATTGCTGATCTCCCTTATTTTAATGTTCATTCCCGATTTTATAGCATTCTCCCAATTTTGCTTCTGCTGTTACTTGGTTGTACTGTATATTTTGACCTCTTTAAGCATAATTCCCTTCTGCTTTCTTTTTCTTCCAGTTTTACATCACTATAGTTTTTACGTACACTTGTCAGGTAGTATCAGTTGAATGAAGCAAGACTTTCCTGTTTTGGCATAAATCTTTATTTTACAACTTTTTCATAAAGAATGTGCTATCTAAAGGGGTCTGTCATAGTTTTAGCATCATGTTGTGTTTTCCAAATTCAGCTGCTATGTCACAATTTTCACCAAGGTGATACAATGGAACATCTAGTGTTTCCAAAAAACTCTTTTAATTTTATCACAACTGCAGCATAGTATCAGGCACTTTTGCCTTCTCAGCACAGTCTTGTTTTGTCCATTGCCTCACATTTTGATGTTGATTGGTCATTTGATTACTGCTAATTTTACCACAATGAAAGTGTGGTCTCGAATCAAAGTGCAATACACACAAAGCTTCCACTAAGTGAAATGTAATGCATCTGCTTTGCTTTAAGTTATGATATGCAATCTATGGACATGAATTAAAATGCAAGGTGCTTTTGTATTCAGTTTTAAACTGACACAAATATTGTGTGACATAATGAAAAGCAATCAATGATTTGCTGGATGTTTTTAATTATGACACAATAAAAATTTAATTGCCTACTTGCATATGTAGTGCATTTGAATGTATAATTAACTAGTTGGATTGCATCAGTTTTGGCACAAATAATCTTCCATAATTATGGTTGTTCATAAATGTTATAGTATATATATTTAAATGAAAAAATGTACATCAATGAATGTATTAAGCATGTTATCGGTGTATGATTTCCCAATGACAGAAATCTATTGCCATATATTCTTTAGCTCATCCAGGTTTGTGAAAGTTTAATGTCCAACTTACACATTGACACATTCCTTCAGCCAGGAATTTCTCACATTGTAAGGCAGTGTGATTCTCTAGTGGTTAGAATAACTACAGTGGCTACGGAAAGTATTCAGACCCCTTTCAATTTTTCACTCTTTGTTATATTGCAGCCATTTGCTAAAATCGTTTAAATTAATTTTTTTCTTCATTAATGTACACACAGCACCCCATATTGACAGACAAAAAAAAGAATTTTTGAAATTGTTGCAGATTTATTAAAAAAGAAAAACTGAAATATCACATGGTCCTAAGTATTCAGACCCTTTGCTGTGACACTCATATATTTATATTTGTGTGGAGTTTACATGTTCATCCTTGAGATCGCCTTCATTTGAGTCCAGCTGTGTTTGATTATACTGAATGGACTTGATTAGGAAAGCCACACACCTGTCTATATAAGACCTTACAGCTCACAATGCATGTCAGAGTAAATGAGAATCATGAGGTCAAAGGAACTGCCTGAAGAGCTCAGAGACAGAATTGTGGCAAGGCACAGATCTGGCCAAGGTTACAAAAAAATTTCTGCTGCACTTAAGGTTCCCAAGAGCACAGTGGCCTCCATAATCCTTAAATGGAAGACGTTTGGGACGACCAGAACCCTTCCTAGAGCTGGCCATCCGGCCAAGCTGAGCTACCGGGGGAGAAGAGTCTTGGTGAGAAAGGTAAAGAAGAACCCAAAGATCACTTTGGCTGAGCTCCAGAGATGCAGTCGTCAGGAGATGGGAGAAAGTTGTAGAAAGTCAACCATCACTGCAGCCCTCCACCAGTCAGGGCTTTATGGCAGAGTGGCCTGTCGGAAGCCTCTCCTCAGTGCAAGACACATGACAGCCCGCATGGAGTTTGCTAAAAGACACCTGAAGATTCTCTGGTCTGATGAGACCAAGATAGAACTTTTTAGCTTTAATTCTAAGCGGTATGTGTGGAGACAACCAGGCACTGCTCATCACTTGTCCAATACAGTCCCCACAGTGAAGCATGGCGGAGGCAGCATCATGCTGTGGGGGTGTTTTTCAGCTGCAGGGACAAGACGACTGGTTGCAATCGAGGGAAAGATGAATGCGGCCAAGTACAGGGATATCCTGGACAAAAACCTTCTCCAGAGTGCTAAGGACCTCAGACTGGGCCGAAGGTTTACCTTCCAACAAGACAATGACCCTAAGCACACAGCTAAAATAACGAAGGAGTGGCTTCACAACAACTCTGTGACTGTTCTTGAATGGCCCAGCCAGAGCCCTGACTTAAACCCAATTGAGCATCTCTGGAGAGACCTAAAAATGGCTTTCCACCAACGTTTACCATCCAACCTGACAGAACTGGACAGGATCTGCAAGGAGGAATGGCAGAGGATCCCCAAATCCAGGTGTGAAAAACTTGTTGCATCTTTCCCAAGAAGACTCATGGCTTTATTAGCTCAAAAGGGTGTTTCTACTAAATACTGAGCAAAGGGTCTGAATACTTAGGACCATGTGATATTTCAGTTTTTCTTTTTTAATAAATCTGCAACAATTTCAAAAATTCTTTTTTTGTCTGTCAATATGGGGTGCTGTGTGTACATTAATGAGGAAAAAAATTAATTTAAATGATTTTAGCAAATGGCTGCAATATAACAAAGAGTGAAAAATTGAAGGGGGTCTGAATACTTTCCGTACCCACTGTACATCACAGCTCAATTAACATGGGTTCAAATCCAAGCCCAGGTACTGTCCGTGTGGAGTTAGTACCTTTCACTTATGTTCATACAGACTTTCTTCAAGAACTACATGTTTTCCTCCAACATTCCAAAAAACATACAGCTAAATTGACTGGTCAGTCTAAATTTGTTCTGTATGGGTATGTGAGTGCAATATTTAAACAATGGGTTGTGATAGTCTGGAATTAACTGCTGAATAATGTAGAAATAAAGAGTCTCAGGTCATGGCACGCATAAGTAAGAATTTCTTCTGAAGTATATTGGAAGATTATAGTTATCAAGCAAGATTAATGGTCAGAAAGACAAGAAACACATCAGGCAATCAGAGTAGCAGAAACTCCAACATCATAAGCAGAGAAATAATTCGGAGCAAAGAATAGGGCAACAGTAATACAGAGAAAAAAAAAACAATGGATATTAGGAGTGTTGCCTTCTATGATAAATATATTGGTATACAAATAATATTTTATTTTGCTAGAATTGTGAAAGATGCTGCTTATTGAAAACGACAAAAGAATTACAGAGATCTGGACATGCATTTCCTCTTATTGTGTGTGTATTAATGGTTCTGGTAAGGTATTGTAAGGGACTCATATTTGTAAGCAAGAAGAAGAGTAAAAACATTTCAGTCCAGGCTCCATTTATAATATTTGCCTCCAGCCCAATCCTCATTTACAGTATAGGCTTTATATCTATCAAACTGTAGGGACACTCTTGCCGGAGTTTGCGATGAAAATTTTTTAACTCTTAAATATGATTTGTCTTATTTCCATTTCATAGTATATTTTAAAACTCACCAAGATAAACTTCATTGTTCAATTCTCGGTGTTCTTTTTATTACACAGTTTAGATATGTTCTAGTTATTTAATCACTTCATTTTCTAATAATAGGCTTTATTATGTGGCATTTTTTTACAAACAAAATTAACAAAGTGCTGCACAACAAAGAGATTAAACGATCATTTATTTACAATCACATATTTAAAAAAAGATAAGACAACATTAATTGAACTCAAAAGTAAGTATAACCGTTAATATAATTTTAGTATTTTTTAAGTACTAAAATCATTAATAGATTTCAGATCATCAGGTAAAGAGTTCCAGAGCTTGGGGCCACACTAGCTGAATACTAATTCCCAAAATCTCCAAATATTTTGCTGAATTTGTATTGAAGTTTTTTATTTTGTTTCTGAAAGAACTGATTTAGCCTTCTTTTATTAGTTCTAGTTTATTTTTGTTTGCAATATAAATGTGTAACTTATCAACATTGTTATCTGATTCGTGACATTTTCCAGACATAAAGTTTTGCTGAAATGTCAATGTCAAGAATATTGGAATTACAGTATACAGTAATTATGGGGTTAGATACAGTATTTAGAAATATAATTCATTAGTATAATCAAGAACAATAAATATGATATTTTGTGTAGTTAAGGACAAATTGCTGCATTAGTTCAAACAGTAATCAGATAATTTTACTGATAATTTTACTGATTAGATTATTTTTGAGTATGCCTACATTTGGATAGATACTGTGATGATAATAATAATAATAATTTTATTTATAGAAATGAATACTGGGCTAGAGACAAATATAAACAGAGATTAGACTGAAATATTTTTACTGTTCTACTTGCTTAGAAATTTCAGCCACTTACAACAGCCATTGCGGCCTAGTGGTTAAGGCTTTGGACTTCAAGCTCTGTGGTTGTGGGTTCAAGCCCCAATAATAGCAAAGTGCAGCCCTAAGCAGGTCACTTCAACTACCTGTGCTCCAATTGGAAGAACAAAAAAAATGAAATGTAATCAAGTGTATCACAGATATTGTACATTACCTTGAATAAAGGTGTCTACCAAGTAATATTAATTCTTATTTTTTAATTAAACAATGTACTGAATTAGTTCCTGTAATAATCAGATGTATTGCTTTTGAAATACCAATACATAGATACCTGTCAATTGTTTGCCTTGTCATTACGTGGAAATTATCATATGATAAGTTTGTAAAAACATGAGGAAATGTGCTAGATTGACTTCATCATACATATATGAAGTACTGATGATTTAGTCTGGCATAAATTTGCTCTGATGGTCCAGTATATGCTACACTTAAAGAAATACACAGCCTTGTCTCTGGCATAAATATGAAAATTAATATCATTTATACTTTGAAAGTAAGGTGAAATGAGGTGCATTGGTATAATCACAGATCAGCTTTATTGTATACTAGCAGAATACCCGCACTTCGCAGCGGAGAAGTAGTGTGTTAAAGAAGGTATGAAAAAGAAAAGGAAAAATTTTAAAAATAACGTAACATGATTGTTAATGTAATTGTTTTGTCATTGATATGAG
>JANRMT010062814.1:95558725-95574922 GCA_026402145.1 Polypterus bichir lapradei
ATATATATATATATATATATATATATATATATATATATATATATATAGCAAAATACTCGCAGTGGAGAAGTAGTGTGTTAAAGAAGTAATGAAAAAGAAAAGGAAACATTTTAATAATAACGTAACATGATTGTCATGAGTGTTGCTGTCATATATATGCCTGCCTAAATAAGTCACCCTCGCTTCGCTCTTACTTTTTTACTGTTCATTTAATCATGGCTAGTGGCGGAAAAATTATAAAATGGAAGGAGGATTACACTGAGTATGGCTTTACCAAAACAATTATTGATGGCGAACTGAATTGAATTGGTGATCTGTTTTTCTGTGTTAACCTCATATTTTTTCATACTTCTTCTCAAACCAAGGTGGTGCGAGGCTAAAATGAATCGGGATGCGCTGATCAATGTAATCGGTGTACCAGGAAAACATGCATTGACAAAAGTTCCCCTTTGATTGTAATGCAAAGTGTGATTAAATGCATTATTTTTTAACGCGTAATGGAGCACATGCATCGAAGCTTCTCAGCTGTGCTTGTGCTAAGAAAAGGAAAGATTTTAAAAATAACGTAACACGATTGTCAATGTAACCTTTTGTAAGTAGTGCCTGAAGGATTCAGTGTGGAGAAATTCTAGAGACAGCATGTGTATTAACTTGTGGATTTTTCTGTGTGTATTTGGTGGCAGTGTGACAAAGTTGCTTCGGAAGACGGCGTTAGCAGCGGGGCTCAGCTCAGAGCGAAATGAGGTAAATGGGAGGGGAGATGATGGCGTGACTCCCCCACCCGCCTTAACTGTCAATCCCCCACAAACACAGTCACTCGGAATTTGCATAAGCACACCCCTTCACCTGCAATTTTAACTTAGTTACAAAGTGATCAAAACTCTCGTTTATATCCTGCGTCCTCTCATTAAACTTGTATCCCACATTACCCGTGGGCATGAGAAACGCCAGCGGTAGCCTGTCTATGAACTTAATTTAAAGTTTAGGTTTACACCTTGCTTTCTTTCCGAAGTAAAAGTACTCATGAATATGGTAGTATATGTAACTCGCTCGCTTCTTATTGTTTCGCTGCCTTCTCAATTATATAATGCATGTTTTCTTCAGCGCTTTTTGGAGGTCTTCCTGGTTTTCTACACACTGCGTTGACAGTCAGTTCACGTGATTACGTGGGAGGCGTGATGATGTCACACGAAACTCCGCCCCCACGGCTTTCGCGCTCAACTCCATTACAGTATATGCAGAAAAATAGCTTGCAGTTATGACCATTACGCGTAGAATTTCGAAATGAAACCTGCCCAACTTTTGTAAGTAAGCTGTAAGGAATGAGCCTGCCAAATTTCAGCCTTCTACCTACACGAGAACTTGGAGAATTAGTGATGAGTGAGTGAGTCAGTGAGTGAGTCAGTCAGTCAGTGAGGGCTTTGCCTTTTATTAGTATAGATAGCATCTTTCTTCCAAGGTGCTTCATAATCTAAATAAAAAGTGAAGGCCATCTTTAAGTCAGCTGCTCAGGTCACATATCAAACTAAATTTAACAATCACCAAAACATGTATTCCTTTATATACAAAGAAGAGACTTCTTTGTAAACAACTTTGGTTACATTTTTCATAATCCTCCATGTTCTATATTACTAACAAAGGAACTATTTTCAGAGCTGTGCCAGTGTTGTGTTAATACACATCTCTTGATGATCTGAAACACTACTGGAAAATGGATTTTACAATTAGATTCTCAGAGAATGAATGAAAGTCAGCACTTGATAAAATAAATTCTTCATCTAAACAATGTTTAAAATTATTTAATACATTCATTACTCTTGACTTAGAAGCATACTCCTGACATAGGCCCTACTTGTCAGAGAATTTAAGAAACTCTCAGTTTGGTCAGAAACATGCATACCAATAGCCAGCTGGAGGTCTTTATGTAGGGCTCTGACAGTGCTGCTCCTGTTCCTCCTCACACAAAAGAGCAGATACTAGTCCTGCTACTGGGTTAATTTCCTTCTGTGTCCCTGTCTCCTGGTGTCTCCTCCATGCTCTTGATTGTGCTAGGAGACACAGAACACCTTCTTGTCACGGCACTTATGGATGTGCCATCCTGGAGAAGCTGGACTACCTGTGCAACCTGAAGCAGCTGCAGGTACCGCTTCATGTTACCAGTAGTGAAAAGGACACTAGCAAAACACAAAACTGGAGAAGAATTAATTAGGAAGGGTTCCCTTTTTGGGGGTTGTCTTGCTGTTGCCTCCCCAGTGCACCTGTTGTCACTTTCATTTGCACCAAAGCAGGTGAAGTTTAATCATAATTGCTTCTGCTTCCTAACTGACTTGGTGGTAGACTGTGATGATTAAGTGTTCCCTTAATTTTTTGATATGCTAAACACCTGGTAATACTAAAGCTCAGAGATCTTGCTCTGAGTAGATCCATCTGTGGCTGGTTGTTTCACTTCCTGACAAAGAGACCCTAGTCAGTGAGGATTGGCAAAAATAACTACTTCACCAACACTGGCATCCTGCAAGGCTACTGCCTCAGCCCACTGCTTTACAGTCCGTTCATCTATGATTATGTAGCAAAGCATTAGGGCAACAGCATCATGAAGTTTGTGGAAAACGGTACCGTGATTGGTCTCATCAGTGACAATAATAAGGCTGCCTACAGAAGGAAGGTAAAAGATCTGACCTTACGGCACCATAGCAACTTCTCCCTAAATGTAGATAAAACAAAGGAGGTCACTGTTGATCTTATAAGGAAAAAAGGCAGTCCCACTCCACTCCACATCAATGGCGCTCCTGTCCAGACAGTTCACAGCTTTAGGTTCCTGGGTGTTTTCATTACTGACTGCCTTTTGAGGTTTGTCAACACCACTGCTTACTTATAAAGGTTCAGCAAAGGCTTTTTATTACTGAGGAGGCTAAAGAGTTTGGGGTTTGAACCAAAACACTAGTGTACCTGAGTTTATTCAAAATTATCAAAGTTCTACAGCTGTTACTTTACCTCATAGGATGATTGAGGCAATAGTGTGACGCATGTTCAAATAATTTTACAGATCACATATCTTTGTTTTAAAAGTTTTAGTAAAATTTCAAAGCAAACAGTTCACACAAAAAACAAAGAAAAAATAGTTTGTTTAAGAAAGGCCCAGTTTAAGGCTTATGTATCTTGTTTTATTTCTATACTTTTTGTCATACAGTCGTACTTGAGGCACATTAAGCAATTTAAACATGGTCAGGAAACTGTATGCCATCAGTTGTTCTATTTTCAAGCATATCTAACAGTCCATGCAAGCAGTTATAAAAGGCTATACCACATTCTAGGTAACTACAGTATTGCCTTGGTTTGCGAGCATAATTCGTTTTGGAAACTTGCTTGTAACCCAAAGCATTCATATATCAAAGCGAATTTCGCCATAAGAAATAATAGATACTCATATGATTCGTTCCACAACCCAAAAATATTCATATAAAAATGATTAATACAAAATATAAAGTAAAAATACTTAAAACAAATTAACCTCCACTTTACCTTTGAAAAGAATCGTTAAGCACACACACGCGGTATGCTTTAGCATACAGTATACTATGTTGACTAAGAGTGAGGCACGTCAACTGAGACCAAGGATGGGAGATGATTACCCACAGCGAGAGAGAGAAAAGAACCATCACCTCAGTTGTGATCACGTCACGCTCGGCTGACAAAAGCATATACTGTCATGCTTGGGTCACAAAGTTGCACAGGTTCACTCAGGGTTTTCAAGAGACAGAAACTTTATTCGAATGCAGACAGAACAAACACAAGTCTCTTTCAGGAGTGATCTGGGCGCACCATCAAAACCAGTCGCCACAGCACCACCTATTGATCAAAAGAACACAAAATCGTCCTCCTTAAAGGGGCACGGTGGCTCAGGAGCCCCGACCAGAGCAAAGGATGTCTGGGGGAAGAGAGACAATGCAGTGAGACACTAGGACAGCCGCGGTACAGTCTTTTAAATGTTGTGAGATGCAGATCATGCGACACAGCGCAGCACGGCAGCAAGAAGCAGGCTGGCAGCTGATTCCACAAAGAGGAGATGAAAAGCTGTGTTTGTTTCCATTTGTATCACTGTTTAAGAGGGGGATTCAGAGGAGAGGCGATGTCCCCTTTGGGCCACGTTCACTGTGTTCACAATATGTACTACTCGTATTGCAAGACCTTGCTTGTTTATCAATCTAAAATTTATTAAAAACTAACAAAATACCCGTGCTTTGCAGCGGTGAAGTACTGCCTTAAAATTTTTATTAAGAAGAAAATTAAACCTTTTTAAACTGAGGTAAAATATACCAATAATTATTTGTTAAGGATTTCTTTGTATGCCACGTTGTCAGTTCGGCCCTCCGGTTGTAATATGACTAAGCTGTGCGCTGAGCTTACTCTTGAGCATGCAAAGTACAGTTGGCCATGTGAAAAGTAATCTTGTTTCAAATCTCACAGCTTGGATTGCTGCTGTCATAATCAGTTTGAGTTTTATGGTTTGTTTCAATTACGACAGTATTTGCAGGACTTGTGTTGAAGTGACATTCGGCATCTGTCAAGCGTTGTAAGCATATAGCCAGTTTCATCGATAACTTCACATCCAGCTTTTGAGAGTTTAAACATTCATAAACATCAAAGTGTCCACTACTGAAATCGTCACCTGTAAATCTAAGATGTTTAAGAGGCATTGGCGGTTGTCGAAAGGTGTAAAATATTTGGCCATTTCGGTACACTTGAAAGCGACAACCAAACAATTCAGCGGCAGCCATCAACTCACATGCAGAACCATAGGTGAAGGGCTTAAGCATTTCACTCTTATAGTGCTCCTGTGTAGTATAATTATCTCCTGTACCGTCATCAGTCCACACCTTGAACCTGTCCCAGTCATTCAATACATAAGACGCAATGTTCCTCCGGATATCAAGAGTGAGCCTGATATGGCCGTGCAATATTTAACAAAGAGAATAGAAAAGACAGGTGCCATCTCCGGGCATGGAAACCACTCGGTAAGTGACAGTTCTTTGATCGATGGTGATCACTTCGATAGACATGTTAATGGGGCTACGGTTAGAATGATAAAGGAAATGGGTACCTGAACAATGTAAACTAAGTCTAAAATACCTACACAGTAACTATAATCGTAATAAACGAACAATATAACAGCAGAGAAGCTGTGGATTAAATAAAAAGGCTGTAGTTATCAGCAGGGAGACGTGAATCCCATGGCGAAGCAAGGAAGGGTATGTAGAGACCGGAGCGACGGACGGCCTTATATAGGCAGGCAGCCAACAACATGGGAGGCGTTGGGATGGGGGACCCAATGCCGCCTCACACGGTGACCAAGCTACAGGCTATGGACGTATATATGTAAGTAAGTAGGATTCAGTTAGCGTTGGGAACCTACGTACCAAATTTCTTGAAGATGGGCCCATAAGTAAGAAAGACTGTTGGAAAGTTCAATATGGCGGCCGACAGTGGTATCATACCACTGAAATAAGTACGTACATTGGTTTCGGTTAGCGCAGGGAAGCTGCCTACCAAATTTCGTGAAGATGGGGCTATAAATAAGAAAGTTCAACATGGTGGACGTTGTCGACCGTTATGACCGTTACATGTAGAATTTCGAAATGAAACCTGCTTAACTTTTGTAAGTAAGCTGTAAGGAATGAGCCTGCCAAATTTCAGCCTTCTACCTACACGGGAAGTTGGAGAATTAGTGACGTTGGAAAGTTTAATATGGCGGCTGACAGTGGCGTCATAAAGTACAATACAATACAATACAGTTTATTTTTGTATAGCCCAAAATCACACAGGAAGTACCGCAATGGGCTTTAACAGGCCCTGCCTCTTGACAGCCCCCCAGCCTTGACTCTCTGAGAAGACAAGGAAAAACTCCCAAAAAAACCTTATAGGGAAAAATGGAAGAAACCTTGGGAAAGGCAGTTCAAAGAGAGACCCCTTTCCAGGTAGGTTGGGCTTGCAGTGGGTGTCAAAAGAAGGGGGTCAATACAATACAATACATAGAACAGAACAAATCCTTAATACAGCATAAAAATAAAAATGTTAGAAATACGGAGCAGAATTTAACAGCAGATGATATCACATAATAAGATTTGGATATTTTTAGAGTCCTGGAGACCTCATCCATCAAGCTGCCTCCCCCATTTGGCCATTCCATGGCTAAAACAGTGTTGGGCCAGCCAATCCGATGAAAGGACCCCTCTTTCCCATGATTCCTGCGATCCTCCACCAGGGATGACTTTACCATAGGCAGGCAAACAACTTGGCAGGTGGGCCGTGGCACCAATTGCCACATTTGAGTACCGAGAACAGAAACAGAATAGGTGAGGGTTAGTATTCAATTATAACTATCATGTTACTTATGTTTTAGTGCTAATGACTAACAACAGAGATGCAGTCTGTACAGTTAATCAGCAGCTCTAGTTATATGCTAAACTGAAGTACTAAACATCAAAGTGAATGTCATGGTGGACGTTGTCGACCGTTATGACCGTTACGTGTAGAATTTCAAAATGAAACCTGCTTAACTTTTGTAAGTAAGCTGTAAGGAATAAGCCTGCCAAGTTTCAGCCTTCTACCTACACGGAAAGTTGGAGAATTAGTAGTGAGTCAGTTAGTCAGTCAGTGAGGGCTTTGCCTTTTATTAGTATAGATTTGTGCTCGTCTTGCAAAATATTTGCAGACCATGTTATTTGCAATCCAAAGTTTTACTGTATAAGAAACTGGTATTCTACAGAAATTAAGCAAACATTTATATGAATTTAACATCAAACATTTATTTTCTAAGGTTCACTCTTACAATCAGTAAACTTTTACTGCTGCATTATTGAATGTACCCTGACTGGAGGCATCACAGTGTGGTTTGGTAACTTGACTTGCCAAGATTGTAAACTGCTCCAAAGGACTGTCCATACAGCTTTGAGCTGACCTTCTACAACTTCATGCAATCTACCGAACCAAATGTTCAAGGAAAGCTTAATTCATTTTCTCCAATGACATCCATCAAACTCACATCCTGCATTCATTTCTACTTTCAGGGAAGTGCTCCCGGAGCCTCACCTCTCGCTCCACACTCTTTAGAAACATCTTCCTCCCACAGGCAATAAGGTCACTGACCTCCTAGTAATCTGATCCTATCTGTCCTTCACTGTGTACTGTACCCATTGTGACGATGCGGGGTCTGGCTCCACGCTCCCATGTGTAATTGTATTCTATGTTAATGTTTTTTATTTTTATCTTATTTACTGTTTTTTATCTTATATACTTTGTTTATTTTTATTCTTTATTATCTTCTGCTACTCTTATTTATTTACTGTATTTATTTATTCATCACCAAATTTCACGTACAGTGTATGTGACAATAAGGATTTCTAGTCTAATTTCTAATCCAATTCATACACAACTTCCATCTCAAACTTTAATGTTGCATGCTGGTGCTGTGGTTTCTTACATGCTTTTCCCTCTTAAATTGGAAGCGTATGGCATGTTCTTCAGCTACAGGCAAATATTTTGTGGCATTTTGTGTAGTTCAAATGTGGGTTTACTTAAACACTAGACTGAAGATATTTTTTTAAAAGTTCAAACTGGGTTACAGGTATATATTGCCATATATCAATCATATTGGTATTTCGGAAGAGAGTGTGAAAAATGTTTATTTTTATACAGTGTAAGTGTGGTTCAGACTTTAGTGTTTATTATAGGAGCTTGTTTATCTTACAGGAGCAAGACTCCTTTAAGAAATAAGTATGATTGATGCCTATGGTCTCTCAACTTTCTCATCTATCTATCAAACTAGTGATTCTGTTCTCAGGTGCAATAGGTTTTCTGCGATTAAAGTCACTCAAAACTTGTTTATTTTTTTTATAATATGGCCACATTAATTTATTCTTTAGATGAAATGGAGCTTTGCTTTATAATCCCATTAAACCATGCAATTTCCTCTGCTTTATAAAGATCAAAAGGCAACATTTAATTTATTATCAAGAAAACTGTTCTTTAATGTAGACAGATATAACTTAGAGGCTTCAGCAGGGAATTAATTATATTTCAGTCATCTGAAGATGGCTTTTGGTACCAAAAACAGATAGCCAGCTAAAAAGATGCTTCATAAAGCAGGATGGTCCCTTAGGGTGATAGCATAATAAATTCTATCACTGCATGAAAGCAAAGGGATGTCCATTTAGAATGTTATCAGGAGGATTTTGCAAATTGTTGTAAAGGCTGCCAGTAAATTGCAAGAATGACTTAGAAGAAAAAAAAAAAGAACGAGAATACGGTAGTTACTATGATGGCATTTAGGAAGCTTGAATTTTTCTTTTCAATGTGCTAGGGAAGAGAACCAAGTACTCAGTGTCTCTTCCAGCATAATCCTTCACTGGTTATCCTATCAAGCCTACTGTGTATGTTTAATACTTTCTACATTTTTATAGAGTGAATAATGCAAAATTACACTATTTTAAACATAACTAAACTTCATATAAAGCAATATACTGTATCTTACGAACTGTAATAAGTACAAACATGTTACCATAATTCTCAAAGAGGCACTTCTGAGTATTACCTGAAAATTAACTGGGATTCAGATATGGATCTCCTTTTCTGATCTTATTCAGGGATCAATAGCTAAGATCACCACCAGGTTTAACCTTTTACTGTTGTGGAAAGCCAGTCCCCAGATACAGACAGACAGAGACCAGAATGTCAAAAACACACACATTTTATTTTTAAACAACACCACAATGCCTTCTTCACCAACTGTCCCTTTTCTTTCTCTCTCTTTCTCTGTCGCCTCTACTCCCCTCCTCACAATCACTGTCTCCTTCCCCCCAACTCCGGCTCATCTACTGGAGGGAGGCGACCCCTTTTATAATTACCCGGAAGGGCTCCAGGTGTTCTGTCCAGCAACACTTCCTGGTGTGGCGGAAGCATCAGATGAGCACCCGGAAGCACTCTGGGTGCCCCTGGGATTTCTTCCGGCAGCACTTCCTGGTGTGGCAGAAGTGCTGCCATCCAGGGTTCCAGAAACATCCGGGCACCCCCTGGCAGTGGCTACGTCCTCCCACAGGGATGAGCTTCCCAGCTCTGTTCTGGTGGCCCCCAAGCAGACTAGGGCGGCTGCCCTCTCATGGCCCAGGGAAGGTATTGTCCCTCTCGTGGACCGCCCAGGCATCCTGGCTGGGTAGGGTCCCCAGCTGTCTGCCACACTGTTTATCTCTATGGCTCAGTAGCTTGGAATAGAATTCTATTACTGATTAACTGAAGTTACTCATGCTTTTCTTTGCTAAGTTGCAGAGAACAAAGCAATAGCCTCACCAAATAAAGAAAAATTAGGACATCCTCACATGGTTGTTAATTTGAAGGTCATCAGAGGATAAAGTTTTATTAGGGGAAGGAGTTTGTACCAAAATGCACACTGTATACTGCTTTTTGCTTTCACGGATAACTGCAGGACTAGACGTCTACTTGATATGTTAGATATTTCCATTTCCTTCATGGACATTGAATTTTACCAAAATATACACATTCAATATACAGGTATTGTAAAACAAATATGTATAAGTGGGTTTGTTAGTGTGTCATATAATACACAAGTTTAAAGGTGTCATGCGTGCACATTAGAGGAGTGCCATCCGGGCTCATCAGAAGAATGTCATACCACCCCAGGAAGAGAGGGGGCGCTGTTGCTAACTGTGTCATATCCCTTTCACTCCACAAGAACCCCGTGAGGTCTACCGTCTCCGCCCCTCAGAGTGCTATAAGGCCCGGGCTTTCCAGAAGATGGTTTCTGCTGTTGGACTGAGCTGGCTGCAGGAGCTCCATCTTGATGAAGACAAGCATGCTGAAGAACAGCTGTCCTTTACCTATTGGAGCTACTTACTTTTGTTTAAATCTTATTGATAAGCTAATGCTGTTTTTTAATTCCATTTTTGTAGAATTAAATAGGACAACCCAGCTGGGTTTCCAAATTTCCTCATCTCTGGGCTGTGTCATTTCCCCACTAGATGACAAAGATTATATAAACAATTGTCTGATGTTGTTTGTGACAGAATTAAATCTGAGATGCTTTTGCTTGCCAGGTAAAGATTTTTCTACGCAGTTAACATTACTTAAATGTACCGGCTATGGTATAGTCTTTGGGACACTTTTTTGATGCTTAAATTAAAAGTGCACTTTAATATATGTTTTCTACTTGTTTGCTTTTAGATAAGCTTTTCTCCAACTGAATGCCTGATGACTTCTAACGTAAACAATAGATTCACCAATACAATTTCCTATGCATTACAAAATATTAAAACGCATTACTTTTTTTGGAGCACTATTAATAGCAATATCATTCTGCTTATACCTAGTTGGAATATGTACTCTTTTCAAAGTAAACAGATGATTTAAAATAATATTGGTGTAAAAAGAGTGTTGTTGCTGTTTCAAAGATAACATTGGTGGTAAACTATCTTGCTTGGCCATATGGCCTTTATTTAGTTATTCTTAATCCTCAATGCACCTCTTTTGACCAACAATCCGTCATCAGCTGTACATTTTATAACTGAACATTTTAGTGTCTGCCTCTGAGATTCTTACAGATGAATACATAATTTGAGCTCCTAAGAAAGCAAATTGTTGTTTCGACTGCAAAATGTGACACTACCATAATTATAGGATTGTTCTTGTTCAGATTTCATAGGCAGCAAAGCTTGATTGTCTTATTAGCAGATGTGTATTTATCTACTCAAAATTGCACTGAAGAATGCTTGATTCTTGTCAGAGCTTTTGTATCAGTAAACACTCACCAACTCCACTTCATTGTTACTTTATTGATTCCAGTCAGTTCCAAATGGTGCATAATTTAACTCAATGGGTTGTAACAAAAACTCTGAGAATATCCACAGATGCTGTCACAGATTCACTTGATGTCTACTAGGAATGTTACAGCTTGACAAGATGATCCCAAGGCCACATTTACTGCCATCTGGAAATGTATCATTAAACATGATTAACATCAGTTAGGGCCTGCAGACAGGTCCTCATGGGAATATGGTTGGATTAGATTGTTTTTAAAACTGCATCATTTCACAGTGTAAACATAAGTCAAATGAATACATTAGCAGGTAAGGAACTGTAGTACCTTTCCTTATGACCAAATTCAAGTCTTTAAACAGAAATCATGCTATCAGGATTTGATCTTGAAATCAACAAATATATGTAATCTAAATGAAATCTTATGTTCTAATGAATGACAGTTTCTAAATGATTTTCAAATTATGACACTAGTTTCACCCAATCTGTTGGACTATTTTAATTAATGAGTGCTGGGCATACAGTTTATTATTGCACCCATCTGTTGAGAAATCAGATAGAAGCTTATAGAAGCAGCCAGTGTCCCTTTTATTTTATGGATCTTCTATTAATTACACAAAGTATGAGTACTGTAAGCAGACACTCTTGAGTAAATAGTGAGAATGATCATTTTCATTATTCCTCACTTTCTCTGTTTCTTTCTACACTGAGGAGAGAACAGATAAACATGGTAGGTTTATCCTCTCTTATGCATCCCTTTGAATTTAGTCCCAGTAAGAGCAGACTAATAATCACATCTGACACTGTTGCTATTCAACCATTACAAAGAACTGGTGAAGATGGCATTAGATCTTTGGAAGTCCAAATATTAAGAGAGTTTTCATCTTTAACTTTGAAACTTAAAATTCACTTCAGTAAAAATAGCCCTGTACAGTAACTGTTAAATTCTTGAATTCATACAGGTATAGCTATATTGAGTTTATTTTAACTTTATATAGCAATAAGGTGTTTTTTTATATATAGCCATATACTGTAAAATAAACATTCATTATTTAGTTTATGAGAGTGAGACTTAGTTGTCTTGATTTCATGATCTTATTTCAGTGTTTTATGAAGTCTGTATTCACTTCACTTATGTTAGAGGAAAGTAGCAAAACAGATCTCAGTTCTCACATAGTTGGGAGCATGAACTGATAGCACATTGTCGCACCCACCACACACTGAACCACCTGGAATGGGACTTGAGTGCAGTGGGTGACACCTCAGCACCACAATGGAACAGTGAGTGACGTAGCTATGGGTGGGCGAAGGGGGCTGTCCACCCCGGGTGGCACATTTTTGGGGGTGGCATTATTGGCCAAAAGGCTCAGTACAATTTGTGTGTAAGCAGCAGGGTTTGGGAAAATATCACTCATGAATGAAAAAAGTAAAATTCTCTGATTTTTATCCACAAATACTTCAAAAATAATTTTCAGACTGTCCTTCTGTGACGGCATCAGAAACACCAGTTGAAATTTATAAGGCACTAACAAGAATAAACATAAACATTACACCAATAATAATTTCTAGGAAGATAAACAACTCATTTATAATTTATAATTTTGTTTCGTTATCAATCCGAATGCGTTATTGCTCTGCGCAGAAAACATCCCCACCTATCACTTGTACACTATCCTGGTTCAGGTTTTCACAGTGTAATTATATTAAACTAATAATTAGAATATGGCTTATCAGTGTGTCTATACTATATTCTTTTCTAGTTAATGCTTATAAATAATTATATGTGAACAATTATTGCTGTTTCTCTTTTTTTTTCTATACGTCATTTTAATTTTCTATTTAAATAGGTTAACATATTCAGATATGTTGGAGGGCAGCAAATTGAAGCACTGCCCCAAGTGGTACGAACTCTAGCTACGCCACTGGGAACAGTGCAAGGTTTTTTACAGTGGCCAATCCTGCCACCAACCCCCATGTTTTCCCTGTAAGTTGGAGGACCTGCTTGCAGGGCTGGATGCAGATTAACGTCATACCCAGGATGAAGTAATCTCAGGTTAAGGATGTTGCTCAAGAGCCCAACAGAGTATAGTATTGTGTGTAATTTTAGAGGTCTGCCTTAATGAATTAAATGCACTCTACTATGATCAAATGTTTCTGTTTCACATCCAGCTGTTTGAGGGTGTGAGACAGTATTCAAAAATGTGGTGCAGCAATATAAAAAACTTCTGTAACTTTCGAACATAAGTAGGTCTTTTCTGTTATTTTGTAAAGCTAACAAAGTTGTAATGTATTTGTTAACAGTGTACATAATTCCACACATACTAAAAGAAGTATTAACGCAGAGGTTTAAACACCTGAATATAATTTCATTTTGAGGAAGAATAATAAATGCTGGAAACTAGACAGGGTGAAAGAACTGGGTTACTAAATTATTCTGCATTCTGAAAACATTGAATCAGATAATGTGAAAATATTGTGACATCTATTTAAAAATGACACAAAAGAGAATAGAGACAGACAAATGCATCTAGGTAATTAATTATGAAATCAAGAAAATGAACAATCCAAATGAAACACATGTGGCCATTCAACAGTGGTCTTAAAAGAATAACAGAATGATCATTCTAAAAAAAACAACTGGACAAAAGCAAGGAGAGAAACAAAGGGTTTCAAAGGGGCACACAGATCACCTGCCCTCATGTTAAATGAATACTCTGCTATTGAACCTTCTATTTGTTGCATGAATGCTTTTCTAAACATAAAAGGGTGAAAAGATTGTTAGAGTCTATCTAGAATACATTATGCAGATTTCATACAATTATATACAAAACCATTGCACTTATCACTCTCATTAAATTACAGAAAATTATAGCCAAGCAACAGGTTATGTATATTATATTTTCTCAGAATTGAAATTGATATTATCTTGTTTAGTGAGAATGAAAAAAATAAGTTTGTAAATGTTGATAAATCCTTTCTTTCAATGGAATGCATCTTAAGTGTTTTGTAAATCAAATAAAAATCCAATGCTTGAACATGTAGTGCAGGAAGCAGCACAGAAATAATTCCATTACCGGATAGTAGAGAGCCTTGGACTATGTCCAATGAAGTAAACTTTGCAGCAACTTTTAAGTTAGAAATTTACACTCTTGGATTACTTTGACACATCACTTCATCTTTGCATTATTTTTTTGAACCAATGCCACTTTATGACATGTTATAAAGTTTTGGTGGTTGAAACTCTTTACCATAATTGCTAACATCATTAGAATCAGTTACTAAAATAAGTCCAGATACACTCTCTGTGTTTATGGTTTTTCTCCAGGTACTCTCAAGGGTTTCTCCATTTAGGTTATGTTGATTTGCCTCTCTCAATTGACTGTTTGTGAATGAATATGGGTGCCTGTATCAGTCTGAACAAAGAGGTCTGATGCTCCGTCCATAGTGTGCTCATATCTTGTTTCCAATGCAGTCAAGATAAGCAGAATACAATAATTTTAAAAAATGGAAGCTCATTAATGGTGGTTACGGTAATTAATTAAGTTTATGTAGCCACTGAGTGAGCTCTCATTCTAGTGGGGTGAACACGGTTAATGGTGAATATGCAGTTGTGTCACAAATAATATAAATCACACCAAATTGTAAGCCCATAAAATTGCCCTTGAACAGAGTAACATCCTGCTGAAAGCTGGAATTTAACATATTAACGTATGTCATGGCAAATTATGATAGTGTAGGTGCCTCAGTTCAAATCAAAAACTGTAGGAGATTTTGCATCAACTATTTACATTCTGTTCATATCTGCATTGGCTTTATTCAGGTACTAGCAAAATACCCGCGCTTCGCAGCGGCGAAGTACTGCCTTAAAATTTTTATTAAGAAGAAAATTTAACCTTTTTAAACTGACGGAAAATATGCCAATAATTATTTGTTAAGGATCTCTTTGTATACCATGTTGTCAGTTCGGCCTTCCGGTTGTAACATGACCAAGCTGTGCGCTGAGCTTACTCTTGAGCATGTAACGTACAGTTGGCCATGTGAACAGTAATCTTGTCTCAAATCTCACAGCTTGGATTGCTGCTGTCATAATCGGTTTGAGTTTCATGGTTTGTTTCAATTACGATAGTATTTGCAGGATTTGTTGTGTTGAAGTGACATTCGGCATCTGTCAAGCATTGTAAGCACACAACCGGTTTCATCGATAAAATCACATCCAGCTTTTGAGAGTTTAAACACTCATAAACATCAAAGTGTCCACTACTGAAATCGTCACCTGTGAATCTAAGATGTTTAAGAGGCATTGGCGGTTGTCCAAAGGTGTAAAATATTTGGCCATTTCGGTACACTTAAAAGCACCAACCGAACAATTCAGCGGCAGCCATCAACTCACATGCAGAACCATAGGTGAAGGGCTTAAGCATTTCACTCTTCTAGTGCTCCTGTGTAGTATAATTATCTCCTGTACCGTCATCAGTCCACACCTTGAACCTGTCCCAGTCATTCAATACATAAGACACAATGTTCTTCCGGATATCAAGAGTGAGCCTGATATGGCCGTGCAATATGTAACACAGAGAATGGAAAAGGTAGGTGCCATCTCCGGGCAAGGAAACCACTCGGTAAGTGACAGTTCTTTGATCGATGGTGATTACCTCGATAGACATGGTAATGGGGGTTGGAATGATGAAGGAAATGGGTACCTGAGTAACGTAAAGTAAGTGTAAAATACCTATACAATAACTATAATTGTAATAAACAAACAATAAAACAGCGGAGAAGCCGTGGATTAAACAAAAAGGCTGTAGTTATCAGCAGGGAGACGTGAATCCCGTGGCGAAGCAAGGAAGGGAATGTAGAGACTGGAGCGATGGACGGCCTTATATAGGCAGGCAGCCAACAACGTGGGAGGCGTTGGGATGGGGGACCCAACGCCGCCTCACATGGTGACCAAGCTGCAGGCTATGGACGTATATATGTACGTAAGTAGGATTCAGTTAGCGTTGGGAACCC
Organism: Polypterus bichir lapradei; assembly: GCA_026402145.1. Taxonomy (NCBI): domain Eukaryota; kingdom Metazoa; phylum Chordata; class Cladistia; order Polypteriformes; family Polypteridae; genus Polypterus; species Polypterus bichir. The sequence continues at coordinate 95,574,560 of JANRMT010062814.1, forward strand.
GTGTACCAAATTTCTTGAAGATGGGCCCATAAGTAACAAAGATTGTTGAAAAGTTCAATATGGCGGCCGACAGTGGCATCATACCACTGAAATAAGTACGTACATTGGTTTCGGTTAGTGCAGGGAAGCCGCCTACCAAATTTCGAGAAGATGGGGCCATAAATAAGAAAGTTCAACATGGCGGACGTTGTTGAACGTTATGACCGTTACGCGTAGAATTTCGAAATGAAACCTGCTTAACTTTTGTAAGTAAGCTGTAAGGAATGAGCCTGCCAAATTTCAGCCTTCTACCTATACGGGAAGTTGGAGAATTAGTGATGTTGGAAAATTCAATATGGTGGCTGACAGTGGCGTCATACCACC
>JANRMT010062814.1:95582306-95606374 GCA_026402145.1 Polypterus bichir lapradei
ATAGATAGATAGATAGATAGATAGATAGATAGATAGATAGATAGATACTTGATTAATCCCAAGGGGAAATTCACAATTAAGCATAAGAAGTCCTTCCAAGAGCTACCTCCTTGACTGCATTATTCGGCTGTACTTATTTATGCGAGTCAGCTTTTCCCACATGACGATTATTAAATCCAAATACTGTAGTGACCATAAATGTATTGAATTGTTATTGTGCCATAAAGGTTATTCAGTTATGCAAGGTACGACAACATATATTTTATGTATAAAGTATACTCAGTATATATAGCATTTTTAATGTAGGTTGATCATTTCGACCTGCTCATTTTAAAAGTAGCTCAAAAGCCAAAAAAGTGTGGGCACCCCTGCTGTAGGTCGTTGAATAGTCTTTTTGCACTGCAACTCAAGTACACAAACAGATTTTTCATGAGACATTGATGAGTGAAACAAGGGGGACTTTTATATGAGGCGGACAGGAAATGACATTTGCAGTGGAAGAAATAGACCGGAGATGATAATATGGAGAGAAGGCGGAAGTGAGGTCATCAGGAGTGGATTGGAAGTGAAGTCATCTAGTGGTGTCGGATCTTTGGAACCCGGAAGAGGTTTACTTGTTGTGGATGCATGTAGCTGTGGCCGAATTCCAAAGGGTACAAGGTCTACTCGTTTTCTTTTTTCCTGGAGGGTCAGAGAAAGAGGCTTAAGCATTCCATATCAAATTCCCTCAGCTGTTACTGTGGACGAAGTTGAGACAAACAGCAGGCAGAAACCAATTCAAAGAAACAGAATTCTTTTTATTCTTACACTTGATGAGTAGAGGGTTTTTGCCTTACAGAGCTCTAAGTGCAAAAAGCACCCTCCTGGGGGGTTCAGTTGTATATTTATAACAGAAATCTTCAAAGAAACAGAAAAAATAAGCTCAGTTTCATCCAAAGGTCACAGAACATTCTTACACAATTTGTTGATTACAACGGAAAGCAGAAATTCTAGACTTTTCTTATATTTTTAATTAAGCTTATCAGCAAACTTGTCATACGTTTGGCATCTTAATTGGACGATAACCTAGACACTGCTAAAGCAAGCTGGGAAGAAGCCAAAAACTGCATTCCACACCGGCAGCCCCACTCCATGCAAGCACGCTTATTTATCTGTTAATAATAATACCTAGCCACACAGAGAACATGCAGATTTTCATACAGAAGCTAGCAATAGATTTTAACTTCCATTCCACATTACTTTCACACAGCGTCAGGCCTATTGGCTGCCCTCTACTCATGCGTGTGTGCCAATATATAAATTATATAATGTGAAAAAACATTCTTCGTCCATGGCCATATGTAATGTTTGCCATCCACAAGAGAGCTAGAATGTCTGTTGAACAAAGGCAACCAGAAGTACAAAAAAATGGAGGGATGCATGGGCTAGAATACCTGATGAACAAAGGGAATAAAACCATGAAGATGGATGTAAGGACTTGAATATGTGATGAACAAAGGGAACAAGACGCACAAAAAAAGAGGGACATAAGGACTAGCATATCCGGTGAACAGAGGTTCCTCAATGCACAATGTGATCAGAACAAATGAACTTACCATTCTACCATTGTGGCCATAATTATATACCGTATGAGTGCAGGTGGAAATTTTTCCACACCTTGGAAAATTACACCAACCTGGAATCATTACAACAATTTGTTCCCAGAGGTACAGTAGCATTGGGTATAGCTGATGTACTGGAAATGAGCACTCAGAAGTCCTTGGGACTATAACACCTTACTTTATAGACATGAAGAAAAGGTAAGAGTGTGCCCCTTACAAGTATGTAGGCACCCTTGACTTTGCTACTAGGCCAGTGACACCTACTGCATGAATGAGTACTACATTTCTGACAATTTTAAAGAACTTGTCCAGAACCTACATCAGTGACAGCTTAAATACCTACAATAACTGGGGCCTGACAGAGAGAGTTTTCAGGGGCATGCGGCTCTTTATATACAAAGAATCAACAAAGATGAAGAAGGAGAACCCATATTATACATGGCTACAAAGATTGTACAAACTACAAGAAACTAAAGGATAAATGAAAGGCTCATTGGCAGTGCAATTTAGATTGCAGTTAGAGGATAGAGTGACAGCTTTTAGTTGCTACTGTCAGCTTGTGATGGAAATGGTTCTGAAAGAGTGTTATTTCATGAAATTGCACTTCTTGAAGTTGTTGCAATGAACTCTCTACAGATAATAGGTTGATTTGAACTAGACATTACTCTCCTCAGGAGGGAGTTCTGCATACTTCATGAGGAGTTTATTAAAAAGTAGCAGGTTGTTAAAAGGTTGCCTTTTAAGACTTTAGAGGTAAAAATGTAGTACTAGGATCTCATTCTTTCCTCTTTCCATCTTTCCATGTCAGGAAAAGCCAGGTCTTAACTTATTTTCTCCAGAAAATTCTATGGCAGACCAATAAGGAAGCTTTTAGAAATAGTGAAAGAATTGTAGAAAGAGCAATCTGTTTAACAATGGAGTACTATGTAATCATGTAATCATGCTAAGTAGGTTATAAAACAATTGACTCTCTCATAAAGAACATCTGAAAGTCCAAACATGCACAGTTATATTATCACATCTTCTGGGTACGAGTCAGGTAATTTTTTATGCTGTGTTGTATACACACAGGCCAGTTTGGATCCAAACAGAAAAACAGATAATGATTTTGCAGTGTTGTTTGATGAATACATTAGTTAAAGTAAAGCTTTATTATTTCAGCCTGCTTTGTCCCTGGATTCCTTGAGATGATAACAGTCATATCTGCTACACTACTGGGGACCTCTCAAAAGATCTTTTTTCATTTTATTACAGAGGATTTATGGAATCTCAAATAACACAGCTTTAACTGGTATAAGCGGTTTTAGAAATTCAGGAATTAAGTGGTTGGAGCATCCAAATGGAATCCCAAAATGTACAGAGCTTGAAGTTAAAACAAATTGCCTTAAATGCTGGTTCCTAACATGTGCTTAATGGTTCCAGGGTAGTTATTGGTTATCAACAACCCTGAAATTAAAGTAAGTATTTGTTGAAAAAATAAAAATACATCAGTTTTTTTTTTTTTACACCTGAATGTTCATGAAACTTATGTTATTGATTTCACCAAATTTCTTAATTTGATGATTGCACTATTCCAAGAGAAAACAAATTAATTTGATTATTTAATGGAAGTTTTAAATGTTTTTAAAGATCCCAGTGGTTACATTCATTCTTTCCTAGTGATGTTTTAGAATGAAAACAGGCACATTATACTTCCTAAGGAGACTTGTGTTCTGATGTATGTAGCAAGCAGCTGGAGATGTTTTACAATTCCATAGTGGCCAGCATGTTGTTCTATGTGGCTCTGTCTTGAGGAAGCAACTTAAATTCAAAAGATGCACAATGCCTAAACAAACTTAAGAGGGTAGCCTGCTTCATCACAGGGCTAACCATGGACACAATGGAAACTGTCGTGAAAGAGAATGGTGGCAAAACTTGATGCCATTATGAAAAATCCTCCCTTTTTCCCTCCAGGGGCCGCTGCCTTGGAGCACTTTTAACCACAGGCTCATTCTTCAACAGTGTGCTAAGAAGTGCCTTTGAGGATCTTTTCTGTACTTTGCTATCAGGCAATACTTTGCTTCCTCCTGACACTCCAGACTAAATACTTATACTCTTTAATTTGCTATTTCTGCACAAATGCATATTTATTTATTGATTTATTGATTGATTGATTTGTTCTGTAAGTCTGTATCTTTGTTTTTTATGTTTCTGCTTCTAAATTTCCCCTTAGGATTAATAAAATGTATCTAATCTAATTTAATAAAAATTTGCTTCAGGCAATTCTGTCACAGTCAAGACTAAACATAAAAGAATGGCCAGAAATACTTGCAGGTTCTGCCCATTTTTTTCTGTGAGCAAAGAAAGAAAGAACAAAGAACAGTTATCAATAAATGCTCTCCAGACCCAAAAATGAACACATTTTATGTGATGTGCAGAAAGACATGAGATGAGCCCCTTCACTTTATACACCTGAATTTCTTCTTTTTATGGGTAGATACTTCAGAGACATCCCTGAGAGCAATTATGATTGGTCATGAACGTGGCATAGCTATCCCAGTCCAAAGCTGTATCACAAGAACCAAAATATCTCAATTTGACCACAGACCCTAGCTGAAAAATTCAGGAATGGACAAAGCTAAAAATTAACTAGATAATCCCCAGTGGACAGTCACTATTAAGAGAGTATGCCCAAGTGTGGTGCTGTGCTTTTTGTGCTCCTGCACTATTAGCTTACAAGCCAATATCAAAAAAGAACTTCCATAGTATATTGCCTTGTAGGTTGTTTAACTGTGACTTAAGGTTATACATAAAGTGGTAAGGGTTATTTCTATAGTTAACAGAAGGCAGTAGTTCAATAATTTCTGTTTATTAGCTTAGCTGAGTTTGCGGCATAGGAAACAATAAGAAATTAAGGTATTTTAAACAGACCAAGCTACCAGTAAATCTGACTAGAGTGGGTAGTAGTAATGATTACTAAGACTAACTATGACTAATATTCAATTGGTCCCATAGACAGAAAACATTACATGGAATAACAATATATGTGAGTGGGAATACAGTGAATTATTTTTGTCTGATGTCCTTTGTTTTTTAACCCCTTATGCTCTAAGGGGGTTTTGACATTATTGTGCCTAAATTACATACCCAAAAATAAATGGCTATTACTCTGCATATGTAATAAAGGGGCTGCAAATGGCTGAAGTGTAGCTGGTACACTTCACATTTTTAAAGGAAAGTATTTATATGATTAAAAACCTTTGTTTACATCAACATCAACAAAATAACACAGAAAAAATTGTGTGTTAGTGATATTCTCTCCAAAAAACTGGATTTCACAGTACATAACCAATTCATGTTTCTTTCATGACACAGTCTGTCAGCTATCATTGTGCCAAGTTTAGATGTCATATCCCATAGCACTGCAAAGTTATACTGTTTGGCACAAGGTGTCCCTTTTGGAAACATTTAGTTTCTTGCACCTAAACAATCTCTCAAAAAAAGTATTGCAGTGTTAGTTATATTTGTTTTTATTTAAAAAAAATACATATACACACAAACACTTTATATCATTCTGAAGCAACAAAAAAACAATTGTCATGCCATGTGTATGTTACGCCACATGCAATGGTATGCTTAAGATGTTATCCAGATACATGCAATATCCTTACCGTCAGGGTGAGCATTTCTAAATCAAAAGGCAATTTTCAGCAATTTCTGATTTTCCTAGTGCATTGGGCACAGTTGACTGCACACATGTTGCAATAATGGCACCGTCATAAAATGAATTTATGTTTGTAAACAGAAAGCAAGAAATATATGATGCTCAAATGTGTCTGACTAACATTGTTGTGAGGTAGCCCAGCTCAACCCACAATACCTCTCTATTCTCAAATAGTAGTGTGGGAAACAGACCTCAGGGTCATATGTGTGTGATGGTGGGCTTCTTGGTAAATGAGCCTAATTGATCTGATTGCAGTTAAGTTTAGTAAATTTCAGGCAAACTGCATAATCTTTCTTTACAGTGATATTGGGTACAATACAAGAGAGGAGACCTAATGAAAGGTACCCCTGCAAACACTTAAATTGGTGATAGCACAAACCATTGGCTCATTAAAAGGTAGATTGTTGTGTTCAGACTCATTGGGCAGCACACTTCTATACAGCCACAGAAACGTCTATTGTAATGTGCTCTCTTGTGCACTACTGCAAAACATTGTGCAGAAACATTGATGATCTCAGGGCATCAACACAATGGTAAATCAAAGATGTTTGAATGTTATATGTTGAATGTAATGATGCTAGCATTGCAGTGGTTACCAAAACAGGGTGTCATGACCAAAAGGATTTCTAAAATAAATTAAAAAAAATGCTTTAAAGGGCGGATGTTGACTTTTGTCGACAGGAGGGGTTTAGGGCAGATATCGAGTTGGGCAATAATCAGCTGTAAATGTCAAAAAAACTCACTTTTATAGTAAAATTAAAGTCTTTGACTTGACGTTAAATCCCTGCAATGTGTGTGAGTAGCAAAATGCAAACAAATTCAAAAATGGCAATGGTACAATCAGATTTTCAGCAATTGTATGTCTTACTGACTTTTGCAATGGAAAATGCTACTCGATAACTATCTAGTAATGCTTTTCCATTAGTGGTGGTTGCTGAAGTAAAAATGGCTTGCTCCTTGTTGCAGTTTAGCTTCAAAGAATTCCACAGGCTTCTCTTTTTGTCTGGATGCTTGGTATTTAAATGTCAAAGTAGCTTTGAAGGCTTCACTTTGAAAACACTTCTTGACAAACTACACATGTATTGGAAATAGCAGTAAAACCATATTTGAGATATTCATCGCTGTACAATCTATTTTTCTTTTAATTCTTTGTCATTGCCAGAAGTTGAAGGTTCCAGTGATCTTTTTAAAAATGTATCCATCTTTAACAAAATGGGTATAGCTTGCACTCAATGTTGAATATTTGTCATTGTACTTGTCACCAGTATAGCACACAGATTGGAAATGATGCCTAATCACCCTTCACTGCTTACTTAAATAAAGCTAAACTGAAATTTCCAGAAGACTCCAGTGCCATCGAGCAATGATGAAGCAATGAAAAATAATTAACATGCACTTTCTCAAACATGATGGAATATCCACGAAATAAGAAGAACAAAGGCAAATTGCACTAATGGTGCCAGTGTTTCTATTATTTGATAACTGGTTTACTACTAGTCAGCTGATATTTGATTACAAATGGGGGGTTCACATACAAAATTTTTGTCCAAAAGTGGGTCGCACCTTAAAAAAGTTTGAGAACCACTGTAGTATTGCAACATTGACATTTCTTTGGCAAAATGATTCAACAATCAATAAGAATGTTACTAATACTGTATATCACAGTTCTGCGCATACAGCTCATGTCAATTTTTTCTCGGTACTGGTAGTGGTCTAGGCACTGCATGATGGTTGTTTCTTTTATTTGTGACTCCTGCAGAGAGACCAGCTCAAAAAATGCTTTTGTGATTCTCCACTTCAGTAAGTTACACATCAAGTTCACATTACCTTAAATTTACTTTTTTGCCTTTTTTCCTATGCTCTTCCATGGGTTTTAGTGAAGAAGTTGCTCAGTACCATGAACAAATTTATATGGTGATCTGCTCATTCAAAAAAGATAGTTAGAGATTAGGTAGGTAGAGTTTGGTCTCGTCCGATGCGAGAGATGGACGTCTGAAGTGGAGCTCTGCTAGCAGCGGTGTTTTTTTTCATATTATTTGCTTATTATCCTGAGATATCCTGTATCTATTCAACCCAAGGAGGCTGCTACAGTATATGTAAGCATATATAAACATGGCCAACAAGAAAGGGGGTCCGAAAGAATCGAAAACTAAAGCTGCTCCCAAGCTAAGATCAGCAAGCCCTAGCTCAAGATACGGCCTTTCAGAGAGAGACCTGGATCAGATGGGCGAAAGTACAACAGTCCACGATTTCAATTACTCCACGCGAGCCGGGAATAACGGGGACAGCGGCTACAGTAAAGCCTGACGCTTTACCTACGGTACAAGAAAGCACAATTGAAATGTCTAAACTGCAGGTGATGTTCACTGAGCTCATACAAGATATAAAGAAAACCTAGAAGGCAAATGAGAAAGCAAGGGCAAAGGCACATGAGAGACTGAGACAGGAATTGAAACAGGAGCTGCTGGAATTGAAACAGGATTTGCAACAAGCAAACGAAATGCAGCGGCTGATGCTGCAACAGGCAAATGAAAGGCTGCGACAAGAAATGCAACTGGAGATGCGACAGGTGCTGGGTAAAATTGAAACGCTTACTGATCAATTGGAGGATCTCAAGAAGACATTCACGATTAGGATTGAAATAGCCGAAAATTTAGCTACCAGTGCCGAAGGAAAAGCAGAAAATGTCAGCTCCGAATGCAAAAAACTCGGAGACAGACTGGCTGCTTTGGAAGATGGAAGCAGAAGGTATAATATCAGAATTGAAGGTCTGCCTGAGAATCGAGAAAGTCCAAACCCAGTGAAATTAGCAGCTGAACTCTTCTCTAAAATAATCGGGGAGGACTTTAAAGCAGAATCTGAGATAGCAGCGGCTTACCGCGTATGCGGATCAAATACCGTTCGATCCAGATCTTTTATTATTCGCTTTGAAAGAATATCATTTAAGCTAAAGGTGATGGCACTCCTCAGAGACAAGCAAGATATTATATATGAGAATAACCGCATTCATATCTTCCCTGACTTCTCTCCAGCAACAGCTACTAAACGCGCAGCCTTCTACAACATTAAACAGCGGTTACGGCAAGCCAACGTCAAATACAGCCTCTTGTATCCGGCCAAACTGAAAGTTGAATTGCAAGGTCAATTCTATCACTTCTCTAGCAAGGAAGAAGCAGAAAAGGAATTAAGAAAGCTGATCCCGGGACTATTCTGATACATAATAGTAAGTCATGGTCGTTAATGATATAGCAAGGACTAATAATCTCCTGTCTGATCTTTTTATTTAAAATACGGGTTTTTATCATCTTATATTCTCATTATTACTTAGTATTACTAGGGCCCGATCTGTCTATGTTTTATTGTGCTTAATTACTTTCCTTTTTTTTTTTTCAGCTAATTATTTTATCTCTACCCTTAACGAGACTGTTCAACATCAAACCCTTGGTTTATGGTTATTGCTATTATTGCATTAAGACTTATTATGCTTACTTTGGACAAATTTCTAACACTATTCCCCGGGTTTATTGTCTGGGTGTATTATCTTAATACACTAAGATTGCTAAGACTATATATATTTTAAATGCACAATTTTTTTTTTATTTTTTTATTTTTTTATTTTAGACTATATTGGTAATAGATATCTCTATCTTTTAATCCTAAAACACTGCTGCGTGGGGGCTTGTTTTGCTTTGGACGTGCTCTGTCTCTGGGTATGTCAGAGGACTGGGACTGTGTGAAGTGGGTTCTAGCCTCACTTGGGGAGGCAAAAAGAGAGGGTGGGGGTTAAGGGGGGGAAAGAAAGAGAGCAGGCTTGATCTATACCTAATCTATCCTCTTAATCTTTATAATTATAACTACCAATGGGAAATAGGAAATTAAGGCCGAAGCTGTCTCACTTCCAGTTAAGACTATAAAATGACATCAAAAACTCGGAGTTAATGTCTCCATGATGGGACAGTTAATTTCATGAGCTGGAATGTTAAAGGCTTGAATCACGAATTAAAGAGAAAGAAAGTACTCTCTCACCTAACAGGTCTAAACGCTAAAATAGTATTTTTACAGGAGACCCACTTACTAGGCAAGGATCAGTTCCGGCTGCAAAAAGACTGAACTGGCCAAATGTTCCATTCTAGTTTTACAAAGAAAACTAGAGGTGTGGGAATTCTCATACATAGAACAGTCCCATTTGTAGCATCAGATGTAGTATTGGATCCTGAAGGGAGATATTTAAGTAATGGTCATGGGAGATTTATCATACTGTAAAATTATCTTGATTAATGTTTATGCACCTAATGTCGATGATAAGGAATTTATACAAAATTTATTTGCATCCATTCCCAATCTGAACACTCATAAAGTTATAATGGCTGGGGACTTTAATTGTGTTCTAAATCCACTTTTAGATAGGACTTCTTCCACAGGGGAAACGGCATCTAACACCGCAAAGATAATTACAAAGTTTATAACTGACCACAACTTATCAGACCCCTGGAGGTTTTAAACCCAAACTCAAGAACATATTCTTTCTATTCACCAGTACATCATTGCTACTCAAGGATTGATTACTTCTTTATAGATAATATCTTCTTGCCTATGATTAAATCTTGCGAATATGATGCTGTTGTTATTTCTGACCATGCACCTATGATCTTGGAGCTAAAATTACTAAGCCCCATACACTCACCCCGCAGATGGCGTCTCAACCCGCTTCTATTAGCAGACGAGAATTGTACGGAATTTATATCCAAACAAATCCAATTCTTTCTAGAGACAAATACATCCTCCGAGATCTCTGCAGGAACACTCTGGGAAACTCTTAAGGCCTTCTTAAGAGGACAGATTATCTCATATCTTTCCCACAGAAATAAATTCGAAGCCAAGAATATAGCAGAGATAAAAAGCGAAATTACTAGAATAGATGAAGAACACGCCAGACTACCAAGCGAGACTCTACATAGGAAAAGGCAGGCTCTACATTCAAAACTAAACCTCTTGACAACTAAAGAAACTGAACAACTAATTTATAAATCCAGACACCATTATTATGAACATGGAGAAAAAGCTAATAAGCTTTTAGGTCAACGATTCACAAGCAAGAAGTGCGCAATGCAATTTCAGTAATCACCAACGCGAATGGAGTTAAAATCGTCGACCTCAAAAATATAATGCACACTTTCAGAGACTACTATAAATCCTTATATACTACTGAGTTCAAAGAAGACAATACACAATCTAATGCATTTCTGGATACATTACAAATACCAAAAATAGACACTATTAGTGCGGAGGAACTTGAGAAACCTCTTGCGTTATCAGAATTACTAGATGCTATAAAGTCACTCCAAGGCGGGAAAGCAGCAGGCCCTGATGGCTACCCTGCAAAATTTTACAAGAAATTCTCTGCTCAGCTAGCTCCTCTCCTATTAGCAACATTTACAGAAGCCAGAGATAACCAATCTCTTCCTCAGACCTTTCGCCAAGCACTAATCACCGTTTTTCCAAAACAAAATAAGGACTTATTACAATGTGCATCATACAGACCAATTTCACATCTGAATAACGACATTAAAATACTCTCTAAAATCATACCTGGAAGGATGGAGAAAGTGCTCCCCTCGGTAATATCACAACACCAAACTGGATTTATTAGGGGCCGAGACTTATCTTCAAATCTTCGATGCCTGTTTAATGTAATATACTCACCAACTAAATCAAACACCCCAGAAATATTATTATCATTGGATGCAGAAAAAGCATTCAACATGATTGAATTGAAATACATTTTTACTACACTGGAGAAGTTTGGGTTTGGCTGGAATATTTGTGCATGGATCAAATTACTGTATACTAACCCAGAAGCTTCAGTTTGCATCAACAACATTTGCTCAGACTACTTTAAACTAGAATGTGGCACTAGACAAGGATGCCCCCTGTTGTTTGCAATTGCCGTTGAACCACTGGCAATACATTGTCGAAATACTGATCAGATAAAGGGGATTAGCAGAGAAGGACTGGAACAGAAAATTTCATTATATGCAGATGATATGGTACTGTATATATCGGACCCAGAAAATTCTGTGCCTGAAGTCCTAACAGCACTCACAGAATTTCAAAAGATCTCTGGCCTCAGAATTAATCTGAATAAAAGTGTACTCTTTCCAGTGAATTCTCAAGCATATAATATTAGATTGGATACTCTACCTTTTATCATTGCAGAACAGTTTAAATACCTAGGGGTAAACATCACAAGTAAAGATAAAGCTCTTTATCAGCAAAATTTTGCCGTCTACATGGAAAAAATCAAGCAAGACTTGCACAGATGGTCAACCCTTCATCTCACACTAGCTGGAAGAATTAACACTGTTAAGATGAATATTCTTCCTAAGCTCCTTTTTTTATTTCAAAACATTCCAATATACATTAATAAATCATTCTTTAAGCAATTAGATTCAGCAATAACTTCATTTATTTGGAATTCAAAACATCCACGCATCCAAAGAGCGACCCTACAAAGACAAAAGGCAGAAGGCGGCATGGCTCTACCTAACTTCCAGTTTTATTACTGGGCAGCAAATATACAGGCGATAAGAACCTGGACATAAATAGAAGAACATACGCAGGCTTGGTCCGCAATAGAAGTAAAATCCTGTAGTACTTCTTTGTATTCCTTGCTTTGTACTCCAATAAACACACGTTATCGGCAATACACTAATAACCCAATTGTGCTCCACTCACTTAGAATATGGAACCAATGTAGAAAGCATTTTAAGACGGAGAAGCTTTTATCTGTGGTACCTCTGCAAGAGAACCACCTCTTTCAACCTTCGCAAACATATGCAGTTTTTAATATCTGGAAAAAATTTGGAATTAACTTGCTTAGAGATCTTTATATAGACAACGTCTTTGCATCCTATGAACAATTACATTCCAAATTTAACATTCCAACTACACATTTCTTTCACTATCTTCAAATTAGGAACTTTGTTAAACAGAACCTCCCAGATTTTCCTCATCTTGCACCCACATCCATGCTGGAAAAAATATTGCTCAATCTCAAGGACTTAGACACCATCTCTACAATATATAAAATCATTTTACAATCCCTCCCTTTCAAAGATCCAAGAGGTCACTGGGAAAAAGATCTCTCAATTAATATATCAGAAAAGGAGTGGAAAGTAGCAATGCAGAGAATTCACTCGAGCTCCTTATGCGCAAAGCATACAATTATACAACTCAAAATTATATATCGAGCACATGTGTCTCGACAAAACCCCCCAAAATGTTTCCAGGGCATGATCCAACCTGCGAACGCTGCAAACTAGCTCCAGCCTCACTGGGTCACATGTTCGGGGCCTGCACCAAATTAACATCATTCTGGACAAAAAAATTTAATTACCTTTCAGGCAGCCTTGGACTCACAATCCCTCCTAACCCATTAACAGCTGTGTTTGGTGTTCTTCCAGATAGGCTTAAAGTGGAGAATGACAAACAAACTGTGATTGCACTCACTACACTTTTGGCACGCAGACTTATCCTGATAAACTGGAAGAACCCAAACTCTCCTCTTTTAAGTCAGTGGGAAACTGATGTGTTATACTATTTGAAATTGGAAAAAATTAAAAACTCAGAGGATCCGTACAGACTTTTTTCAAAACATGGCAGGATCTAATCAGTAATATTTTAAAATAATCTCATAAAGCACAGAGAATCTATTAATTTAGGTATGTCTACAGGTCTTAAATTTAATGCTGTTTGGCTTGCTCTCTCTCTTAGGGGTGGGGATCAATTTGTTTTTAACTCAAATTCTCTTCATGTAAAACTTGATTGATTTGTATGGAATGCAATAAAATTAATAAAAATATATAAAAAAGGTAGTTTTTATGCCATGTATGGTTATGGACAGTTGGTGAAGGGGAGTGGTTTAAAGCATGAGCATGTGGGCATAGTTTTAAGATGATTTAAGGTTTATAGGAACCTGGTGTGGCATATGCTGTACGTATGCTGTTATAAATCTAATTTGTTTGTGCATATGTTGTTTTTGCCTTTCAAGCATAAATAACATTTTAGCTTGGAATCTAAGGAAAGTTTTATACATGAGGCCTGTGGTCTGTAGAAGGCTACTTAAGTGGACAGTGACACTAGGAATCACTGGAGGGAGAGCTGTAGCTATAGATTTACTGCCCCTACAGCAGAAGGAATGCTGAAAGGAGAGTGAAACATGTTCCTTGTTAGGGCTTAGATGAGTCTAGAGAAACAGAGAGATATTTGTGCGAAGTATAAGATGGGAAATGTTGAAGCCACTTCATCAGACAAAAATGGCCAAATCCTGTGATGGCAACCTGGGAAATGCAGCAGGTTTTGTTTGTTTGTTCACCTTCCCCTTTTGTATGTGCTTTTTAAGACTAAAACATGGCACCTTGAGGAGGTTTTATCATTTAAATGCAACAATTATCTTAAATAATGCCAACACCACATTTGTCCTTGACATGTGCATTCTGATGTGCATATGACATGTGAAAGAAAAAAGGGAATAATCAAGGTGTAATACAGTTATTTAGTGGTAACATAACTTTTTACACATTAAAAAAAAACATTATATAGCATCTGTGTTAGAAATAGCCTGAAGAGACTCCTGAATGAGTAAGTGGAGAAACAGAAATTTTCTAGCCTAGTAGCTGAAGAAATTGGCCGATGTCATGTGCTCAGTAAGACCTGACAATTGTCACTTATACAGTTTTCCATGAAAGAATAAGAGCTGAATTTAAGAGATATTGGAGAACAAGAATGTAGTAGAATGAGACTTTTATTTGGGTATGTTTAATTGGTTGTATAAGCCAGTGAACCAATCAGAGTAAAGGCGAGCTAGTGAGACAATCAGAGTAAGCAATAATTCAGTACTGTTATGTAAATTCAGTTATCTATATGAATAACTCTGTTTCGCTGTTCTGGGACCATTTGCTTGCAACCTCTGCTCAGGGCACTGTCCCTTACTGCTGTAACAGTGTGCTTCCTCTTCATGAAGAGAAATTAAAGATGCTTGAAAACAATTTCTCCTGCCTGGTTCCTGACTCAACCAGGTCCTGGTGGAGGACCAGTTACTTTCTTTAATATATCTCCAATTAATTTTCTCAACAGACATCAATGTCAACATTCTTTGTAAAGGAAGGTAGTAAAAAGAGCTTTTTCTTCATTTCTTTGTGTAGAAAAGGTTGGACTCTACTGGTTTTCTAAGAAAAATCCAAGCAAAAAAAATCAGAAACAAAAACATAATTACAATGAAATTTTAGGTGTTTAGATGTGGGCCTTTATCAACTGGGAAACTTTTTGGGAATCCTCAATGTTCCAGGAAATAAATTTAGTACACATGTTTGGCTGTTGCCTTATAATCTCCCTTGATTTAAATTTAGTTCTTCCTTTTTTCAGATATGTTGGTTTTGACTTACACCTTTTGAAATATTTTGTTTATGAATCTGAGTTTATTTACAGGACAGACTAGGTAAGCACCGCTATTTAAGAAAGCAGCGGGATTTGGGACACTCACGTGAGTTAGGCTGAAATGGTGTTGTGTTTGGTAATAAGCAGGAAACATGACAAATCAGAAACGGAAATCTTTGGTAGTTAGAACTGTTACAAGACAACTACATATGGTGGTTGGAGGTCCTTTTTGGTTTAAAAAGCCACCAACACTGGTACTAAACCTATCTTGCTGGACTTGATATTAGCTGTAGGTGTGGAGAGGGTGCAGGCATAAAAAAAATCACTGTCCATGAGAAGAGGGAAATCATGTAGAGAAAAAACAGTGTAAATGTAGGAAAGTCGCTTTTTCCAGTTTAAGTTCTGTTATTGGTAAATGTGTCTATGCAGGTCTATAAAGGCTAATCAAAGCGTAGGGGATGTGCTTGTACTTTGCCATTTTTCTGCTATACTTGCAGTAAAATAAGTAGATTAAATGGCTTATTTCTGACATTCACCATAATCATGTCAACAAAAAGGGGTCCACATAAGTGCTTGTGAATTTGCTTAAGAATGTGTGTGACAGGCAGGTGTCTTTTCAGAGCAATGCTTCTTTAATGATGCAGGTGGAACACATAAAAGGTCAAAAATGCAAATGAAATCACAGCAGAGACATCAATGAGGCTATGAAGCAGCCAAAGACCTTCATTAAATACAGTCATTCATTTTCTATCCTGCTTAGTCCTGAACAGAATTGTAGGGATATGCTGCAGCCTGTCCCAGACAGCATAGGGCGGAAGGCAAGAAAAACCCTGGACAGGGCACCAGTCCATCACAAGGCAAACACACACACAGACACCAACCACACACTTGGGCCAATTCAGGATTGCCAATTCACCTAGCCTGAATGTCTTTGGACTGCAGGAGGAAACCTGAGAACAGAGAAACCAGAGAAAACCCACACAGACATGGGGAGAACATGCAAACCCTCAGACGCAAGCTCTGGTCTCCTTACTGCGAGGCAGCAGCAATACCACTGCACCACTTTAATTAAATACAGAAATGTCAAATTAAATATTTTGCCAACTTCTCTTTGCTGTTATCTTAGCATGAGGAGCTTTATAAGAACAAATGATTCATTAATTAGTTTGCTGTATATAGAACCTTTCACTCTTCCCAGGACCCAACCTCTGGAAGAAGCAAGCAATATTACAAATTATAACAACTCAAAAAAATATTAATAGGGTAATTTAAAAACATTTTTGGTGCTGTGTCTTCCACCTTTCAGTAACTTTTGTACTTTTCTGTAATTTGAAACTTTGGAATGCTGTAGAAATGTACATATTTTCAGTTTTGAGAGGTCTATAATGCCTTACCGCTCCAGAGTCCTGGTTGTGAATTCCTTTTTTTTTTATTTAAGTTCTGTGATTTTCTTTCCATAGACATATAATAACTCTAAACTCACCCAATGTGAGTGTGTCCAGAGGTGGTTGCAACCTTGTAACAAAAAATGTTCCTGCAGGCACTGACTACCAAAATCCAAGAGCTAGATAAGCAAGTTAGAAAATTGATTATCTGAAGGATTTTGAGATTTGTGTTCTTGGTTACATTCTGCAAGGTTTTTTTTTTTTTTTTTTACCGCTCCTTTCCTAATTTTTATTTGCTTTGTAACTACTCCCCATTGCTTCAGAAAGATAATACTTGTAACATAAAACTGATACTGGAAATTTTGAAAATGTGGCTATACTCCCTTGTTGGGTTTTATTTTACCACATATCTCAACATGCTGGTCCCACTGAGACGTCTCACTTCCATATACCATAATGAGTGAAAGTAAAGGAGGCTGAAATTGTACAGTACTAGAAGCAGGATCTTTTCTGAGCATTATTAATTTAACACTTTCTAAAGCACTGCAGCCTGAGTGCTTTGTTTGCTAGAAATCTATCTAGGAGGTTTGGCTTTCAATAAAACTTTTAAGTGGTTTGGAAATGCTAGATGGCTTTCTTTGCAAACTTTTATACTATTTTTTTTCTTTCTTTGTGTAGTTTTATTAAAAGTTTGTCAGTCAAGGCACCACTGCAAAAATTGTTTAGAGGCTTTCTGAGCCTGTATAGAGAGCCAAGAAATCCCTTTAGATAGAAATCAATCAATCAATCAGTCTTTATTTTATGTAGCAATGTTCACAGTATTGACCATAACAAGATGCCTAACACAGAGAATAAAATTACATTAGAGAATCAAATTGCAAAATGCAAAAGTACAATTGTGAGTGTAATGTAAATAGCAAATACGAAATTTGCTTCTGCTAAAGACTGTGTCCTATTTAGAGCTAATTTCTGACCATGTTGCTGACTCCTGAGATATTGACTTCTTTCTGTAAATTAGTTTGAATGTAATGATACATATTGGGGTGAAGGTGCCCTTAGGAGCAACAAAAGCCCACAAACTCAACTGTCAACTCCATACAAACAATCATCCATTTATTTCATTCACTTCTGTCTCCTTCTTCCCTCTTCACTCAATGCCATTACTCCCATTCTGTCCTTTCACTATCACTTCTGCTCCCTCTCTACCACACATTTCTCTTCCCTAGTCTCCTCTTGACCACTTCTCTTCACTTGATACTATTGCTGCTACTGGCACCCTGTGTTCAAAACTCTCCTCACACCTTTACGCTGTCTGTCCTCTTTCATTCAGGACTCCATTTCTGTCTCTCTGCCATACTCTGTACATTGATAAAAGGTGCTTCCTCTTTGAACTATCCAGCAAGTATACATTAATGTATTTCTGAAGGAGGAGGATTTGGACAGGGTCTGAATTTGGTCCCCCTTGGAGTTCTGATCACACTTATAAACGACAGAGAACAAGGTGCCTGAAAACTACAGTCTATATTTTTTTCTTTTCCCCGGCCCACAAGCATGTTTACTTCTCTGCTCCCATCATACTCAGTAAATACTTCATAACAGACAGTCGAAGTTCATCATCTACATTAAACCCTCTTCTCAATCACCTCCTTGCCTTTGTGACATTTCTACCTTTTATCAAAAAAAGGTTGCTGCCACCAGTGACCAATTCCCATCACCCCTGCCAATTAGTCTGCTCCTCCTAACCACAACACTGCATTCATCACTGATGTTTCTAACCTTCTCTCTAGTCCCCCCATTTCCTGCCCACTGGACCCTAAGCCTTCACATTTTCTCCAGGGTAGCTCTCTCTCACTCATTTCTGCAGCCACTCACATCATCAACACTTCACTTAAAGTAGGCATTTTTCCCAATATGTTACAACAGACCTTAATAACTCCACTTTTCAGAAATGAGAAAGAATTTTCTCTTCTCTTCTTTTTACCCAAAACACTTCAACATGCTATCTTTAACCAAGTCTCATATTTTCCACTCGATCCTGACCAGACAAGCTTCAAGGGGTCCATTCCACTGAAAAAGCACTACTGAATGTTGTTGGTGCAGTACAACTGGCAAGAGCTACCACCATGTTATCCATAATCATCCTCCTTGATCCTTCCTTCACCTCTGACACAGCTAACCATAAGATTCGTCTTGCCACCCTCTCCAACCAAGGCATCCCTGGGACTGATCTCAGGTGGTTTTAACTTTATCTCTTGGGCAGAGCTTATCTTGTGTTCTGAAGAGGAGAGATGTGAAAATTACATCTATCAGGTACAGGTGTGCCCTAGGGATTGGTGTTTGGTCCTCCCCTCCTCTCCTTGTACACCACCTCACTAGGCCAGTCCCTAGGATTCTCATATCAGTGCTATGCTGATGACATGCAGTTATACCTGCCATTCCCTCCAGAAGACCACATGGTCTTGATTAGAATCTCAGCTTGCCTCACTGATATTTCAATTTGGATGAAGAAATGCCATCTTCAGTTCAACCTGGCAAAGACAGAACTCCTTGTTATCCCTGCCAGTATGTCTATTCAATGCCCAATCTCTGTAAAGCATGGCTCATTATAACTAACACTAAGCAAGTTAGTATAGTACCTTGGGGTGATAATGAGTGACCAGTTGTCCTTTACTGACCTCACTGCAACCATCCCTTGTTCAAGATTTTTTTTTTTCATGGAGTAGTGGATCCTCTCCAGGCTTTGAAATCAGTGCAGTAATCATCAGGTTTGCACACTCTCTGGCACAATTAATTCACGTTGTACTTTAACAGTATTTATTGATTGCAGGCTCACAGCACATGCACAAACTTCCAGATTTAGTGTCATGACCGAAATGATTAAATTAGATATTGTTTTACATACTTGAACCCAGAAATTAGAAGGAATGCACAGTAAAACAGAGAAATTATAACTTTAGTAATGTAAACCAATTATGTCAAATAAAGTTCATTAACATCATTAGTGAGATAAAGCCAGCTGAGATGAAAACAAAAGATCCATTCCGCTTGTGGACAAAGTAAACATTCAGGGGGTCTATCATAGAATTTAACAGACAAAATTTTACTCAAAGTTAGACAAAGTCACAGTTCTGATGATCTGGGCCAACCTCCTGCACATCACCTTCTGGGCGTAGAACAATATTATAAGAACAGTATGTGCTGGATAGGCTAATAGGAAGGTTAAATTCTTTCATTCTTCTCAAGGGGAGTAACAACTTGGCAATATAGCAGTGGTACTAAGTGATGCAGGAGGACTCCAAGAAAAACAGAATAGAGGTGAACTGAAAAGTAATAAAAACAAGTAGTCAGCAGCTCTAATCTGGATATGCTAGACTAAAGCCTCCAACTTGGATTTAAATGCTGTTAATAAAAAGGATTCCCAAGCACAAGCACGCAGACAATTTCACAGCTCTATGCCCCAGTAGCTATATACTCAATTTACCAATCTTGTTTTATTAATCCTTGAAGTATTTAGGTGACTGGAGTCTTGAGATTATAATGTGCACAACACTCCTGTATATATGTATTGATAAGTTTAGATAAGAAAGTAGGGTCTTAGACATTTAAAGACTACTAAAGTTATTTCTTCACAAATATGATATATATTATCTTTCAACATCAGACTGTTTCTAAAATGAAGCATTTTGTATAAACTTTAAAAATATTGTGTCTGTTTTTACAGCTTACAATGGGAGTGAAGGGTACTAGGGTCCACAGGTGAATGAGAAAGCCTTAAAACTTACCAAAGATCTCAACTTTGAACCAGCAATAGTTTTACTAAAACACATCTTCCGCAACTATGAGGCATACCCATGACACCAAAATTAAACTAGAAACAATTATTTTATCACAGATTTTTTTAACTATTTTTCTTGAGCTAAGAATAGATGTCTTATTGGCTTGTCTATTCACATCTGCCGTTGTGGGTGGAGTTTAGATGTAAACAAGGAAGCTGATCAGCACAAAGCCAAACATGTGTCTCAAGTGGTTTAGAACAATTTTGTCTTTTGAAAAAGCAGTTTGAAATTGTGTGTATCCAGGAAGTGAACATAAGCCAAAAAAAAAGTTTACAGGTTTGTTGACTTCATTGTGATAATCACTATATTTCAAAGTTAAGGCTTTAGAAGTTAGGCTAGATTAAGTGTTCTCTGCAACACATAAAATACATAAAGATAATTTCCAGGTTAGTGTGCACAGTGCCACAGAGCAAGAGGTGATTGGTGAGATGAGGTGCAGGGCAGGTTTTCTTTTAAAATGATTAAATGTTTTTGCAATGTTTGTGCAATCTCAAGATACGGATTAACATTCAATAAAATTCTTGCTTTGAAAAATTTACACATTTGATAAGTTTAAGCTATTTTTATGTTTGGACCATGGCAACATTTAGCACCATTTTAAACTGTAAGAACAGACAAGGTATTTTTAAAATTCATAAAGAATGCTTTACTTTAGAACACAAGATTATGTGGAAAGTTAATATGCCATAATTGCAAAGAAATAAGTTAAACTAGAAAAATACTGAACGTATTATTTAAAGCTTTATATATAAAAGAAGGATTTTGAAATCAGCCATAAAATGTAAAAGACTATTGGACAGAATTTATGGGGCTCATGTGATTATTCTTGCAGTAATTTTAACTACAGAATTAACTGAAACACAGAGATAGAATGATTTAAAAAGCCTGTGAATTAATAATTGCAGTATTTAATTCTATTAGAAATAAATGCATTAATGAAACTCTTTGTGTCCTTAATATCTATAAAATGTTTCAATTCTCTTATATTTTTAAGCTGAAAAAGTAGGTGTTAGGTAACGTTGCAATGTGTATGGTAAGTGACTGGTGTCAAAGATAATGCCTAAATTGTGTGTTAATTTAGAAAAAGTAATATCTAGCCCTACTGAGTTCAAAAGTGACAGAACATTGCTGCTGTTTAAATTATACCCCCAACTAATTACATTTCAGTTTCTTTTTTCCAGTATTAAAAAAAATCCATTATCCATTTTCCAGTTTTTTATTAATCTTCTTTGACACAGATAAGGTCAAAATTACAGGAATGTCACATAATAGTGCAAATGCTTAGTTAAATTTTGTACGCAAAATATGACAGCCATATTTTCACACAAAAGAATAAATAACAGCTTCTACTTTTTTCTTAATTCAAATTACTTGACGATGTCTTCATGACTTTTTTCTTTCAGCTTTGCCAAGTTTACTATACTCGTCATGTGTGGTGTTTTTTGTTAGCTTTATTATATTTACCTTTTAATGTTTTGCTGTTTGTTCAAACTACTTTTTGTTGCACAATATTTGTAAGAAGTAAGAAACATGCCAGTGCTTGAGTATTAAAAGAACATCTTGAAACACTACTTGTTAGGGAATCTGTTAGCTTCTGTCAAGTTATTTGGAATAATAAGACTTTTTAGGGTTTAATACATTGACTAGGGGCCTCTCCACATCATGTCTGATACTGACGTTTTAGTGACACATTTCATTTTGCTGCTTCCTTGTGACAGGAATAGATGTGAAAATTCCTAATTAAAGCAATGTTGTTGGCAGGGAAAAGGGACAAACTGTCTTCTCTTTTCAAACTATAGTGTTCACTGTACAAACATTGCTGGTACCAGGGCTACATATACAGTACTACAGTAACCCTTTAAAAGCAGCCAGCATTTATCTGAATAGGTGTGAACTACAAATCCTCAAGAGACAAATAAGGAATAAACAAAAGAAGAAATAAAAATGTTCCAACTAGGGCATATCCTTTCACTATTCCACCTTTCTGGGCGGTCACCTAGAGCATGTTTTAAGATCTCATTCCATTTGCTAGTCATAGCAGCACTTTGATTCAGCTGCCACCTTTTTTCATTTTACTTTAAAAATTGACTAGTGGAAAAGTTCTCAAATTTAACATTTATTCTGAATTTTTTGTAAACATTTGTGATCCCAGTTTTGTGTGAGTAGTTAATGCTAACACCCCTACATTAGTGACAAATTAGCATCTAGCAATGTATTAAAATATAAAAGTATTCACTATTGTTGATCAGTGAAATTCACATTTTTCCACAGTGAATATGTTGTGTTCACCTCTGAATCTGTTTACTAAATATTTTCCTAGAAAGTCATTGCATGGTAGTTTAGAAAAACTTTTCTTCCCTGCGCCCCATGATGTTTTGTGAGCAGAGCATGATATCACAGAGATGAAGCAGCCATGTACAGATCTTTAACACACTAGAAGATCACTACCTGATCTGCTTTGTGCATGCATGATACCACAATCTGAATCAGATATGTACCTCACAGTACGGTACTTTGGCTGACCATAATAAGAACATTATGAGTACTGTCACTGGTTATATAACACTGATCCCTATGTGCCTTATAAGTCTTTTGCACAGCACCACATGGCTAATTATGCATGAAAGATTAGCCTTGTGATGCACTTACTAATCTAAACGAGCCTTAAATAAGCCTCCCCCTCATCTCATCTGAAAACAGAAGAGAGTTATGTGAAATAATAATAACTAAACATTTATTACTATTTACAAGGCATTTCTATTTTCTTGTTCGAAGAAAAAAGTGCAACGTTATGTGTCGGCACAGATAAATTGGAAACAAAACAGACATTTCAGCTGTGACCACAGGCGCAACTTCCAACAATGGATTGAGTCAGTCTAACTCTGCTACTTCCTGGCATGTCAATGTGTGTCCTAAGATTGGACCTCTGTGAGCACAATAATATATATACAGAGTATACAATGTATTAACAGTCAGACAAACATATATTAACCCTACATTTTTCTTTTATTGTTATTTATTTTTTATCTAAAATGGATTACTCTTAACTTTATTTAATTATTCCTTTTATTTTCCTCTCAAAGTCTACTTTATTTAGGTAATTCTTTGATAGCAGCATTTCTGAACCAATTGGGGTGGAGGAATGGAGGCATCAAGTTGTAATGAAATCTGTCCCTGTCTCACAAGTTACATGACTAAGAGATCCCGGCTATAAGGCAACAACTTGTACTAAATTAGGACAGGGTCATGAGGAACATTAAACGTGCCTCTGCAAGGCATTTTAATATATTCGGTATTTAATGAAGGAGAAAAATCATTTTACATTGATATAACCAGGACATCAGATTTTGAAAGAGAAAGATATCACAATCATCCCAGTGCCAAGGTTAGGTAAAAAATTATATATATTCAGAACCTATTTCTTTAGTGCCTGTCTTGTTCCTTCCTACTAAGCAACATTTTATTTTTGGTTCACTTTTATGCCTTTCATGGCCAGAGTTCATCAGAAGCTACATGTTTTTCATACTTAAACACAGAATGATTATATACTCAAAATATTACATTTCCAAACATTACATTTTCTGCACTTCTGAGTGCAGAATTCTGCTGAATATTTAAGCCAAGACTACTATTATAATATAATATAATATAATATAATATGGTACTGTGGCTTTCTGTTTGTCTGTCCTGGATTGTAAATCACCTGTAGCTCACAAACTGTTTGACCTATTGACCTGAAATTTGGTACACGTATATTACGTGACATCTACTGTCCAATTTCAAAGATCAACTCAGGAAGGTCAAGGAGAAAAATCAAATAACCTGTAGCCTGAAATGTGGTACACATATACTACACTGAAACTCTGCACTTCAGCTTTATATTAAAAGTGAAGAGTTTTGGAATTATTACTCTTCTTATTTTTTATTTTATTATATTGTAGAATCAACTCTCGGCAGCGGGCAGCAGGGCAGCCATGCGGCGGATGTGTATGGGTGCGGAGTATGGTCAAGTCAAGTATATTCACTGCACATTATCGTGCAGTACGCCGTTACTGGTATAATATAATATAATATAATATAATATAATATAATATAATATAATATAATA
>JANRMT010062814.1:95624411-95657773 GCA_026402145.1 Polypterus bichir lapradei
CACTCACTTTTTCTAAATAGGCTCCATTAAGTGAGTCGTCTTAGACTTGATGTTAATACCTACCTCAGTTGCACTGACTGCCACAGTTCTATGTTGGTGGATGTTGTTAGTTTATTCAAATATTGTGCACTAAATAGCAAAGATGTTTATTAATGCCCCTTGTGTTGTCCAAAGCGGCAGAGTTTACAACAAACTGAAAAAAATACTTGAGTTGCACTGTCACTGTTTAAATTTTTTTTTATAATTATTTATTCTGTAATATGTTGCATACAACATGCTTTTCATTTTAAATAAATGTTCTTAATTCCAAACTAGTCCCTTGTTTTTTTTGGTAAATTATATGACTAAAGCTGTTACCTGTAAATTTAAATCATGTTTTTATTAAGTACAGTAATCCCTCGCTATATCGCGCTTCGACTTTCGCGGCTTCACTCTATTGCGGATTTTATATGAAAGCATAACTAAATATATAACGCGGATTTTTCGCTGCTTCGCGGGTTCTGCGGACAATGTGTCTTTTTACTTCCTGTACATGCTTCCTCAGTTGGTTTGCCCAGTTGATTTCATACAAGGGACGCTATTGGCAGATGGCTGAGAAGCTAACCAATCAGAGCACGCAGTTAAGTTCTCCTGACTGAGAAGCTAACCAATCAGAGCACGCAGTTGAGTTCCTGCGTGCTGAATGCAGTGTTAACCAGGAAGTCTCGTCTCACTCATTCAGCATCAACGTGTTTCGCTGTGTAAAGAGTTGTGCTCTTTAGTGTTTATCTTTGTGCATAGTCAAGCCCTTCATTATGGCTTCAAAACAATCTGCTACTGCTGCAGGGGCCGTGCCCAAGTGCAAGAAGAAGATGTTAACGATTGCCGAAAAGGTAAACGTTTTGCATATGTTGAAGGCTATGATTCTTTTTATTTAAAAAGTAAGAAAGGAATATAAGATCTACGGCTGCAGTGTCCTTTTAACCAGGGTGCAAAACGAGTTGTAAGTGGATGTAATAAGGCAGTAGTCTGGATGGAATATGCTTTAGGGATTTGGATTGAAGACTGCCAGAAGAAGAACAACGGCAGTGCTACACAATCGCCTGAAGTGGCTCCTTTAGTAGAGCTGTAACGCTCTCCTTTGTTTTGCAGTAAAATTAAACTCATTGTTATCGGACAAGTCATCGTGTCATTGTTGGTGAGTAACCATAATTAATTTTCTTCTTACAGTGCTTAGTACATGTACGTACGTTTAGTGTCACTGTACACACATTTATTGTATACTATTTTTCTTGCATTGTACGTATTTATTGCTGGTGGCCTGTCTATCGTAATGGCTGTAACATATGTGATATCGGAGACACTCAATATCTTTAAAATAATATTTAGGTTTTACTGTATATAAACAGTGTGTTTATATACATAATTTCAATGAATCTTACCTAATATCTAAGAGAATACAAAGGGATTATGCTGTATAACTCTGCGGGGAATATTTATAAACAGTGCGGGAGAGTTTATAAGGGCTTAAAATATATAAAAATAACCATACAAACATATGGTTTCTACTTCGCGGATTTTCACCTATCGCGGGGGGGTCTGGAACGCAACCCCCGCGATCGAGGAGGGATTACTGTACTCGGTATCGGTAAGTACTCGGTATTGGCGAGTACTGAAATGCAAGTACTCGTACTCGTACTCATTTTCCAAAAAAGTGGTATCGGTGCATCCCTAATTTAAACCTCATTTTTGCAGCCCTTGAACAATATATGGGTGGCTGCCCCAAACCTTCATGATGTCTAAGAGTCATTCTTGTGACAGTGGCGTAGTCGGCAGGATTCATGATTTCCAGAAGAGATTGGGATGGAACCAAAAGTCTAACCAGGTGGGAGAATATTGGGGCAGAGTTTCTGGTTAGTGGGTTCGTCCAGTGGTCCAGAGTAACCCAGTGCAGGCTCCACTCCCACAACATAAAACCGGGCTAATAATTAATAAAAGAGAGTGCGGAAGAGATTGAGAGAGACAGTCAGTGCACCCCACCGTCCCCTGGTTTGTCATGGAATTGCTATCATTTAGGCCCTTCAGCTGTCTCCCAATCGCACGTGTGTGACTACTGTATATATATATGTATATATATAATATATATACATATATATATATTTTATACACACATACATACATCAGAAAGTTAAAAAAGAGCCCCCACCCGAATACTTGCCCTTAATTGGAGGTGTGACTATTTTGCTAACATTAAGACCCACCTGTTACAACGGTTTGAATTTCGATAATATTTTACTTTTATTTGGATTATCTCTGGAGGAGACTGGGGTGGTGTCCAAACTTTATTCTCAGTGCTGTAGACAACACCAAAATTAGATTAGGCATATTCAGTATACAGATAGTAATAAAGAAAAAAACAAACATGTGTATCAGGATTATGACAAGTAAAATTTACTGGACTCATTATCTAAAAATGATGAATCTGTT
Source organism: Polypterus bichir lapradei (assembly GCA_026402145.1). NCBI lineage: Eukaryota > Metazoa > Chordata > Cladistia > Polypteriformes > Polypteridae > Polypterus > Polypterus bichir. The sequence continues at coordinate 95,626,878 of JANRMT010062814.1, forward strand.
CATTGAATACATTTCTTTACAGGCCTACTTTTTCAAACATATTAACTGCATTGTGATAAATCTATTATTACAGGACTGATATTGTATGTAACTGTATGTAACAAAGCTTTTATTATAAAAGTACATGCTGTTCAACTTAAGCAATGTCTGCCACAGTTCTAGAATGATAATATTTATTAACATCAGCAAAATTGTTGAAAAAATATTCATTTTATGGTAGTATCAGTTTTATTAATGGAAGTTTAAAGATGATTAATTAAGCATAGTTTTTAAAAGAAGAATGAGTCTGGTATTTTTCAAGTTGAAATTATTTAATCAAAGGCATAGTATATACAGTATACATTTGTCACAGTGTTCTTAAGTGGAGCAATTTTTATAAATGTTTAAAGATACTTTGCCTGTAATTGTAAATGTAAAAAAAGTTAAAACTTAATGAATATGTTCATTTTGAAGCAGTAAAAGTATTGATTTCAGAAAATATGCCTTCTTTATATCTGACATACATTTGTGATAACAAGAGGAAACAGTAAGAACTACATCTTATCATTGATTCTTGGCACTATTGTTCCTGGGACACATTTCTGCTCCATTGTGGGTAACATTTTCATGTAAATAAGGAAATAAAGTAGCACAAAAGCCTGCACTTGTCTATGGCTGTTTAGTGTTTAAAAAGTATAGTATTAGCAATGAAAATGTAATTTACTAGCAAATGACATTTTAGAAAAGTAGCTGTTATGCAAAAAGGCACAGTAGCACTACTATGTCACACATCTAGTATTCCAGGTTTGAATTTTCTGCCTGGTCTTTGTTCGTATGGAGTATGTTCACCCTGAGCAATTGTGGGGTTTTCCTTCAACAACCCCAAAATAATGCAGGCTAGGTGAATTGGTGATTCCAAAATACACATAAAGTGGCTTCTATAAGCATACAGGAAAACCAACACACAGCACTGAATATACAGTTCTGTGCAGTGTAATCATAAAAGAACAACAAGGCTAATAAAATAATGCACTTGATGCACTGTCATCTTAATATGACCATAGATAAAGCAAGAGTGATGCAGGGAACTGAATTTTTGAAGAAGTCATGATCAAAACACATGCATTAAGAATATATATACATATGTAGAAACAGGTTTTAAAAGAAATTATGCTGGGGGAAACATACATGTCTGTATAGGGGCCTGAAAACAAATCAACTGTGCCCTAAGCTTTCATTAATTAAAAATAGCAATTGCAGTATTCATGAATCGAACTGCAGGTAAATAACTCCCCAATGTGTGATAGGTTGAGGCATATGTATTTATTTTTCCTGAAAAGGATACAAATACACTTTTTTAAAATAAATGTACAATCTCAAAACAGAGATCAGTACCTTCTTGGCTTGAAAGCAGGCGTATTCAGAAAGCAATAAGGCTGATTTTACTTTTGCCTAATGCACCATAGACCCCATTTTTTAACCACAAGGAGAGGCAAATGTTTCACATAAGAGCCTTTATCATACATACATATACATACATTAAAGCATACCAAGATTAGGAAAAAAAAAAAAAAACTTACCCAACATATCCCTTATGTAGACTGGAGTATCTGTATATCATCATGTTACCACCAAGTTTCAAATCAAATGTTTCCCCCGTCTACACACTCTTAATTGCTCATTCTGTTACATTACCTTCTGCAAATGTGTTTTTTGTTTTCCTTTGCCATGAAAACATTGCGTCTGGTTGTGAAATCTAAAGTTTCAGGATGATTTAGGAAGACCACTATTTGTATGACTTACGTTGTTTAGATTTCCGTGTTGTTTTATTTTTTGCCAAGAAAGAAGATTAATATGGGTGTGTGTTTTATATCAGTAAAATACAATTAATGCTATTTTAAGAATGTAAAGTTGATTTTCATTTTTGTATTTTTCATTGGATACAGTAAATACTGGCAGATTTGATTTTTTCACCAATTTATTTTTAATTTGCCAGTTTTAAATCAAAATTGTTAAGATATATTTTCCCCTGAGTAAGATTTAACAATTCAATTCTTCTCATTTTTAGATTGAAACTATTTGTTAGTCATTGCACTAAACTACAACATTGGATGAAACAAAAATTAACAAAGCAAATTGAATTAACAACTTGTCCAAAAAGTGCATAAAATTTTCCATTAAATAAAACAACTCTGTGTAATCAGATGAACAAACATGTAAATATATCTCACTATTAAGAATAGACACCTTGACTCAAGAAAAGATGCTATCTGTTAACCCCATGTCAGTTTACTTGTTCTGGTCGCTTTGTTGCACTTTGAGAGCCAGCAGGGCTGTTTGCTTATTTGGTTCTGTACAATACTGTCCTATGATTATTATCAATGAATCTTTATGTAATGTTGTGCCTTCCTTAATTATCACCACTGTAGATGCTTTGCAAAGCAAATAATCAGACTTTAATTTAAAACTGGAAAAAGGCAACCAACTTTGAATGGGTTTCAGATTTGCCCCATTACTTGGACTTGATCAGATCACAAGTTTTTTCTGATGTCTGTGCAGACATAATGTTGTGACTATTACAATGCCTCTAAAGCAAGGACAGAGGTAGAAATTAAATCCCAGTTGAAATTCTCATAAAATATACATTGTGGTAGGGACTCAAACTTGAAATCCTCAACCCCCACTACACCCATGCTCCAAAGTACTGACGCAAATCAATAATAACAATTTGAATCAAAATTTGAAGTACAGGAGATGGAACGTCAAAATTTAAACAAGAAACCTAAGCAATGCACCAGGCTGATCATCTCTAGACTAAATTCATGGTCAGTAAATGTGGCAGTTTTTTTACTTTAAAGACAGTGAATAATGTGCGCCAAACCCAAAAGAGTAAAAAATATGTCAAAGTTGAAAGTTGCAAAACCAAAATTTCAAGAAATGGGAAACATTTTTAACTTTGTCAAAACAAAAGTAAAAATTAATGAAATTTTAATTGTCCATAAAACAAAACCCCTAAAAGAAATAAAAAATACAACTACCAAAGGAAAATCCAAAATAAAATAAAACTAAACATAATCATACACATCCAAACTATTTGTTAAATAGTACATTAATACAAAAACGACTGTATCTTTCAAGCCATAACCGCTAGAAATGACCATAACTTATTAAGTTACTTATACTGTGCAGAAGGACATTTTAATGTAGATTAAGGGTAGGTGCATTCAAAACACAATCCAGAAAGTACTTCTTCATGTAATGGCTTACGGGAATCTGAAACAAAGTGCCACGTGAGGTAGCTGAAGCAAATAACCTAATTACAAAATGTGAGATACATTACAAATGTTGCCAGTATGATGTGGGGTCTAAACATCATGAAATGAAATGACAGTTTAAGGTTGAACTTAGCTTTATCCAATATTGAAAATTAGGGATGGGAATCCACAAACCCTCTTAGCTTAGTACACATTAGCAACCTACATTTCATATTATTTATCACATTTCCATAATAATTTCTATGTAAAGCACATATGTTAACTTTATTTCCAATTTAGTGTTTACTTAATTCTTATGAACAGCTGGCCTTCTTATTTTTACAAACAATATATCCATTAATACCAAATGTGGACTGAATTATTCAAAAATTACCATGAGCATACATTTTTTTTCCAGTTTCTCATTTATGCTTTCAATGTATTTTGTGAAAAAAAAGGTTCCAGCATGTATCATGGGACCTTAGTTAGTCTCCAGATTAATAATTCTGAATGATAATTTCTAAGAAAAACAGCTGCAGAAATATACATTAAAATTTAATGGTTAAACTTTGTAGAAAAAAAACAAAGGATCTTAATAAAGGCTGCTCTAGGAATAACAAAAAAGAATTCTTCCTATTAACTCCACGTAAGATGAATGTAGAAGACTTCTGAAAGTGACTTACTGTAGGTCAAACCTAAAGGCATTACTTTGGAAAAGTCATAAAATATGATTTATGATATTAAACTTGAGTGCATGCCAATGATGTTTTATTGGCAACACTCCAATAATGTGTTATGAAAAATGCACATCATTTCTTTGTTAAAAAAGCAGATTATTAAAATGCTCAAGGCACAAAGACATTGAGTTCAGTACTTCCTAATTATTCATCCACCTCACTAGTGTACACAAATAGGAAATGCCTTTTAGAAGTTCACCATATGTTTACAGTCTTATAACATTTGTGACTAACCCTAAACCGGTCTTCACCTTAACCACTCTTAAAAAGGCTCCATTATACTCATGTGCATTGGCATGGCAAAAGTGTAATAAAGAAAAACACAGTCAAACCACTTTATTATTTACCACATCTTGATAAAAATTATATTATTTATAGTGCTGACAAAATTAAATATTATATTAATATTGTACAATCGGAAAAAGTGTTAGGGGAAAAGGCACTTGTTGCTGTTTTATTCAGGTGGAAAACAAAGATTGGGATTCACTTTGATTGGTGCATTTCTTTCTGTAGACTTGGCTTACTTGAAGAAACAGATTTTCTTTTTTGACTTTGTTAGCAAAGATTACACCAAACAATTATAATCACAAATAACTTCAGTATGATGCAGAAAGCAGATTGTGTCGCTTAGAAACTTTCCTTTACAAATCTTCTCATTTCAGGTTTAACAATGTGAAGGCATTGTAACAGTTCAGTGAACTAGAATAAGTTTAATTTTGACAGATCCCAGGTTGAATTAAATTAAGGTTTTACATAGATGCAAAGATACACTCCATTCATTTGCCTTCTGACCCACTTATTTAGTCATTTAGGGTTGTTGGGAAGCATAGCCTGTCTTAACAGTGCAAGGCAAGAAGCAATTCTGGAGTGTCCACCAACCCACTGCTGAGTATACTCAGTCACACTGGGCTAAATCACAGTTGATAAATAATCTAACATGAACATATACATGATGTAAGAGGAAAACCAGACTGTAAAGAGAAAAATATATGTATACACTAGAAGAACTGCACACAGTCAGGATCTGGGCTGAGATTGAAAACCTGGGAACTAAGAGACAGCAGAACTAATCTAAGTTTCAGCATGCCTTGCAGAATTAAGTTTATTCTTTTAATTAACTTTCCTTTAATAGTGTATTGTATTTTTGTTTAAATTATCAATAGGTGTTGTATAAATTACAGATTAATTGAATGTCTGGAAGTATTGAAGTTTGGGATGCTATGAAAAACAAATGTCATGCTTGGCATATTACCTTTCAAATTCAACTTTTCTTTTATCTTCTGTATTCTGTAACACCTCAATAAGCCAGGGACATATTGTGAGGATCTGCACCACATTATCAAAGCCTTTGAAAACATCATAGGCTGTAACTTACCACCATTCAAGTCCTATAGTAGCGCAGGATAAGGAAGTGTGCCGTAAAGATCATTGTTGGGCCGGCTCACCTTGTACCACCACGTATTCCAAAGACTTCCCTCTTTCAGTGCCTGAAAACAAAAACAACATGTGATCTAAACAGTTTTTTCCACATGCAGTTTTTCTGACTAATCAGGTCAGAGCTTTTATATTTTGTGTCACCATTGTATGCTGCATCATATTTTACCTTTTTATATTTATCTTTTTTGTATTATGTGTTGTCCTTGTGTCAATACTCTCAAGAAATACACACTAGTGTACCTGGCCAATAAAATGAATTCCGATTCTGATTTTACAAGTTTAATAACTACACTGGAATCTGTCTTCAATGTAAGTTAGAAAATGTAGCAGTCTAAAGACAGTCCCTGGAAGGTTCCCACTGATGACCTCACACCAGTTATTCTGCCAGTTAGTCAGATGAAGTTTTGTAGGTTACCTTTGATTCTTTCAGCTTCTAGTTTCAATATTAATTTTCAGTGTGGGGCTATATCAAAAGCTTTCTGAAAATCTAAGTAAATTATGGTCTATACATTGCTTTTGTCAACTATTCCAGCAGCCTGCTCAAAAAAATCAATATAAAAATCATAAATCCATGCTATTATTTTTTTTATTGTTCAATTTTTATACTAGTACTTCTTATTATGGTTTCCATAATTTTTCCTGTCAAAGAAGTAACACGTAATGGTCTGTAAACTACCAGGATCCATTTTGTCTCCCATCTTGTAGACTGGAGTCACATTTGCCATTTTCCAGTCATCCTGCATTTCTCTTCTCTGAAGGGACTTCTCAGATATGCCTAATAAGGGTTTATAAATGATGTCTCTTATTTCTTTCCACACAGTTGGTAAAATCCCATCAGGTCTGGGGGTTTTATTAGTCTTCAATGTATTAAGAGCTTGAAGCATATCGGACTCTTTTAATTTAAAATCTATAAACACAGAGTTTGGTTTCATGGGGCATTTCATTTGATTCTTCTTTGTCTTGAGTAAATATTGATTTACTTTATTTGCTATAGCAAAATGCCTGCGCTTCACAGCGGAGAAGTAGTGTGTTAAAGAAGTTATGAAAAAGAAAAGGAAACATTTTAAAAATAACATAACATTATTGTCAATGTAATTGCTTTGTCACTGTTATGAGTGTTGCTGTCATCAAGGATTTGATTATCATTATTTCTTTCAATCAGGTTCGTATTTGGAGGATGTGTTGTGTTCAAGTTATATTTCGTGTTTGTCAACCACTGTAAAGATAACAGGTTTCATTCATCGAAGTGTTCACTACCCAAATCGGCACTCGTGAATCTAAGGTGTTTAACAGGCATTCCTGGTATTAAGTTGTGGATTTGCCTGCGAATATTTAGCAGTAGCGTGTCTATGAACTTAATTTAAACTAAAGCTTTACATCTTGCTTTCCTATTGATATGTCTACAAAGGCTTGTTCAGATTCCTTTCTTACTGCATCAATAAACAGGTTGCCCTCCTGTTTATCTGAGACATCACACACTGCATGCACGGGTTTACCTTTCCCAGTCTTGCAAAGGCAGTTCACGTGAGCCGCTCGGAGTACATGCATCGAAGCTTCTCAGCTGTGCTATCTCATGCAATCTCGCGATGTCCATGGCTTTATTTAATGTTAGCTCAGACCTGGCACTTAAAAGTTTCTCTCGCACTTTTGCTGAGTTTGTGCCAAACACTATTGCATCCCTGACCATCTCATCTTCGTTTGCATAAGCACAGTCCTTCACCAGCAATTTTAACTCCATTACAAAGTGATGAAAAGTCTCATTTATACCCTGCGTCCTCTCATTAAACTTTTATCTCACGAATATGGTATTCGTCTTAGGCATGACAAACGCCAGCGGCAGCGTGTCTATGAACCTAATTTAAAGTTAAGCTTTACACCCTGCTTTCCTATTCATTTGCATAAGCACAGTCCTTCACCAGCAATTTTAACTCTGTTACAAAGTGATCAAAAGTCTCGTTTATACCCTGTGTCTTCTCATTAAACTTGTATCTCGCAAATATCATATTTGTCGTAGGCATGACAAATGCCAGCGGCAGCCTGTCTATGAACTTAATTTAAACTTAAGGTTTACACCTTGCTTTGTTTCCGCAGTAGCTGCACTTATGAATATGCTTGAATGCGTCACTCGCTTCATATTCTTTTGCTGCCTTCTCAATTGCGTAATGCGTTTTTTGAACAGGTTTCATTCATCGAAGTGATCACTACCCAAATCGGTACTCGTGAATCTAAGATGTTTAACAGGCATTCCCGGTATTAAATTGTGGATTTGCCTGCGAATATTTAGCAGCAGCGTGTCTATGAACGTAATTTAAACTTACGCTTTACACCTTGCTTTCCTATTGATATATGTACAAAAGCTTGTTCAGCATCAGAGGGTTGTTCGTTTCCTACTGCATCAATAAGCAGCTCGTCTTCCTCTTTATCTGAGACATGACACACTGCATGCACGGGTTTACCTTTCCCAGTCCTGCAAAGCCAGTTCACATGAGCCGCTCGGAGTACATGCATCAAAGGTTCTCAGCTGTGCTTGTGCTATGTCATGCGATCGTGCGATGTCCATGGCTTTATTTAATGTTAGCTAAGACCCGGCACTTAAAAGTTTCTCTCGCACTTTAGCTGAGTCTGTGCCAAACACTAGTCTATCCCTGACCATCTAATCTTCGTTTGTAAGCACAGTCCTTCACCCACGAATATTTCGCGGCAGCGTGTCTATTGGATAGCCTTATATGGGCAGGCACTTAATTACGTGGGAGGCGTGACGATGAGGGACGCAATTCCGCCTCACACGGCGACCGAGCTGCAAGCTATGGCCGTATATATGTACGTAAGTAGGTTCCAGTTATGACCGTTACGCGTAGAATTTCGAAATGAAACCTGCCTACCTTTTGTAAGTAAGCTGTAAGGAATGAGCCTGCCAAATTTCAGCCTTCTACCTACACGGGAAGTTGGAGAATTAGTGATGAGTCAGTAAGTCAGTCAGTCAGTCAGTGAGGGCTTTGCCTTTTATTAGTATAGATTTCCTATTCATCTTCAGTGATTTCTCCTGTGCATGCCCTTGTGGATTAATATGTACCCTCCAGAATACATTTATTTGTTGTCTACACCTTATTAAACTATTACAGAATTGTAGATCTTTTGTCGTTGGTCTTCTTATTGCTCCAGAACCCCATTATGTAACTGTTGAAAGTTATCATTTAGCTTTGTATCTCATATTCTCTAGAACTATCTTCCTTGGTTTATTTTGGGGACCTTATCTGTCTTGGCACTTACATTCAGACTCAAGACTTTCCTATCATTTTTATTTACAAAACATTAATTTATGATTTTAAATAGTTCGCTGCTATGTAATAAGATATTATTGTCAATACTATACTATGCTATACAGTAAGTTCCCTACATACGTACGAACTTTCAATTTACAAACTTTGAAAGATGTTCAAGTGCATGTCTAGGAAATTAAAAATGATTTAAATAAGTTTGTATATCTGTTACTTGGCAGAGAGCAAAACCCACGCTATTATTGCTTACTCAGTCACATGTGTGCATCCTCTAGAAGTGGTTGTGCGTTGGCTATATCTATATTTACAATAAGTTAACATGTTTTATTTCAAGTGGTAATCAGCAGTTTAGATGTAGATGGTGTGAATATGTCCGGCAGTTTATCCCGGCCAAGTCCCCCAAGCCGCCAGATGGAGCCCTCCCTGCAGTATGGAGGTGCCCCGAAGACCAGCAGGGAGTCATGGACTATGTAGGGAGCGATAGTGCCCCTAACTGCTACAATGGGCAGCTTGTTCCAACAGCTCAGAGCTACACATGAAATTGAGATTTCATGTCAAGTAGATTTGGGATAGTTAGACGCTGTTCACTAGCAGACCTGAGTGGGCAAAAAGGTACATAGGGCCATATATATCTCCAGATATATAGGTAGTATATGTAATTTATCTGTTAGGTCATTTATTGCTATTACAATATACCCTTCTTTTCACTTTTTATAATATGGGTATTAAGTCAAGTCAAGTTGGAGAGCATGCACTGGTACAGTGCGTTACCACACCCACCACATGATGAAACAACCTGGGATCCCGGTTGGCAACCCACCACGCAGACACACAGTCCAGTCCCACCCTCCGGAAATGACCCTCTATCTGCCGCAGCCAGGTGTTATGTGGGTGACCCCTTGGCCTGGTCCAGCCACTCAGGTTCCCAACAATGAGGATCTTACAAGCTGGATCACCCTCGGGGAAACGCGTCACATGGCCGTAGTGCCATAACTGACTCTACCTCACAATGCAGGTAATGTGCCTGATTCTGGACTCCATGAGCAACCGCTTATTCTACACAAAGTCAAACCAACGGTACCCAAGGATTCTCCGGAGAGACACAGTACCAAAGGAGTCCAGTCTTTGTCTCAGGTCACTGGATAGCATCAATGTCTCGCAACCATATAGCAAGACAGGAAGCACCAGGACTCTAAAGACTTGGACCTTCGTCCTTTTGTATTAATATCGGGAGCACCACATACCCCTTTCCAGCGACCTCATGACCCCCCCATGCTCTTCCATTCTGTCTACTGACTTCATAAGAAAAGTCACCAAAGACATGAATGTCACTGCCAAGATAAGTAAACCTCTCGACAAGGTTGACACTATCTCTGCAAACAGACACACTGCTAATGGCTGTGCCCAAGAGGTCATTAAAGTCCTGGATTTGGTTTTTATCCAGGACACTCGCAAGCCCAGACACTTTCAGACTCCTCACTCAGTCTCTCGAGCGCCGCGATTAGAGCATTCATTGACTCCACGAAGATCACAGCATCGTCCACAAAGTCAAGATCAGTGAATCTTTCTTCACCAACAGATGCCCCACAGCCGCTGGATCCCACGACCTTGCCCAACACCCAGTCCATGCAAGCATTGAACGGAGTAGGAGCAAGAACACACCCCTGATGAACCCCAGAATCAACTGGGAAAAACACAGAGGTTCTGCCTCCACTCTGCACAGCACTCACAGTACCAGTGTATAGGCCGGCCATGATATTGAGTAACCTCGAGGGGATCCCATGAACCCTCAGGATGTCCCACAGGGCAGCTGAATCAACTGAGTCGAACACCTTATGAAAATCGACAAAGGCTGCAAAGAAACTCTGCCGATATTCGCGTTTGCGCTCCATGAGAACCCTCAATGCCAGGATGCGGTCGATGGTAGACTTCTTAGGCGTAAAACCAGACTGTTCCAGTTGCTGGTAGGTGAGCAAGTGATCATGGATCCTATTGAGGACGACCCTAGCAAGGACCTTACCTGGCACTGAGAGCAGTGTTATCCCCCTGTAGTTGCTGCAATCCAGGCGATCACCCTTCCCTTTCCAGATAGGGACAACAAGTCCCGTTTTCCAGTCAGTTGGGATGATGCCAGTCTCCCAAATGGAAGCAAAGATTGCTTGGTTGAAATTCACTCCGGATACCACAGATCCCTGCAGCCTTCCCCCCAGTCAGCTAGTTCACCACCTGTGCAATCTCAGTGAGATTGGGTGGTTCACAACTAATTGGAGGATCAACCTCAAGAACCGTAGACCCAGAGATATCCAACGTCCTAGCCGGAGGATCAGCTTTGAACAACTGCTCAAAGTAGCCAGCCCAGCGGGTCACAATTGCAGTGTCATCTGGAAAGACCATTCCAGCAGCCAGCTCTCCGAGGAACAGATTCGGATGTGTGTAATGCTTTGATTCCTCTGTAAGCAGGACATGGGTCGCTAGACCATAGATGGTGTGTCACTTGCTCACAGATTCCCCTAACAAACTCCTCTTTATCTGCCCTCAGAGCCCTCGCAGCCAACCTTCTTAGTTCCCGGTACAGACCAGAGTTGCCATTGAGCCATGTGCTGCAACTCCTCTCGATGATATCCAGGGTGCCCTGCGAGATGAAACACCTCCATCTGGGAACACCGGTAACACCAACACAACCCTCAGCAATCTTCAGGGTCTTGTCACGGAAGGTCTTCCGCATCATATTAGGATTGGCAGTCGTACCCAAAACTGCAAGTTCCTCACACAAACTGCGTGCAAACTAATTAGAAACAGCATGATCTTGGAGTCTGCCCGAGTCCAGGCTCATTTTCCTAGTATGTGGTAACCTACTGGACCTAAGCTGGATCCTAAGAGTAGCAACAACAAGTCTGTGGTCAAAATTCACAAACTGGGCACTTCTGTAGACCCTGCAGTTTTGCAAGAGCCTCCATCGTCTGCCCACGAGGATGTGATCGATCTCCTTCACCGCACCACCAGTATTGGAGTACCAAATCCAACAATGCTGTTCTGGGTGCTGGAACCAGGATCCAGCAATTCACAGCCCCTGACCTTTTGCAAAGTCAAGGAACATGGAGCCTCTTTCACCATTGGGGCTGAGACAATCCTCATAGCCAGCCCTGTCAGTGCCAGTTGCTGCATTGAAGTCACCCATGACCAGAGGAGTGCCACCTCGTGGGCACCCATCAACCACCAAGCGAAGATGCGAATAAAATGTCTCCCTCGCCAAGACATCACTCACTGCAGCCGGAGCATACACTGAGACAACAAACAAGGCACCCAGGGAGTGCCATAATCTGAGTCTCATAATACTCTTGTTAAAAGAAGTGACATCGGACACCATCGGAAGAAGCCAATCTGCTACAGCAACAGCTACTCCCCGAGTATGACAGCCATCACAGCGACCAGACCAATAAAAGGTGTATCCACCCACAGAGATCTGGCCAGCCCCCAGTCTGAACACCTCAGAGAGTGCCGCCACTAAAATGCAGAGTTTACGCAGCTCCTCTGACAGCAGAGGAAGATGATCATCTTGCCGGAGAGACAAGATGTTCCAAGCGCCCACCTGAATGGGCCTCCTCAAATTGGGACTCGAGTGCTGCCGTACATCGGGCGATGCCTCAGCACCACTTCAATTCTGATCCCCAACAGACCTGACCTCATTGGCTCTCCAACGGTTAAGATTCTTCCAGGGATGGGGCTCCCGAGGGCTTTCCCCCATCCCCTTCATGATGCGTGCAGCCTTCCTATGGGTGGCTGCAGCAGAGCTACTCCCGCAGAGTCCTTTCTGTCATGTCGGAATAGTGTGAGGTTTTTTCATGGTGGCTGCCAATTGTGCCAACAACCCCCATGATTTCCTTGTAAGTTGGAGGGCCGCTTGCAGAGCCAGATGCAGTTTAACGTCATACCCAGGACAGCTCATTTCAATATTTTAAGGTGCTTTTATGTTTGCAATCTCCTCTTGGTTATCTCTCCATATTTCATTTTTGTTTATTACTTATTCTTATCGTATCCATGAACTGTAAATTTAAAAATGCACTGTAGTGGTTTTGGTCATTGGAACTGCCTTGTGATGTTTATAAAATAAAAATGAATGGCAATTCATAATAATAGAAATAAAACACCTTAAATGCAAACACATCAAACAATAGTTTTAAACATTGCTTATTTTAGTTCAAAACCTACTAAAAATATACTTTTTAATGCTCATTTTGTTAACACATCATCCTAATCATCTGAACCCAACATGTGGTATGTGTCACAGGACTCAAACAGTTGATTAGCTTAGTACTTCTGACATCTATTCAAAAAGTTACTGCAGTTACAGTTGCAAGGTTAACAAACAACATTTATGTAGTTGCTTCATTGCACCTATGGTGGTGAAGTACTGAAACACAAGCAAGAAAACAAGTTAAGAAATTATTCAGGGAGCTGACAAATTTACAGATTTTTGTACCCATCTACAGGCAGATGTGAGACTACATTCTCTTCAACTTCTTCTGAATAACAAGTATTTTACCAAGGGAGAAGGATCAAGAACTATCAAAGGTATTTTTAAATAAGAACTTAAAAATCTGATGGCCTTATAACACTTTTTTTGAAGATTACATTTATAAAATAGAATATTCATGTGCAATGTACTATTATGTCTGCCATCATATCATCATCTAATCTTTATATATATATATAAAGTAAAAAGCTAATTGGCTGCAAACAGGCAGTTCCCTTAACAGACACCTAAACCGATAGTCACTTGGTGTTAAGAACTGTTCATGTTTTTTATTAATAGTTACATTTCAAAACTTGCATGTCCAGAGGACTTTCAAAAATATGTCTGGAAAATTTGAGATTTGGAGAGGCAAACATAGAAACCTAAGAAATTTGACAAACGTGAGGCGACCATTCAGTCCATCAAGCCAGTTTGTATATCTAAAACCTAAGCTGTCCAAATATCTCATCCAGATACTTCTTAAAGGTTGTCAAGGGTTCTGCTTCAATTATATATTCTCAGTAGTTAATTCAGAGTCCCACAACTCTTTGCATAAAGAAGTGCTTCCTGGCTTCAGTTTTAAGTGCAAATCCCCTAAGTTTCCACAGATATTCTTTACTGGCTGATTTGTCAAAATCAATAAAAGATATATATGATATGCTAAAAATTGTACAAGTATTATTAATAAATATGCAAATCAAGTAAGTAAGTAAAATACAGAATTGCAATAATAGAGTATGATCTAATATTTTGTTGTGTGAATTAATGATCAAACTTTACACTGAGTATTACTGATCAAGACTGTATTATATAGATCAGTGCCATGGAAATTTGTTATATAACTAAAACTGTTGATTGCAATAATAAAAACATTGAAAAGTATGTCCTTACACTAAATTGGCTCAAATCATCTCTTATATATATTTCTCTTCTGGTTCATCCTACTTCCGCTAACCGGTCCCGCCCACACGCAGCCGACACAGCATCTCTCGATTACTATTCGTCCTCATCCAAACCCTTCCCCACGCTGCTTATGGCTCCTCTTCAAAACCGGTCCCGCCCACATGCAGCCGACATGGCATTTTTCGATTCCTATTCATCCTCTTCCACAGATAACTCAACCTCCTAGCCACGGACCATACTGTTTTAAAATACACGGGCAAATTTATCACCAAATCTCTCCCCTATACGCTAACACTTCTACCTTTCCAGGATATAGACAGTTGTATGTTTTTGACACAGCGCAAGCTACTGAAGTATGCTTACAAAATAAAGCAAACTCTGCATGCAGTAAAAATACTTCTCCAGCTAGATTCCATGCTCAGAACCATCAACCCCTTCGCTAAATCATACAAACACATGCATGAAATCACTCAGTCCAATCCAACAGCATCTGTACGAATGGTTTGCAAGGAAAACCCTGGGCAGGATTTTCGACGATACAATGCACCGACATGTCACACTGATGTTGCAGCGATTTTCGTTGGAGAAGATGGCGAACCCCACGCTCAATATGAATTGCAATCCTATGGTTTGCCCACTTTTATTCCCTTACAGCAGTGAAAGGCAACCTTTTTCGAGTTGCGGTGCACTAAGTCCAAAAATTTTCTTTCGCGGCACACCTGAGGGACTGCCCATAAATAAAGTCGTGATGACACAATCTATGGACAATCGCCAATAAAAACAGTTAATTTTACAAGTTTGAAAGACATTTTATTAATAAAGGAATCAAAGGATAAATCTTAAATTTAATTAATGTGAACGTTGAGATTGTTTTTCAGCACATATGAGATTGATGCGAGGATCAATTTTCGAACGACAGACGCGCATTTCCTTGTCGATCATTTGAAGTCTCTCGCGTTTCTTAGACTTCATTTCCAGAAGTGTTCCGTTATCTGTTTTTCCAATATAAAATATTTTTTTTAAACATTATCTTTTTAATTAACCAAAAGTTCAAAAGCACTAGCAATTTAAAATATTTTACAAAAGTTTTCGCGGAGCCCCTAGAAAATTCCATGGCGCACCGGTTGCCCGACAATACCTTACGGAGACATTGGCTGGCACAAAGATTTACAACATGTTCCGGATAAAAGAACCACCACCCAAATAGTGATGGGAATTCCGGCTCTTTCAGCACCCAAGTGGCTCTTCAGATTTTTTTGGTGCTTAAATTAATGTATTACCAAAAATAATGTAAAAATATAAGTGAAATGAATTACTAATGTACAAAACATACATTGTGTCAAATGTTTATTATTTATATGGCTTATAACATGGTACAGAATAATACATTTTAAGGTACAAAAACAAAACCATCTCAATTTGAGAAAAAGATCCAATATTTTTAATTATTTACAGTGAAACAACATAAGCTTAGAGAATCACAAAACAAAATATAAATAATGTGTAAAACCAAAAAAGTAGCATCCAGGAAACAGTTTTAGCTAGTCTTTAAAGAAGGTTGGCATTAAGAAAAACCAAGTGCCTCAGTTTTGAGGGGTTGATCCTGTTTCTTCTCTCTGTTATTATCTAACCTGTTTTGGAGAAGATTCTCTCTGAGGGGATTGATGTTGCTACAATGCACAGTCTCCGTGCCATTACATGCATAAAACATGGGTAAACTGAAGCCTTGGTCTCCCACCATCTCAGCAGGTCTGCGCTTCTTTGGAAAAGAGGCTCCTCAAGATACGATCTTACTTCCAGTATTGTATCTGCTGAGGGATTCCTTCTTTTCTGAGTGTCTCCAGGACCAGTTGCTCGTTCTTCAAAGAACCTCCAAAGAGCAGATGCTTGTGGCTCCTCTTGTTCATCCTCTGTTCCCTTTTCTCCCTCTTGGCCCCCTGGCATTGGAGCTGGCTGGCCGTATCTTGCGGCTGCACTTATTCTCTGAAGAGCTTCATCAGCCGCTCTGTTTTCATTAAAGGCCAGCCTTTTGAATCTTGGGTCAAGCATGGTGGTTTCTGAAAGAATACTGTTGTATTCTATTCTGTGAAACTTTCTGTCCATGGATGCACAGAGAGTGGCCACTAAATCTGACACTTTCCCTGTGGTTACTCTTGTCTGGTGCTCAGCTGTCACTCTCTGCAGACCCTTGCACAGGATCAGCATTTTGGAGGTTGTAACATAGCTGAAAATTAATAAAGAATAACTGTTAAAATTATGCTTTGTTTTATTTAGTAGTATATATTATTTCCATTCATGTCTAATCTACTTTTCATACGAAAAAATGCAACAACAACTAATAGAAATGATAATAATTGAATAATAATGATATTAATAACAATAATAATAATGTAATAGCATTTGTACACTGAACCTGTCTGCACTGATCTCCACAGTGACCTGCTCAAATGGCTATAGAACCATGCATGCCTCCTGCAGCACCTCCCATTCCTCTTGGCTCAGAGAATCAACAGGTGCACTGATAACAGCCAAGGTAGAGATGACTGCATCCTTCGACTCCAGAATCCGTTTTAGCATATGAAAGGTTGAGTTCCACCTTGTAATGCACTCCTGTTTGAGCTTGAGCTCAGGCATGCCCATCTGTTGTTGGGTAGATCTGAGCTTCTCTGTGGTTGTTGTGCTCCTTTGGAAGAATTCCAATATTGCCTTCACTTTGTCCACAGTGGGTTTTATCACCTTCAAAGCATCTCTCACAAACAGATTAATTGTGTGTGCAAGACATGGGTGGTGGGTCCATTTCAGGATTTTAATTGCTTTAATTATGTTCGCTGCATTGTCACTGACACAGCAAACCACTTTTTTTTCCACATCCCACTCTTTTGCCACTTTTAGCAGCTCCTCTGCTAAGTTCTCAGAAGTGTGTCTGTCACTAAACTCAAAACAATCCTGAAGACAGGACACCATTTTGTAATTTTCAATAAAGTGGCAAGTAACTGACATGTAGGATGTGGAGGTGCAGGATATCCAACATTCAGTTGTCAGGCAAACTCCTGGGGCTTTTTTACCTCTCTCTTGCAGGGAAGCATGTTTTCTGTCATATAGTTTTGGGATAATTTTGTGGGAGAGAGTTTTCCTGCTTGGAATTACATAAAATGGATTGAGAGCATGAGTAAATGCTCTGAATCAATTGTCTTCCACGATTGAAAATGGTTGGAAATCACTTGCAATCATTTTAGCGAATTCCTCATCAAGTGTGTTCTGTTTAACTGGAGTCATAGCTTTTTGCACAAGCTGTCTCATAGAGCTCTGGGTTGTAGGTCTAGGTGGTTGTGGTGCTGTACTGGATGACGGTGTAGACATTGACAAACTGGCACTTTCATTAGTAGCAGGTTTACTTGCTTGTCTTTTTTCTTCCCACTGCAATGATGTATGTACAGTTCTCATGTGCCGGTGCAGGTTATTTGTAGAGCCTGTTCGATATGAGATTTTAACCTTGCACGCTCTACACTCTGCCTTTGTATTATCAATGTAATGTATCCAAATTTTACTCCGTTTCCTGCGGTCACTCATTTTGTCGCATGTGTCTCCTTCCCTCGTGTTTCTCTCTCTGAGCATGTGCGTGCTGTGTTTGTCTGTAGCACCGCCCCTCCCCCTTCTGCTCAGTGCAGACAGGCATCGTGTAGTTGACCAATCCTGTGCAGCTTGAAAAAAAAATAGTGAAAGAAAAAAAGCAGCTCCGACTCCGGCTCACAGGCAGGAGCCGGCTCAGATCGTTCACTTCAAAGAGCCGGCTCCGATCGTTCACTTTAAAGAGCCGGCTCCAAGAGCCGTTTCGTTCGCGACCGACACATCACTACAACCGAATCAGGCATACTCAATGGCAGTTTAACGCGTTGTGATGAAAATAAATCACCAAAATGATTATAAAGGTTTGGGAATTGGCCCAGTATAATATTGAGAACTGAATTGATCAAGAAGAGTATCAAAAACGATATCAGACATTCGACATTCAGATGGAGTTTCTGTCAGCTTTTATTTCATGGCCAAGATGGCTACAAGAAGTGGTAAAAACATTAATGACGTCATCCACAGGAGCCGGAAGTGACATCATCATGGTGGGACTGGAAGTGACGTCATCCACGGGCGCCGGAAGTGACATCATCATGCCGGGACCGTAAGTGATATCATCCACGGGTGCCGGAAGTGATGTCATCATGGCGGGACTGGAAGTGACGTCATCAAGTGGACCCGGAGGTGAGGTTATGAATGTGGAAGTGTCTGTTGCAGGTACGTAACAATTATTTATCTTCTCTATTTCTGTTGGATTAGAAAGAGAGGCATTAGCACCATCATACAATCCCCCATCTTGTAACCATTCACTCACCTCTGGACCTGTTGATTGCCTCCTAAGCGCACGTGTGTGACATGACCCCCCCCCCCCCCCCAGCTCAGACCCATTGGGTCGGGCGGCCTGCACCGAGAGGTCGAAGGTCTGGGAGAGAGAATCAGCGCTGGCTTGTAGAGAACCTTGACAATAAGTGACTCTGAACCTATAAGGTTGTAAATCTAAGAACCATCTGGTCACACGAGGATTAGACTCTCGATTCAAGGCCATCCACTGTAAAGCAGCATGATCCGTCACCAGAGTAAATTCCCGTCCCAACAAGTAGTATCTTAGTTGTGTCAGAGCCCACTTGATTGCCAAGGCCTCACGTTCCACCGCCGCATACCTGGTCTACCTATCCAACAGTTTCCGGCTGAGGTATAAAACGGGGTGTTCAGTACCATCGATGCACTGTCTTAACACGGCACCCAGTCCTGCGTCCGATGCATTGGTCTGGAGGATAAAAGGATAACAAAAGTTAGGAGATTTTAACACAGGTGTTGACGTCAGGGCCGATTTTAAGTCAATAAGTCACAAAATGCGGCTTCAGTACTTGAGTCCCATACCACTTTAATAGGAGTCTTTTTCTTTATTAAATTTATAAGAGGTGCAGCTCTCTCAGAAAAACGAGGAACAAAGTGACAGTAATAATTT
This sequence comes from Polypterus bichir lapradei, assembly GCA_026402145.1. NCBI lineage: Eukaryota > Metazoa > Chordata > Cladistia > Polypteriformes > Polypteridae > Polypterus > Polypterus bichir. The sequence continues at coordinate 95,646,017 of JANRMT010062814.1, forward strand.
GCCAAACCTAAGAAAGCTTGCACCTGCCTCTTAGTAATTGGACGGGGCCATTTGACAATGGCATCAATTTTAGAACACTGTGGCTGAACCGAACCACCGCCCACTAGATAGCCCAAATATTTGGCTTCATTTAAACCAAAGAAACATTTCTTTGAGTTAATACAAAGACCAGCTTTAGCCAGTGTGGTCAGAACGGACTGCACGTGCTTTACATGATCCTTCCATGTGCCAGAATAGATGTCAATGTTGTCCAGGTAGGTAGTACTATAGGAATTGTGGGCCTGTAACAGTGTATCCACCAGACGTTGAAAAGTCGCTAGTGCCCCATGCAACCCAAATGGGAGGACCTTGTAATGCCAGTGTCCACTAGAGGTACTAAAGGCGGTCTTTTCTTTAGCAGAATCCATTAAAGGAATTTGCCAGTACCCTTTGGTCATATCAAGAGTAGTTTGAAATTGAGCGTCACCCAGCCTCTCATCATCTACCTGGGGCATGGGATAAGTATCAAATTTAGAAACCTGATTGAGTCATCGGAAGTCATTGCGGGACCTCCACGACCCATCCAGTTTAGAAATTAAGACAATTGGACTAGACCATTGACTATAACTCTCTTCAATAATATCCATCTCTAGCATTCGTCGAATTTACAATTCAACTTCAGCTTTCTTTGCTATTACGGTCTTTCTCGGACAATAACCCCTGGGTCTGTAACAATGTCATGTTCAGTCAGCGCAGTGCATCCTGGTTGTTCGCTTACTACTTCAGGTATGGACAGGATAGTTGATTCCAACTCCTGTTTCTGGCTATCTGATAACTGATCACCGAAATTAAGGGATTGATATTCTACAAAAAGGGAGCATGGCTGACAGGTGGGAGACTCCAACTCTCTTTCCTTCCATGGTTTCAGCAAATTGATATGATAAACATGCTTGTTTGGTCAAAGAATAGGTTGATTAACTAAATAATCGACAAGCACTTTTTGTTCCTTAATTTCATAAGGCCCTTGCCAGTGAGCCAACAATTTAGAGTGTGAAGTAGGAATGAGCACCATGACACGATCCCCCGGGTGAAATTCCCGGAGGGTGGTGTTTCGATTGTAATAACGAGACTGCGCTGCTTGAGCCTTTTCCATATGTTCTTTTAGGACGGGCCGAATTTTATTTAATCTATTGCGTAATTGTGCGATATATTCCAATATATTAGAGGATGAGAGGACCTCTTTTTCCCAACCTTCTTTTAACATATCTAATAAACCACGGGTTGTCTTCCATAAAGGAGTTCAAAAGGAGAAAAACCAGTGGAGGTCTGTGGGACTTCGCGATAGGCAAAGAGAACAAGGGTGAGTAACTGATTCCAGTTCCTCCTGTCCTAGCTAACTACCTTGCGCAACATCTGTTTAAGAGTTTGAATAAATCGTTCTACCAGCCCATCGGTTTGAGGGTGATAGACCGACATTTTCAGATGTTTGATTCGGAGTAACCTAGCAACCTCCCTGAACGTTTCTGAGGTGAAGGGAGTTCCTTGGTCTGTTAAAACCTCTTTGGGAATCCCTACATGCACGAATATCCCTACTAATTTCCGTGCGATTGTTTTTGAATTTGCTGAGCACAATGGAACAGCTTCTGGGAACTGCGTGGCATAATCTACAAGTACAAGTATATATTTATGACCTTGTAGAGATGTTTCAATGGGTCCAACAAGGTCAACTCCTACTCTTTCAAATGGTATATCAATTAGGGGAAGGGGAATAAGAGGAGTGTGGTCCCTTGATCTGACGAATCTGACACTCTGGACATGAAGTACAGAAACGTCTGACTTCCTCATTTATTCCTGGCCAATAAATTCTGAACTTAATGCGTTCTAAAGTTTTTTTGGACCCCAAGTAAATGAGCATGTGCTAATTCACATACCTGACGACGGTAGGAACATGGAATTAACAGTAACTCCTTTATTACTCCCTCATGTTCAGCCATGCGATATAATAAATAATTTTTTATAACAAAGTAAGGCATTCATGGTATAATCTCACCAGACATATGTCCATTTACTGAAACAACTGCATTTCTTGCATTTTTCAAGGAATCATCATTCCATTGCTCCCTTTTAAAGGATGAAGAAGTAAATTTAAATTGAGAAGTTAAATCGCTAATGGGGTCTTGGGATATCGAGGGGCAGAGCCTTGGTCGCATGAGGCTCTGCGGGAGGTGGAATGCCTCTCGTAGTGCTAGATGTGCCTTCGTCTTCATTTTCGTTTTTAAGGAAGCTAATACACGGCGTGGAGGCAATCGGATCAGCTGTACTACCATCCATTATCAGGCCCTGTTTTAATACAGGAACAGTTTTTGTTTTTCCGCTATTAATTTGGGACCAGTTTTGTCCCAATATTACTGGATACGGAGGTTCTGTCATTACGGGCATTGTTAGTTTATTCATGACGGTTCCTACTGTAATAACACAAGAGGCAGCTCTATAGTATCGGGTGTCCCCGTGTATACATTTTAAGCTGATCTTATGATTTAACCATTGTTGCGGTAAAACAAAACGGTGAGCCACAATTGATATGTTACTCCCGGAATCAAACAATGCCATTACTTTATATCCATTCAAAACAACTGCTCCTATACATGGAGAAGACAAGGGGTTAACATCAGCACAATACCTCTCTCCCTTTCCGAAGGAACAATCCATCGGCTCTGGCGAAGGGCACACGGTGAATAGATGTCCCAGCCATCCACACTTGAAACAGCGTGGAGGCGGGGCGGTTCTTTCTTTCTTCTTGGTGGAGACATCAATATTAAATTGGGTGGGCTCGGTAAAAGGCATACGAACCTGTCAGGTTTGGCGAGAGTACCTTTCTGATCCGCCTGATTTACAGACCCTCCAGTGCCGATCCACTACCGCCACAAGACTGCCCATGCTGCTTGCGGACCTACTGGGTGAGATTCTCTGGGAGTGCATTGATAAAGGTTTCAATCATTAGTAACTCGGCCATCCTTTGGGCACTGTTCACATCTGGCCTTAGCCAGTGGCCCACTTTGCCCTAGACTTCGTACACTTGTGTACGTACCAGTCTTTCGTGGTCAAATTTCCACTCACGCCACTCCCTCGCCTGCTGTGCCGCAGATATGCTGTAGCGTTTAAAGCTTTCTTGCTTCAGCAGATCATAATTGGAGGACTGCTCCTCAGGCAGATCCTAATAGGCCCTCTGCGCTTCCCCCTTCAAATAGGGAGCCAGAACGTATGCCCACTCCGACTGAGGCCAGGCATTACGTTTGGCGGTCCGTTCGAAAATCAAGAAATTCGACTCCATGTCATCTCCTTCTGTTAAATTAGTGAGTTGAGGAGGTACTGACCTTGATGTCTCCACTGTTATGGCTGCTGCTGCGCATGCCTCGGATTCCACCTGTCTTGTCCGGGTATCTCCCAGTTGAATTTTTACTTGTTGCAGCTCTGCTGCCAAGGTGTTCAGAACTGTATTCAGGTCTTGTCCTTCGTTCATGATGAACAAATATCCTGCCGGCTACGCCAATTGTGATGAAAATAAATCACCAAAGCAATTATAAGGGTTTGAGGAATGGCCCCGTATGATATTGAGAACTGAATTGGTCAAGATGAGTATCAAAAACAATATCAGACATTCGACAATCAGATGGAGTTTCTGTCGGCTTTTATATCATGGCCAAGATGGCCACAGAAAGTGATAAAAACAGGAAATGACATCATCCACGGGAGCCAGAAGTGACATTATCATGGCAGGACCGGAAGTAACGTCATCCACAGGAGCCGGAAGTGACATCATCCGCAGGAGCTGTGTAACAGCATACAGATTATCAATGAGGAATACATCTAGTATTTTGCACTCCAGCAGCAAACTATTCCAACAGTACGTCGTAGATGCGTATGTTAAAACAGAGGGCACGTGTCTCAACTATCTCAGATTACATCAACAAGAGCTGCGCGTGGAACAATACAAAGGACTATCAGACGCACTGCAAGCAAAGGCTGAAAATAACAATGTACGTTGTCACAAAGATGAGACATACTCAGATAAAGGTTTGGGGCAGCCACCTGTATATTCTGGTATCCTGGCTGCAAAAGTCGTTATATCTCACAATAAACAGCACTGATGTGCATACAATTGAGTCCAAAACAAGACTGAGGGAAAAGGGGAAAAGGGTAGGCTTTTAAAGGGGAAGACAGGAAGTGAGGTCATAAGGATCGGGCCCATGTTCTTCAACCATTGGTTCAAACCCGAATGTGACATCACAGGGGCCGGAGCCGGTAAGGTCTACTTCCATTGGCTTGGTCCCGGAAGTGACGTCAAGAGAGCCAGGTGGAATTTCCCGGGAATGGCCTACAGGAAAGGGAGAAAAAGAGTCAGTCTGCCACATCCCGGCATGCCTCAGAACCGCCGACACTCAAGCTCTTTAGCTGCCTCCCATGCGCACGTGTGTGACAAGGCCCCCCTCTTAGCCCAGACCCGTCGGGTCGGGCGACCCCAACCAAGAGGTTGTGAACCCGAGAAAGAGCATCAGCGTTGGCGTGCAGAGCGCCTCGGCGATGAACGAGCGAAAACTTATACAGCTACAGGTCAAGAAACCACCGGGTGACCTGCGGATTCGACTCCTTGTGCAGAGCCATCCACTGGAGAGGTGCATGGTCCGTGACAAGGGTGAATTCCTGGCCCAACAGGTAGTACCTAAGCTGGGTAATCACCCATTTAATCGCCAAAGCCTCCCTTTCCACCGCTGCATACCTGGTCTCCCGGTCCAACAGTTTCCGGCTCAGGAACATGATGGGGTGTTCCACACCATTGACACTTTGGCTCAGCATGGCTCCCAGGCCTGAGTCCGAAGCATCCGTCTGGAGAATAAAAGAAAGAGAAAAGTTAGGTGCCATCTAAACAGGTGCGGACGTAAGGGCCTGCTTTAAGTCACCAAATGCAGCACCTGTCTTCTCAGTCCATACTACAATGTTCGGGGCCCTCTTCTTTGTTAAATCAGTCAAGGGCGCTGCTCTCTCCGAGAACCGGGGCACAAACCGGCGGTAGTACCCTGCTAACCCGAGAAAGGCTTGGACCTGCCGCTTGGTTCACGGACGGGGCCATTTCAAAATGGCATCAACTTTGGAGCACTGTGGCCGTACGGTACCCCGACCCACCAGGTAGCCTAAATATTTGGCCTCGCTCAATCCAAAGAAGCATTTCTTGGGATTAATCCGGAGCCCAGCCTCACCAAGTGTCCGCAATACCTCTCGGACATGCTGTAGGCGTTCCCTCCATGTGCTGGAGTAGATGACCATGTCATCCAGGTAGGCAGCACTGTATGAGTTATGAGGCCAGAGCACTTTGTCCACCAGACGCTGGAAGGTTGCTGGAGCCCCGTGTAACCCAAATGGAAGGACACGATACTGCCAGTGTCCGCTAGGGGTACTAAACGAGGTTTTTTCCTTCGCAGAGTCCGTTAAAGGAACCTGCCAGTACCCTTTTGTCATGTCCAGTGTGGTCAAATATCAAGCCTGTTCAAGCCTCTCGAGGAGGTCATCCACTCGTGGCATTGGATAAGCATCAAATTGGGAGACTTGATTAAGCCAACGGAAGTCATTGCAAAACCTCCAACTCCCGTCAGGCTTACCGACGAGCACAATGGGACTGGACCAGGGACTGTAACTTTCCTCAATCACACCTAGTTCCAGCATGCACTTGATCTCAAGCTCCACTTCAGCCATTTTTGCCTCGGGAAGACGATACGGGCGTTCTCGGACAATAACCCCGGGCTCTGTCACAATGTTGTGCTCAACCAGAGAGGTCCTTCCGGGGTACTCACTGACTACCTCCTGAACGGCACGGATAACTGTTTCCAGCTCCTGCCGTTGTCTGGGGCTTAAGTCCGCACCAAAGTTAAGGCTGTGTGTGTGAGCGAAGAGTGAGCGGGGCTGGCTGGAGTAGGGATTGGGATCCCTGTCCTTCCACGGTTTCAGCAGGTTCACATGATAAACCCGCCCTTCAGCCGACGATTGGGTTGACTAACCAAATAGTTGACCAGTCCCTTCCTCTCCTTAACTTCGTAGGGGCCTTGCCAATGGGCAAGCAACTTAGAGTGGGAGGTAGGCACTAGGACCATGACCAGATCTCCTGGGTGGAACTCCCGAAGAGACGTGCCGCGGTTGAAGTAATGGACCTGTGCTGCTTGGGCCTCTTCCATGTGACTTTTAAGAAGGGGCCGAATCTTTCCAAATCTATCGCGTAAATGCACGATATACTCTAATATGTTTGTAGAGGGAAGAACCTCTTCTTCCCATCCATCCTTTAGAATGTCTAATATGCCATGGGGTTGTCGCCCATACGGCAATTCAAAAGGGGAGAACCCCGTGGAGGCTTGGGGGACTTCCCGATAGGCAAAAAGGATGAGGGGGAGGAGCTGATCCCAGTTCCTTCCATCCTCGCTGACCACCTTACGCAGCATTTGTTTGAGAGTCTGATTAAACCTCTCCACTAAACCGTCAGTTTGAGGATGATACACCGCGGTCTTTAAATGCTTTATTTTCAGTAACTTGGCAGTCTCCTTGAACGTCTCCAAGGTGAAAGGTGTCCCTTGGTCCGACAAGACTTCCTTGGGGATACCCACGCGCGCAAAGACACCTAGTAATTCCCGTGCAATGGCTTTAGAGGTAGCTGAGCGCAACAGAACAGCTTCAGGGTATTTTGTAGCATAATCCACGAGGACTAAAATGTACTTGAGCTCTAGGAGTCTGACCAAATCGACCCCAATTCTGTGGAAGGGAATGTCAATTAAGGGTATAGGAATGAGAGGAGCACAGTCCCTTTTAGGAATTTGTCACAGTTGACACTCCAGGCAGGAAGCGCAAAAGCAACGAACCTCCTCATTGATCCCCAGCCAGTAGAAACGGAGCTTGATCCGCTCCAGGGTTTTCTCGGTGCCCAGGTGGCCACCTAGGAGGTGGGCGTGTGCTAGCTCACAGACCTGCTGCCGGAAGGTACGCGGAATTAGTAGTAGCCTTCTCTCCTGCCCATCATGCATTGCTACACACAATAAAGAAGGTCATTGTCTAAGACAAAGTGAGGACCCTGTGGCATCGACTGATTAGTGCGCTGGCCATTGACAAGGACCACTGCATTTTTAGCAAACTTCAGGGAGTCGTCGTTCCATTTCTCCCTTCTAAAAGACGCCCTCCGTCTCTTTAAATTGGAACCGCAATAGGGAAAGAGGGTCAGCGTCGACCTCAAGGGGCATGGTTTCCTCCCGTTCCGTCTCGGCGTCGGTGGATGACGTATCAGCACGCGACGGCCCGGGAGTTGCCACGTCACTCAGGGAAGCCGATTCGTCTCTCTCTGCCGGCTGATTACACGGCGTGGAGGCAACCTGAGACGGCTCATTCCCATCTATAACGAGGCCCAAATTAATCCCAGGAGTGGTATGTGTCTCACCACTTTTAATTTCAGGCCAGTCCTGCCCCAGTATCATTGGGTGTGGAGGATCAGGGAGGACTGCCACGGTTAATTTCCAAACTGATCCTCCGTAGCTGATGACACAAGCGGCGGTCCTGTACCAGCGGGTTTCCCCATGGACACAGGTTATACCGGCCTTAAATTTCAACCACTGTTGCGGTAGCACAAATCGGCAAGCAACAATGGAAATGTTGCTGCTGGTATCGAACAGAGCAGACATTTTATATCCATTAATGATCACCGCACCTGTGTGTGGGACCGCCAACGGATTTATCAGAGCACACCAAGCCCTCTTCCCCCTCCACCTGCATTCCACCTTATTCCCAAGCGGTTTGCGCGCCCGCGGGCCTGGGGACGCCGGCACAAGCTCTGGGTTGTACAGTGGGGGGGGGGGGGGGGGGGGGGGGGGGGGGGGAGGAGCGCTAGGTTTTGGGACATACCCCAGTTGAGTTCGGTCAAAGGACGGTTCAGCTCCCCCAGATTGTGAGGTCATCCTTTGTCTTTCTATGAGCTCTATGAGTTCTGCCATGTTTTTAAATTCTCTACCCCAGACCGGCTGGGTGAAGCCCCGGGGTAGTGTGTCCAGAAGCAGGTAGCAAGCCACCTGCTCTATTATTTGAGAGGGCTTCAGTTCCTGTGGCCGTAGCCACCGTCCTACCTTTGCCCATAGGGAGCAGGCTTGTTGAGGGGTCGGCCGCTCTGGGTCGAACCTCCAGTTTTTCAGGATACTCACCTGCCAGTCTGGGGCACCCCTAGGTGTGAAATCGGGGTTCTGGCTTCACAGGGACGCGGGCACTCTCCTCCGAAAGAGCATAAACAGCCCTCTTTGCCTCCTCCTTCCGAAGCAGCCCAAGTCTGTGAGCCCCTCCTGAACACTCCCTGGCCTGTCTAGGTTGCCTAGTGGAGCATGCCGGGAGTAGAGCCTGTACCGGGTCATTCCGAAACACAGGACGCCCTCCCTGCCTGGAAACTCGGCCCCGGTACGCTCCCACCTGGATGGGTTGCAGGTCCTGTCCCCTTCTCTTTCAGGACTTCTTGATCCTGCCGGCTATGCCAATGTCACAAAGATGAGACATACTCAGATGGAGGTTTGGGGCAGCCTCCCGTATATTCTGGTATCCTGGCTGCAAAAGTCGTTATTTCTCACAATAAACAGCACTGATGTGCATACAATTGAGTCCAAAACAAGACTGAGGGAAAAGGGGAAAAAGGTAGGCTTTTAAAGGGGAAGACAGGAAGTGAGGTCATAAGGATCGGGCCCATGTTCTTCAACCATTGGTTCGAGCCCGAACGTGACATCACAGGGGCCGGAGCCGGTAAGGTCTACTTCCATTGGCTCGGTCCCGGAAGTGACGTCAAGAAAGCAAGGTGGAATCTCCCGGGAATTGCCTACAGGAAAGGGAGAAAAAGAGTCAGTGCACTCTGCCACATCCCGGCATGCCTCAGAACCGCTGACACTCAAGCCCTTTAGCTGCCTCCCATGCGCACGTGTGTGACAACGTGTAAGCAAAATGATTATATTACCGCCCACATTTCCAGGAAGTCCAAGATACATGCAACAAAACTATTGTTGTACGTGGCTTTTTGTACGGTTAGATCTTTCGATTCATTATCTGTCGTCACCAGCAAAACACCTATTCACAACTGCGTCTTTCAAGAAGTATTTCTTTCTTCTTGATTTCTGAATTCCTTTCTCACCGTTTTCTCTTCCTGTTCTTACACTGCCGTATGCTACGGTGGGCGTCAGCTAGTGTTTTATATTTTTAAGTTGTGTTTCATTTTTGCTCATGAAATGGAACGTAATTAAATTTATTTAGTCTATCTGTGATTAAATTGCAGTTGTATGCCATATTTGTTCCTGCTTTGCTCTCTATGCTGCCAGCACTGCTTTTGGCTCCATGGATAAATGAATAAGTAAATGTTTTATCTGTTAAGTGTGTTATAGAGCAATTTCACACAAAAGAACCATACAACTTATAAAAGAGGAAAATAAACCTGGAATGTTACAGGAAACATGAAACGTGGAATATCTGGTGAAATATCTTGATTCTTGAAATACGTAGTATAACCTTCTGTAATTTATGCCTTCCACTTTAAAGTCCACAACTAATGATGCTAATCAATAATTTCCATGTAAATAATTTAAAGCATCAGGAAAATATTTTAGAAAACATAATAATGAGCCCAAGCATTGCAAGTTAATTTAACGGGAATATGTTCAGAAACGTAATGTAATTTTCTATATGTACAGAGTCCTGTATAATACAAAAGGTAGTAATTGATCCAAATTTGGGGTGGCACAGTGGTAGAGTTTCTGCCTTATAGTAAGGAGGCCAGGGTTTTCATCCTGGGTCCTTCCTGCGTGGAGTTTACATGTTCTCCCCGTGTCTGAATGGGTTTCCTCCTACAATTCAAAGACATGCAAGTTAGGTGGATTGGTGGCACTAAATTTTCCCTACTGTGTGGTTGGGGTGTGTGTGTGTATGTGTTCGCCCTGCAATGGACTGCTGCCCTGTTCAGGGTTTGTCTTTACCTTCCACCCTATCCTGGCAGGGATAGGCTCCTGCGACCCTGTTCAGGACACAGCGGGTTAGAAAATGACTGACTGACTGATCCAATCTTTAGATTTTTTTCCTAGAAAAATTTTGATACCCCCACACATGTCCTATTTTATGTGATTTAGCTATTCTAAAAAATATGATTATACAGTATATTTCATTTACAAAAATGTATTACATTTTCTTAAGTTTATTTTCTTGCAGACCTCTAGATAAAAACACAACAGAGATCATGAGAGACACCAGAATTAGACAAACAAATGTTACTATAAGGACCATACCTTCTTCCTGACAGATTACACTAAGGCAAGAGAAAAATGGAAAATCAATGGGAATCCAGTATCTCAACCAGGAGCTTCCATTGATTTTGTGTCCCTGTGGGAAAACTGCTTAAGGTGTCCAATTACCAACATGTCGCTCCTGAATGCAGAGGTCTCTAATTTGTTCTCTCCCTTCAGAGTTTTTAAACTATGTCAATTGACACAGTGAACAGGTTTATTAAAGATCATGTTGAGAGGAACCTTTCCTTACTTAAATGCTGTAAGCTACAGTGTGGTGGTATGCTAGGAATGATACCCTCTAATCAAGAAATCTATTTTTTGATAATGACAAGAGAAATTACACGAAAAGCAAAGACAATCGATACATTATTAACGTGGTTAGAAGTTCTAGCTCAATAAAAATGACATTATGATTTACAAATGGCTATGAGGATCTGGTTAAAGTATTAATGAAAAATTGCATTTTTTCATAATTGCTTATCTGGTTCATTATTTTTATACAAAATTTGATGTTTTACAAATTGCAGGCTTCAATCAAGTACCCACACATTTCCTTTTCCATTCTTATTATCTCACTTAATATTTTTAATTAAGGAATTATTAAACTGCTTTTACATATAACTCTTTTCTAATTGTATCACATACCTTTGACTACTCAGTCTAAGCAATAGATACAGGCCAGGGGAAGAAGCTCAGCACTTAGAACTCTTATTTAGAGAACTAAAACTGTCACCTCACGTTTATTATCAAGACTTAAGCAATCACCTGGAGCCATAATGTATAAAGGACTGTGGGAAAAGGAACTGCAGATTAGCTCAAATGTAATTCCTCATGAAGCTAGGATGGTCCAGCTAGGGCAATGTGTAATTAGGGCTCGAAAAACTGGTTGTCGCTTCACAGAGAAGGCAGCATTAATCCTTTAGCTGTGCGACTGCTATTTTAATATTGTTGTTGTTGTGAAGTCACCCATTTTAAAACTTCATACTTGAATTACAACAAGTGAGTCTAAGATTGTCTTTAACAAAAATACATTTTTTAAGCAATGACTGGCAGACATGTTTTACGTGAAATTTGACTTTTGTACACTTCTCATAAGCAGGTTGTATCCAGGAAAGATAATCATCTAAGTAAAACATGAAAACATGTAAAGATTATAAATAATGAAATGGTAAGAAAGCTGCACAAAACCAATGGCAAACAAACTACTACTGAGAAATATACTTGTAAAAATCCAGTTTAGCCCCTTGACACCCTGAAATCAATTAAGAATGTTATCTTGTATTATTATTATGTCTTTGTGTATTTATCAAATAAGAGCTTACATACCTTTTTAAAAAAGTCAGATTAATTTCACTTTTTGAATGCCTTACAAAGATGGATAATTTTATTTTAATTTACTTTGAATACTACGGAAGCTTATTCCCGCCACTCAAAAAAAAATAAATATTGC